>CM049809.1:8400113-9000113 GCA_027422405.1 Ptychobarbus kaznakovi | reverse complement strand
CCAGGATGGACAGGTGAGAGTAAGACCAGTGACAATCACATCGGCATGTTAAAATAGGATTTTAAGAAGCAACATAGAAGCTGGAGTGAATTACTCACTCATCGTTGAAAGAAGAATTGATGTGATTTAAACATGCAGTGACAGGCACATAGGACGCATTCAATTTATGAAAAGAGACTGTAAAGACTATCCACATTGAACTTTCTATTCATCAAATAATCGTGAACAAAAACAAAAATTTGCAGCATATCTGTTTTTAACATTGTTTCATAATAATAAGAAATGTCTCCTGAGCACCAAATCATCATATTAGAATGATTTCTGAAGGATCAACGTGACACTGAAGAATGGAGCAATGACTGCTAAAAATTCAGCTTTGCCATCACAGGAATACATTATATTTTAAAATATATTAAATTAGAAGTTATTTTAAGTTGTAATAATATTTCACAATTTTTCCTGTATTTTTGATTCAATTAATACAGGCTTGGTTAGCAAGCAATACTTATTTCAAACATTAAAAATATGACCAACCCCAAACATCTGAACACTAGTGTAAACACTTCAGTTTATAGCTACGCTTTGATTTCACGAGGAATACGTTTTCAAGATGTTCGAGTAAAAATTATGGGTAGCCCATTTTATGTTCTGGCCATTGTTATAGGAATACTCAGTGTGGTTATCCAGAAATGACTTTATATTCTGTATAGAGCTGAAGTTCTGTCACGCTGCAGAAACACTGTCAGTGTGAAAGTACAATGAGACCCTGCTGTAACAGTTACGCTGCAGCGCTGCTTGCTCAAGCTGTGTGAAACAGACTTACTGCTAGTAGTAATACTACTGATAATCATTATAAGAATCAGCTGGCAGAATTGTGAAGATATTAGGTCTCTCGAGATACCTCAATGTGTCTTCATGACACAAATATAAAATATAACATCCACCCGGAAGCATCTGCTCTAGTTTATTGTTAGAATGTAATGGATTTTCCAATAAAATATTGCAGTGTTAATTTTTAAAGTAATCCATAAATAATAAAATCAGTGTTTTCTATGTCATCATGAAAGTATAATTTTTTTAACTGCCTTCATCTTGAGGGAAAATTCATGATTTTTTTTCTGAAATATAATTTTATTTCAATAGCAATTTTTTATTTCAGCTCCTGTTAATGTTGTATGTTAAATTAAACTGATTCAGATTATTCTACACAGGACCACCATGCTTCCAAAATATGTTATCATAGGACACACAGCCTGCAGGCAGATTAATATGATATCTCTGAAAGCATGAAGCATTTATAATAACTGTTGCTGAACATGTTACCTAATTAGATTGCACTGACCCAGAATGAAGCAATCGTTCTGCGGTTTGCATATACGGTTTCACACTGCGCTTACACCTTCTGTTGCAGCAGTCTCAGCACTGGGTGTCCAAGAAAGAGATATGAGAGGCAGTGGACATGTTTGAATACCACAGAAGGGCTGTGTTTACAAGTTCTTCAGCATGTGAACATGTCATACAAGAAACGTTAGGGAGCAGGTTATGGTAGTAGATGTGGCTTTGCCTTCAGGCCCTCCATAACTCTCTCCGTTCAGGTCTCCGAATTCTGACCATGTGTACTGGGAAATTATGTGGATTTCATTATCTGCAAGAAGGAGCCAGCTTCGCAGAAATCTCACGCTCTGCATCCTGCCCAGGTCTCCGCCATCTGCCAGGCCTAATGGAGTCACCAGGGTGCAAATAGACCTCTGAGACTGTGAGCATCTGAACAAAGAGACTATGCAGAGCAGTGATTTATGGAAGCTATCGAGAGAGAGAGAGAGAGAGAGAGAGAGAGAGAGAGAGAGAGAGAGAGACGGAGCTAGACGTACATAGTGCATATGTGAGAAGATAGTGGCATGTCTAAGACTTTAAGAGAATGAGCTACACATGAGATGAGAGAGAGAATGTTTGATAAGGAATCTAGCGTGGAGTCATGTTTTTCAGGTTGCTCATTTAAATAGGTCATATCAAATTTGAATTGATCTTCTGAAATAAGAGTTTGTACTATAAAGTCTATATTATAACTATAAATCCCTGCAACTGTATTTAAAGAATTTAAAGAGATCATTCCAAATCAAATCATTTAAGGAATTGAGGAGCAATAATAATTGTATTTAATATTTTTTTAGAAAAGTGTGTGTGTGTGTGTGTGTGTGTGTGTGTGTGTGTGTGTGTGTGTGTGTGTGTGTGTGTGTGTGTGTGTGTGTGTGTGTGTGTGTGTGTGTGTGTGTGTGTGTGTGTGTGTGTGTGTGTGTGTGTGTGTGTGTGTGTGTGTGTGTGTGTGTGTGTGTGTGTGTGTGTGTGTGTGTGTGTGTGTGTGTCAGGTGCATCTCAATAAATTAGAATGTTGTGGAAAAGTTCATTTATTTCAGTAATTCAACTCAAATTGTGAAACTCGTGTATTAAATAAATGAAATGAACAAAGACTGAAGTAGTTTAAGTCTTTGGTTCTTTTAATTGTGATGATTTTGGCTCACATTTAACAAAAACCCACCAATTCACTATCTCAACAAATTAGAATACTTCATAAGACCAATAAAAAAAATTTTTAGTGAATTGTTGGCCTTTTGGAAAGTATGTTAATTTACTCAGAGGTGGAAAGAGTACAAAAATATTCTACTCAAGTAAAAGTACCATTACATTAATGAAATTTTACTTAAGTACAAGTAAAAGTACCAATCTAAAAATCTACTCAAGTAAAAGTAAAAAGTAGCTAATTTAAAATGTACTTAGTAAAAATTACTTATTTACATTTTAACAATGGGAGGGAGGAAAAAATGGGATAGACCAAAGGTGTCAAACTCCAAAGTTCCCTGGAGACACATCTGATCCAGCTAAACTAATAATTTAGGCTTATTTGAAAACTACATGGTGTGTGTATTGGAGCAGGGTTGGAACTAAACTCTGAAGGGCTGTGGCCTTCCAGGAACTGAGTTTTGGGCCTATAAATCTCAAACTCAGTGTTTTTAATTAAAGGAATCGGTTAATTAGAATAATAAGACATTTGGGCTGTTACCAGGCAAATTAAATCAGTATCAACAAAATTCATCTTTGCAATGCAGAGGAAACGCAGAAGCTTCATCTGAAGTGGCATAGATGTATTTACACACTGACATGAATGCATTTAGCCTGCAGTTACAAATGCAGAAATAATGTTTTGATAAATAAGACATAAAATATGACCCTGAACCACAAAACCATAAGGGTCAATTTTCCTAAATTGCGATTTATACATCATCTGAAAGCTGAATAAATTATATTTCCATTGATGTATGGTTTGTTATGATAGGACAATATTTGAAAATCTAGAATCTGAGGGTGCAAAAAAATCCAAATATTGAGAAAATCTCCTTTAAAGTTGTTCAAATTATGCTCTTAGCAATGCATATTACTAGTCAAAAATTAAGTTGATATATTTACAGTATGAAATGTACAAAATATATTCATGGAACATGATCTTTAATTAATATCCTAATGATTTTTGGCATAAAAGAAAAAATTATAATTTTGACCCATACAATGTATTGTTGGCTATTGCTACAAATATACCCAGCGACTTAAGACTGGTTTTGTGGTCCAGGCCAGGGTCACAAATGTTGCATACTCGTTTGAAATTCTAAAGAAGAAAAAAAATCTAAAGATACTTTAAATGTTAAATTAAAACCACCAGTAGGTGTCAGCAAGTCACTGATAATTGAGTCGTTGCGATTGAACAGAATCATTTAAACGGTTAATTCATTCAGGAACAAAACACCGTCATTGCTCAGTCAGAGACGCAAAACTGTGCTAAGGTGGCTGTGTTTGGAATTATTTTTGTTGTCGAAATAGAGCAAAAACAGGCAATATGGTGTCTAAAACGCAAGTCTGAACTGTTTTTTAAAAAAAAAAAACTACAGGCCTATGTAATCATGCTGATTTCTGGAGAAAAACGGCACTCTTCATGTGATGTTGACTTACTATATGAAATTATATAATAATATATACATTTTCTGCCCCTATATCTTCAATTTTGTGATCTTTCTAAACGCATTTTAACAGACTGAATCACGCAGTGAAAGAAAGCACTCCAAATGCACGCGGATTAGTCTAATCTACTAGATTTCACGGCACACTGTTTAGAGTGTTTTGTTTGGTTTTTGGCAAAATACTGATAATGTCAAATCGCACATCGTTAAAACAACAATTACTATATTATCGCTGACGATATTGCACACCCTGCACCACTGTCTTTTTGGCTAATTTGTGCAAAACCTTTTGTCAAACTGTTAAAGCTTCATGCTTGCGAAGGTTTGATGTCGAGATTTTATAAACTGCTAGTTCGGTCTCCCGAGGCGAACACAGCTTACACTGCATAATAGAGCATGAATATAATATAATCCTATAAAAGGAAGCTTGAAGTGCTCCAAAATTTATTGGTAAACGGGGGCAGTGACATTGGTTTTCAATAAAAACAATTAACCAACACCAGCAGATGACATTGCACCCCAAATCATCACAGACTGTGGAAACTTAACACTGGACTTCAAGCAACTTGGGCTATGAGCTTCTCCACCCTTCCTCCAGACTCTAGGAAATGGTTGTGAAAAATAGTAATACAAATAATAAATAAATGATCACAAATAAAATATTAACTATGAACTCAGTAAGGTAAGAAAGTAAACGGACTGTCTTTGAAGAGCAACAGTTAAAAGATTTTTGCTATAAAAATGAAAAGTATTACTAAAGAATGGAGGAGTAGAACATACAGGAAGATATGCCCAAGGACAGACAAGCCGAGAGTGTGTTTTATCAAAAAAGAGAAAGAGAGAGATGTGTGAGACGGGAATTAAATGGTCACTTTCAATAAAACTGTGTGTGCGTTTAATGGAGGGAGGAAGAGAAAGAGACAAAAAATAACTGGGAGAGAGATAGAGTGAGAAAGCAAAGAAATGTGGACATGCGGTATTAGGTGCTCCAGGGGCTCTAGACTGGAGGATCGTGGGTATAACACAGAGTGTCCTCTAGAAATCTTTGCATAACGTGTGCAGGCATGTGCACCCGTGTGTCCACTTAACATGTAAAGTGCGGTGGAAAGTGATGGTATATGATGGTACTTGCTCTTCACTCATTAATTGGCTGCCAGTCCCCCTGGCAGTTCTCTTCTAGAAAAGTCTCATATGCAGAGAGTCACTTTCTCCTCTTTCTTCTCCCTCGCTCTGCTCAAAAGCCCCTCTGTTGTCACCATTAGTCTTTCAGGGCACTCTTCTATTCTCATTCATTGCTGACAATAAAGGAAGTGCAGGTTTTTTTTCTGGCCAGCCCAGCAGAAACTCAAACAGGCTTGCCCCTCCTTTGATGTGCGGTGGCTGGGCTTGTCTTAACTACACATCCCCGTTGCCTCATCCGACCACGTCTCTGTTCTGCCACAGAGGTGAAGCAGGTATGATGCCTGTCCCTGAAGTTTAGACCCGGTCTAATTCAAAGCCCTGGGACTAATGCCGTTTTAATGGGCCGTGCCACTCACTCAGAAAGTCTCTGTCAAAGGAAATTGTAAATGAAGGTTCCTGAGCTGCAGCTTGAAAGGATGTGCTTGAGAATATGTGTGAGCGTGTGTGCACCATTTCAACCTTCTATGCCATCTTGCTTATGGAGTGTGAAATATATAGATGCTAATTTATTTAAGTTGTATTATTAAAGCAATAAGCCACTCGAGGATGAGCATTACACGGATTTTACCAAAGATAAATGGTGTACTTAGTCTTAACTGTGGTCAGTGCACTGTAGTTCATTGCTCCATATGACTAATGGCTTTTTTAAAATTGATGACAGCAGCCACATCGTTTGACAGCACTAATAGCAGCCATATCACCCTGCAGCTCAAGACTGGTTGCCCACTGAAGCTAAGCAGGGTTGAGCCTGGTCAGTACCTGGATGGGAGACCTCCTGGGAAAACTAGGTTACTGTTGGAAGAGGTGTAAGTGAGGCCAGCAGGAGGTGCTCACCCTGTGGTCTGTGTGGGTCCTAATGCCCCAGTATAGTGACGGAGACACTATACTGTAAAAAGCACCGTCCTTCGGATGAGACGTTAAACTGAGGTCCTGACTCTCTGTGGTCATTAAAAATCCTTTCGAAAAAGAGTAGGGGTGTAATCCTGGCCAAATTTGCCCATTGGCCTCTGACCATCATGGCCTCCTAATCATCCCCATACACTGATTGGCTTCATCACACTTTACTTTACTTTTAGTCATTTAGTAGACGCTTTTATCCAAAGCGACTTACAAATAAGAAAAAGTAACTAAAACTAAAAGTTAAAACTATAAATATTATATATACACATTTAAGAAGATAAAGAAATTAAAAAAAATGACAAATGCATACAACAACATTTCAAAACTAAACATTTAAATTAAAACAAAAACTAAAGCTAAAAACAAGTCAAAATATTAAATCAAGAAAAGGTATGAATATAATAATGATTCTAACATAACACAAAAGACCTAAGTATACTTCTTTTTTACATAGTAAGAATTGGTTATAAAAACTAAAACAGAAGTGAAACTAGTAGGAAAGAGGATAAATAAAAAGCGATACTTATATCCTTTGCCGGTGTCCTGCCCGGTGGAGTCGCACGGTAGAGTCGATGGTCTTTACACTCTTCGGTCTTCACACAAGAAGGGCTCCACACTATGGCTGCCGCGGTATAATAACCTTTTTTTAAACCCGTCTAACAAATCACTATTTTAAATTCAACTGAATACACTTTCCTGTTTATCACAATGGCCAAGCAAGCACAGACACTGACAAGAGACGTGATACAGTACGAGACCAAATGCGATTTCAGCACGTCTCAACACAGTAAACAAAACAAGCTCTGTCTCCTCTCCACCAGTAAGCTGGTGTGTGGTGGGCGTTCTGGCGCACTATGGCTGCCGTCGCATCAGCCAGGTGGATGCTGCACATTGGTGGTGGTTGAGGAGATTCCCCCCTTCTATGTAAAGTGCTTTGAGTACCCAGAAAAGCGCTATATAAATGAAATGAACTATTAATAAATTATTATTAATATATATTATATATATACAATTTATATATATGAAGATTGCCGTCTGAAATTTTCATCTAAAATGAGGATTTTTTTAATCAGGCTTCTATGTTTAAGTTCAGTCATTTTACTCTAATGTCAATGTATAGGTCCTTTTCTATGCAATTAAAGTAAAATAACTGAACATAAATATTGGAGCCTGATAAAAATGCTAATTATAGAAGAAAATTTCAGGCGCCACTTAGAGGCTTTTGCATCTGAACTCTTAATATGTTAATAATATTAATAACCAGAATTATTGTAGAAATTCCCAGACGCACCTGACTTACGTTAAATCGTTTGACTGCCATCAAAAATTGTCCTCAGGTAACTTTTCTGACAGCTAATCGTGATAGCTCTGACCGCACTGGGAAACCAGGCCGAAGACAGATCAGTGAAGAATTACAGCTACCTGACTCCTAAGAGAGTCTCACTCTTAGTAAGACAATGTCTCGCCACCTATGAACACTATCACTTGGGACTAAGATCTCTAGTGTTCCACTATGCCTGCTGCGCAGCAGTAACCAGACTAACACCAGACAATGCTTTGAATAAGGTTTAATCATGGCCAGGTCAGAGGACCTCATACCAATCACAGAAAATATCCCCCCAAAAAAGAAAAAAACTGTTTGTATAGCATCGGTGCATGGCAAAGATTCATTAAATAATTGGTTCTTCATAAGTGAAATTCAACAAACCTCCACTCTTTTACTTGCAAAACAAATGTGGTTTTTGATTACTTCAGCTCGTTACTCAAGTCATGGGTTGTTATGGTTATTTTTATATTCAGACAGACGTCTGGCCGTCTTGTCCATATGCATCCGTAATTGCAACAGACTAACTAAAGTGTTGGTACATTTTGTTCTTAAAAGTGTACAAATGTTAGGCCTGCAAGGAAGAGAAATGTTGGTTATGATTAATTTAAGATGTTTAATTTAAAAACATCTATCATCTAATAAAAAATATATCCATCTATCTACATTTAGATACACATGTATATATTGTTTTTTTTCTATTATTTCGTTATACTACATTTTATATGTGTTTTTGTTATGATCTGTTTTATATATTCAGCATTTAGCTGTTTGTCTGCTGTGCTGGTTCTGTTTTAAGCTTGTTTGTGAGAATGTGTGTCCATGTGCCTTGTTGTTTTCCTGTTTTTGTTATAACCCCAGCATGACCAGCTAATGCCATTACATTACAACACTTTGAAACAATATAGTAGGTCTCTTCTTTATATATTTGTGTGTGCGTGTAAGTGTGCGTACTTGAGTGTGTCCCTAGTGGAACTCTACACACAAACCAGCTGAAAGAGAATGAGAGAGGAGGCTCAACACCTCGAGGGACTTGGCCCTGTTAATGAACACTCTGCACTGGCAGGGAGGCCCAGTCTGATCAAAAATACATACGGAGCACAGCACAGAGCGGCCAAGAGATGCATGAACCTACACACACCCCACGCTTTTGAAACCAGGACTTGTGCTTTCAGAGAAGCCTGCTTGGTACTCTGTTGCTGTCCCAATAGAAAATGTGATACTAGCTTACTATAAAAGCAGTGCCCTTAAGGTTCAGGCATCAAGTATCTGATTTATTTTTCTTTTGTTGGTTTCGCTCGCCTGCATCAATTCCCACTTCTGTTTTCTGCTATAATAGTAAATATGGAATCACATGGAGAACATGCACTGATACTTCCCTCATTTGTTTTTAACAGGCATCCACTGTGACAGCATCTGCCCTCGAGGCTACTGGGGGCCTAACTGCTCCATGACCTGCTCATGCCAGAACGGAGGCTCCTGCTCTCCTGAAGACGGGACCTGCGTGTGCGCTCCCGGCTATCGCGGGACTTCCTGCAAGAGAAGTAAGCATCCTGTCAACTTCCGTTCTCCTTCCAGTGACACTCTTTACACAATGTCACCTTCTCAAAGCCTGTCACATAAGTGGTTTATTTGAACACACTTCAAACGAGATGATAAACTACTGGTGGGGATGAGAGGGGGTCACGACTGTTACATCCAGACAGTGACCCTCTGGGAGTGGAGTGGGGACGGTTGAAGAGGGAAGCACTTAGTGAAGAGTCATGAACATGTGCGAGCAAATCTTTAATCACACAAGTCTTAATCACTTCAGGCCTGGATCGCTGTACAGATGCAGTGTCCATGTGGGGCTCTCATCAGCCTCTCCATGAGGAGAAGTGTTTACTTGGCCTCTCAATAGTCTGCTTCTTAAGACACTGTTTTGCTCTTGCTGTTTCTCTTTACCACACTGTGCCCTCAACAGATAAGCTGACTGATTGCTGGTCATTTTCAAGGATCAAATATAGTCTGTATATGGTAAAGTCAGTAATATAGCAGGAGACAGGTGAGCATCAAAAAACTTGTCCTGGTTATCTATCTAACATGTTATCTATCTAATAAACAACAGGCATTCAATAAGTAGATTAATAGGTCATATTACAAATAAATATACTTGTTTATTCTAATGTATACATATGTGTGATATATATATATATATACACGTACTGGTATAGATGAGACACTGTAAGTCGGGATAAAAGTCTGCTAAATGTGATATATAACACAATACACAGAATTAAATATATATATTAGGGATGGGAAGATTCCCAGATTCGCTCGGTGCATCTGTAAAAAAAGTCAACAATGCGATGCATCAGTTTAAAAGGTGTGCATCGGATACAAGTTGGCATTTGTATCGCAATGCATCGTTTCTAACATATTTGCATTGGTAAAAACTATTTATTTATATATAATTACTAGTGGATGCGCTACACTTTTATTGTTTATTTATTATATATTATTTTATATGTAGATTTGCACTTTCTCCACTCGTCCAAAACAGTGTTTCAATTGGGGCAAGCGCATGTGCACGCTTTTTCTTAAGCAGCCCTTAAAGGGGTCATATGATGCGATTTCAAGCTTTGCATTTTCAGCATCTTGCTATCTATCTGTCATTCTGTCTTTCATTGAATACATTTTTTATAAATACATTTAGCAAATATATATTAGCTAACATTTTAGTTTTACTTTTCAGATTTTTTTTCTGTTCCATTATTGTCATTGAATCTCATTATATTCCCTTTCTTAATTTAATAGTAAGTTTACTGTATTACAGCTAAACATACTACTACTAATAATAATAATACAAAAATTGAATAATCCATAAAGTTCAAAGCAACACTGTAATACAATGTTTTTATATAAAATAAATTAAAGGCAGTACAATATGTACTAACATGATGTATAGAATGAATACGTCTACATTGCTAAATTCAGTTAAAATTGTATATATTATTATTTTGTTTTTTTATGTTGCATTGAAAGTAGATTAGGAAAATGTAGGGTTGTCAAAATGCAAAAACATCTTAATTGAGTTTTCTTTATACAATATATCATTTATTATTTGTGTCTCTTGATTTTGGGGTGAAAAATGATTCAGACGTGTCTTGAGATTGAGTAAGGAGATGTGTATGCAGGTGTGTGTTCAAAGATTGCAGCGAGAAAGGAAAGGAATGTGATTAATCTTCACCACACTGTTTTTTGTTGTACAATTATCTTAATTACAAAGTCCCACCACCCATGGTGGAAAGGTCAGCACACACTACTCTCCTACATTACACAAAGCTACAGCAATTAAAGCGAATCAAGGCTCTAATGAAGAAAAATGACCCACAGAAGCTCCCGTCTTGGACAGAGCTGAGTGACAGAGACAGACTGAACCCTCATGCTCTGTGAAACAATGAGCCTGACCATGATTGTTTCACAGTCCTTATTAATAGTTGTACAGGTGACAGTGGCTCCGTGGTTTAGGGTTAAACGCTAGTACCTAGAAGAATGTTTCAGACCTCAAGAGGCCACAGATTGTAACATTACTGAAATGGTTTCAGAACTGTTAAATGAAGAGCTAAAGTATATGTATACTGCCATTCAAAACTTTGCGGTCAGTAAGAATTTATTAGACTCATCAAGGCTGCATTTATTTGATCAAAAATACAGTACAAAGAGTAATATTGTTAAATATTATTTGAATTTAAAATAACAGTTTTCTATTTTAATATGTTTGAAAAGTGTGTTTATTCCTGTGATTTGAAATCTTCTGTAACATTAACTACTGTCACTTTAGATCAATTTAATGCCTCCTTGCTGAATAAAAGCATATGTGACCCTGGACTACAAAAACAGGACATTTTGTCCAAATTAAGTTCTAAACAATGCAGATTACTAAGCAAAAATGTAGTTTTGATATATTTACAGTAGGAAATTTACAAAATATCTTCATGGAACGTGATCTTTATTTAATATCCTGATGATATTTGCCTTAAAAGAAAAATCGACAATTTGACCCATACAAAATATTGTTGGCTATTGCTACAAATATACCCATGCTACTTATGACTGGTTTTGTGGTTCAGGGTCACATATAGTAATTTATTACTATTTATTACAACAACCAAAAAAAAATAATGACTCAAAACTTTTGAATGGTAGAGTACATGAGATTTTATTTTACTGAATAACAGGACAAAGATATTGATGTTTCTAAATGGTATGCACTAATGTGAACTGCTATATTTAATTTTAATAATAATTTTGTAACTATAGTTGCCTGTATGTTTGCTAAGCCCTTCAATGTAATAATTAATATGTATATTCACATTTTCCTTTGATTACATGTCTAATCTCTAATTTGTTGTTTCTTGCTTTCCCACTTTATCTTTCCTTCCAAATCTCTGTTGTCCTTTCTGCTTTGTTCCTGTCCTTTGCCCCGTGTCAGTTTGCCCTCCTGGTTTCTACGGGCACCGCTGCAGCCAGTCATGCCCACAGTGTGTACACAGCACAGGGCCCTGCCACCACGTCACGGGTCACTGTGAGTGCCTGGCTGGCTTCTTCGGCTCACTTTGCAACCAAGGCAAGTAGCTCTCGTTCCTCTCCCTCTGTTTCTCTGCTTTCTCTCTCTATTTTTCTCTCCTTCTCACCCACGGACCTCACTACAGATCCTTGGAGGCTAGTTGTGCTTGGAGAGAGGTACGAGAGAAGTATGATCACATCACTGTCCAACTACCTTTACTATAATTACAGTATTTTTCAATTGGAAACACACTATGACTGAATCAATACACTAAGGCATCCATTCCTCATGATAATGTGCCAGAAATACGCCGTTTCTGCAAAACTGTTGACACATTCTTGTTGCTAACACACAATTTGCAGTTCTGGTGGACTTTTTTGCTTTTTGTACAACTCTCAGGGGTCAATGTGATAATGTTTCAGGCCAGCTGATGAAATGTTGCTGTCAATAATTAAAATGCCTGGAAAACTTTTTGGGGTATTGAACAGTTTTGTTGCAAATTCTGTTGGTTTAAACTTGTCACCAATGTAACATCGTCTAACTGGCTGCCATAGATTAACACAATCTTTTGTCGAGATTGTGAGAATGACGTATAGTAGAAAAAGTCAAGTTACAAACTCGTTACTGTTTTGCAGCAACAGTGCGTTAATGATTTATAGTTGCTGTGGAGTTTTCTTATAGCTGTATAGTAGTCATCCTTTTAAAAAATAATAATAATAATAATAATTTTAGTATTATTTTTGTCAATTTCTAAACTTAAAATATTATATTTATGTTTTTGTAATTATCAGTATCATTAAAAGAAAACATTTACTGGTACATTTAAAATGTCTATAAAAATGCATTGCTTATAATCAAATCATTTATTATCATTTTTGTGGTGGGGCCAGTGAAAATTTTGGCAGAGAAAATCTAGCTGAAGATTTTTCCCTCACATTTTAAAAATGCATGATTCAGACCCATATAAGCAGGTGACTCTTCTGGAAGCAATTCACACAAACTGTAATGACATCAAAGGTCTATCCTTCTAGTTGCTACTTCCCCTGCTGATGAATCAGAGCGAACCAGAATCGATTGTTATGTAGATGAAATTATGCGGCTGGATTGTGCTCTCTTTAGGAAGCATAAATGGATCGACACTGCCATTTATCGTTGATATGCATTTTGATTGGTACGTAAGGATGATATTGCAGTTCTGTTGGAGATTATATACATAAATGATGCACATAAATAGCAGTTTACCCCTCTCAACCTACCTGTCACTGAAATGAGCTGTACTCGACCCGCATGTCATGTTATACCATTCTGTGTGTGTGCGCTCTGTCATTGGCAACATGCCCATCCGCAGAACGCCACGCTGACTCTGCGGCTCCGCCGTACTGAAAATAATTGGCATTATCACTGACACTCTGACAAATAACCTTCAGAGGAAATCTGAATATTGCTGAGCTCATTCTTCTGAGCGAGACAAACACTGAAGAGTCAGGTCGATATCACCGCGTTCCATTTTTGTTGAGCTCTTGTGGAAAACCAGAGACAGTGTAGAGACAATAATTTGTTAATTTCCACTAATATACTTCATGCTTCAAGATTTACGTCTAGGAGGTCTATAATACCTGGAGAGAGCTATCCGTTATCATTCCCATTCAGCTGTGCTGCTTATGGATAACCTCCTCCCTGAGAAGTGTGCAGTTTGAAATCTGCCATCTCTGGCTGATGGCAAAACATCTACTGTAATATAATGACATATCTGCATATATGTTGCTTGAAAAACAAATGTATTTCATCAGAAAGCATGGCGACATTCGAATGGCTGTCAATGGAGAAAGATGCAATGAAAATGTCATTGTTATGACTTTCTACCAGTAGGGTTTGACCAGAAGAAACCCTGCATATACTTTTTTTAAGGGTTCGTTTCTCTACTGTAATTGTAACTTTTTAAAAGTTTTTCAAATGAAGCTCCTCACTGTCCAAAGAGAGCGCTGTAAATATTCACTCTATGTTGACTTATATATAAGTATACATAGTTACGGGATTCTGAGTGAATTAAGTTTCAGGTCAATGAGGCAGATTTTCAACTCAAACTAATAAACCCTAACACTCACTTCCCACTTCACAGCACCCAACTGAGACGTCCCGATGAAATATAGATAGACCAACTCATAATAATTAACCAGTCTTTTCATGAATTAAGGAAAGGCAGTATGAATATATAGAATTCACTTTCATTGCTTTCAGAGCCGTCATGTGAATAAATATTTAATATGTTAAAGCAAAAGAAGGAAAAGGTTTGAGAAAAGGCTTGTTTTAATTTGTCCAGATCATAATTACTGGAAGAAAGGCAGGCCTCGGGGGGATCGTGGCTAGCCCACATACCTACTTTTTTGTCGTTTGGTCTATGCCGGCGTCCTCCGATGTCTTGATCCCACGTTCACCCGTCTCAAAACGAGCTAATGAACTTCAGCTAGTCACAGTTGGAATGAAACGGAGCTTGTGACATGAGGGGGGCCACTAACTAATGAGAGGAAGTTTGAGTTAGTTGAAAGAGTTTCCACAAAATGAGAAACGTAATTATTAAAAGCTAGTGGCACAAAGATTTAACTTCAGCTTTACCTCAGTGGACGAACTGTCTGATTGCAACATCTGACTCTGTTGTGTGGCCGTATTTCAACTCTCATGAGAAGCTGAAGAGATAGATATATGTCGTCTTCCACAAGGGACGCATCTCATTTTATGTACCTTGCTGTGAACTCACCGAAACTAGAGGATAGAGAGGGGTGAAAAACATGATGGGCTTTTAACTAAACCAAAAAATTCTAATTGAGGCATGTGTCAGAGTGTGGTGAAATATTCAATTTATTAAAAATGTACACAAGCTCTATTTTTAATTCCGTAGTACATCAGTCGACCCTATTCTTGACGGTGCCGAGCGAAGCTGGCAAAGATGGATAATTGGACAGTGTGACAGAAGCACATGTTTGAAGGGTGATTCTGCTTTGAAGTGCACGCAAACATGACTTACATTCACTCCTGCACGTGTCATCTGGTTTATCATCAGTTACGACTCATGCAGAACTATTATAGAACTTACAATAACGCATTATAGTCTTTGAAAAGTTTTAAAGGTGAATTGCAAGATGTTACAGTAAAGTTTAATTGAGACACTATAATTACCTTAACCTACAAATCCTTCATGTGGTATGTCAGAAATATTATTTAACATCACTGAATCAAGATTTCAAAAGTTTGAGGTTAATACGTTTTTTTTTTTTTATTAATACTTCAATAAAGAATCAGATACATTAAATTGATCAAAAGTGACAATTGATTAAATGGATCAAAAGTTACTGCTGAAAATTGAGCTTTGCCATCACAGGAATAAGTGAAAAAAAATGAAATACATTAAAATAAAAACCGGTTATTTTAAATTGTAATAATATTTCATAATACTATTTTGTACTGGGGGTTTTAATCAAATAAATGCAGCCTTGGTGAATATAAGAGTATTTTATCTTTTCATAAGAATGGTTGACAGGGGTGGGGCTGTATTAGAGTTTGGGAAATCATCATTATTATTTTTCATCATTTTAATCTTAAATTGTTTAGTGCTTCTGCTGACACACTTCACCTTAATTTCACTGAAAGCAAAAGCTATTTCAGAAGGATATGTAATTTTAATGCAAATATTTAACTCGAAAACACAATAACATTTATTGTGAACTAAGATCAGTGTTCGGAGGAGTAAAATCATTGTTGGCATCCTCCAGATATGCTGTGATTACCATTGAATGAATGACTCACGGGTTTAAGTGTTATGTCTGTTTTTGTCTCGTCAGTGTGTACCAGTGGCAAATACGGGAAAGCCTGTGCTGAGATCTGCTTGTGCACTAACAATGGCACCTGCAACCCCATTGACGGCTCTTGCCAGTGTTTCCCAGGCTGGACTGGAGACGACTGTTCTCAGAGTACGAACCAATTTGTCCTTCTCTTTGTTTGCATTTTCAGTTTCACCTACTTTTAGTGTGTTTTTTCCTACTGCTCTTTCCCATCCATTTTCATCCATTTTTCTTTCATGGACGTGAAATCATGACCACATACATTTTTCTTTGCCAAATACCCCACAAGACCAACAATTTCTTCAATAAATTACTTGATAGCACACTCTCAATAATTTACACAGCGCAAGAGAGTGGCAATATGAAATAGAGACGAGAGCAACAATGTCCCGGAGAATTTATCACTCGCCCTCGCGCCCCCCCTCCCCTCTCACGCTGTTAATCTAACACTGTTTGCTGTAAGTGAAGGGGTGAGGACTAGCTGAGGGATTTCAATTATTAATTCCAAACAGTGACAATTTCATATATTACTGTAGCTATAGCCCTCATTTCGATGTGATTTCCTCTTTATTTTGACCATATTTTATTTGCAAAACATGCTAATTGTATATCAAATGCATCATTTTGTATGCATGTTATGTCAATTAGGGGCCTGTAAATGTTTGTTTGGACACGTGTTTTACACATGTGTGTTAGTCTTCATTTGACGTGTCTCTGGCTCCTCAGTTTGTCCCATAGGCCAGTGGGGCCCTGACTGCTTGAACTCATGTAACTGTCACAACGGAGCCCAATGTAGTGCCTACGACGGAGAGTGCAGGTGCAGCCTGGGCTGGACCGGCCTCTACTGCACACAGCGTGAGTCTCTCTCACACACAAGTACACACACATTCACAGTTATTAAATGTACAAACAAGTCAGTATTTTACACATGCAAACACTCTCACTCCCGCACACGTATTGAACATAAAGTGACACAGTGACATCTGTTGGCGGTATTTCAGAACTGCACCAGGGTGTTATGAAATCTCATGATGTTATGATGCCACTGAGAGGTCCTTAATAATAAATGCACGTTTTTTCACGTCAGTCATTTAACTCATTATATGACCTTGCTCAAGGCTGAAATCAAAAACCATCAACATCATGCCTGCAAAAAAAAAAACAGAATCCATATTTCAGTCATTACGTCAATCATTTCTTGATCCCTCTGCTGCCACTCTGTTTGAAACTTTTTTTATAACGGCAGTGATATAAACTCTTTCTTGAGGAGTGATGAAATCAGTTTGTGTTTTGCTGCAATGTTTGCTCCAGTGGGCTTGTTATCTTTAGTGGCCAGACTGTCTTTGCGTGTTTGTGTGTTTATGTACTGTACATGTGTTTGTCTATGAATTGCTATTAGTGTACGAGAACGTTGTGAAAGGGGAAACACTGTCATGCTAATATAATTCAATTAGGTACATGTTATAATAACAAATTGTGGTAATTTGTGGAATTCGAATATTGAGGCTTCTCTTTCACTCTGGGTTCCTGTTGCTGGTGCCATCAGCGTATGCCAACTGTGTGTTGTAGGTTAATGTGATGTAGCAGGATATCTCTTTCCTTCAGGCTGTCCCTCAGGGTTTTATGGGCGAGACTGTGCAGAGGTGTGCCGCTGTCAAAATGGAGCTGACTGTGATCATATCACTGGCCAGTGTGCCTGTCGGACTGGCTTTATTGGGACCAACTGTGAACAGAGTGAGTGTTGTAGCCTGTTTAAGAGTGTGTGTGTGGTCTTGTGTTAGGGGGTTGTGAGAATGTCAATTCAAACGAGATGTTTAGCAGCCCTGATGATGATGATGATGATGGTTGTGATTGATGATCTGTGTGTGTGTGACTGTGCTCCTCATCCACCATCCCAGGCAGTCGATCACAACATGTGTCTGAGTGTTTGTTTTACACGCTGTTGGCTCGGGGTGTTTGACTAATTGTGTTGGTGTATGTGTTTTTATACAGAGTGTCCTCCCGGGACGTTTGGCTATGGCTGTCAGCAGCTGTGTGAATGTATGAACAACGCCACCTGTGACTATGTGACCGGAACGTGCTACTGTACTATGTGGGATCGTGCTACCAGGGGGGGGGTTTTTTGGGGGTTGCTCCTATGAAAGTGTTTTTTATCTGGGGTGGGTTTTAGAACCTGGGTTTATACACAGCTGGCATATTAACACACTAACAAACACTCAGACCCTTAGCAACTACAAAGCAACACATTAACAACCATAAAGACCCTTAGCAACTAAATAACAGCACATTAACAACAGTCAGACCCTTAGCAACTACATAGCAACACATTAACAGTTGCTCAGACCCTTAGCAACTACACAGCAACACAACACAACAGAGCACCCCAACACACAACAGACAACTAGCAACAGATAGCAACACATTATCAACTACTCAGAAACTGCATAGCCACCCAGACCACTACATGATTCACGCCACTCAAGTTTTCCTCACAAAATATCAAAATCTTGATTATTGTGGTTTTTGTAATGTATATTCTTCTCATACAAGAGATGCCATGCATATGAATTCTATTGTACCTGTACTTTTGGGAATAAAGTACCTGATCGTTAATCGTATTCTGTGTCCCAGCGGCTCTAGTGATGGAGGAGCTGAACCCTTACACTAAGATCAGTCCTTCTCTGGGTTCCGAGCGGCAGTCCGCAGGCGCTGTGATGGGCATCATCTTCCTGCTGCTGATCATCATGGCCATGCTCAGCTTGTTTGTTTGGTTCAGGCAGAGACAGAGAGATAAAGGCCAGGAAATGCCCAGTGTCTCGTACACCCCAGCCCTGCGTGTCACCAACACGGACTACTCCCTCTCTGGTGAGAGCTTCCTTTGAAACTAATCATCAAATATTGAATAAGCTACTATGAACAACTTGAGATGCTCCATGAATGTTTTTACAAGTATGACTTATATAATTCATATTTTGGAAAGGTGTGTAGTAGCATTTGTCTGTTCAGTAACTTGAAGTAAAAGCAACAGTTTCAGCATTGTATTATGTTATCACAGTGCTACCACACTTTTCATATGCTGAGAACTAGGGCTGGGCGATATGGGCAAAAAATATCACACATGTTTTTCATATCAGTCGATATCGATAATCATCCCAATTATCACATTTTGAATATTTATTTCTGTCAAGTTTAACAGCAGATTTTTTTCTCCTAAGTGAAAGTGGTAGAAACCAGACCGTTAATTATGGTTTTAAACTACTCTTTGTGGTCAGTACATGACAAACACTTCATGCTTTTTAATTCTTTACACTTTTCCAGTTATTTTTCCTTGACAAAATAACTGTCTTATAAGAAAAAATACTTTCTTAGTTTCTGCATGTTCTAATGAGTGAAACTGTTTCAAATCATAAAACAGGTTTGTTTTACCAGAATTTGATGACGTTATATCTTCAGCACAGTTTGCAAGATTTCAGGTTAATAATAATTCAATCAATCAATAATATTAACAACAACTGTTTTTTCTCTCATAGAAATGCACATTTGACAGTAGCTTGAGTTTACTGTAGTAGTATCTTAAAATTGGATACAGATGTAAATTTATGTTCATTATCAAAAACAGTAACATCTGTAAAAATAACAACACCTTGATTTTTATATAGTATTATATGGTGTAATTATTCTGACTGTTTAAGTTTTATTCAAATTAACCATTGTTCTTCCATATTATCATACATTTAGATCATGAAAAAACCACACATATAGCACCTCAATACCATGGTATAAATGTAACTGTATGGTTTCTAGGTATTTATATGAAAAACAGTAGTCTAAATACATTTAGTATAAATGCACAAACACTATATATATCCCACATTTCTGCCACAAAACCATGGTGCAGTTAGTGTTACTACAGTAAATCCATGGTAAATGATGGCGATTTGTAGATTGAAAAGTCTTCAGACTGTCTTGTTGGGCACAGTGTTTCTGCTGTTTGTCAACGCTGTTTCATCTGGCTGTTTCATTTGTGTCCTTCGCTGAATTCAGGCGCTTCACACTGGGTCTCACAGCACTGTAGTGCTCACGTGACCAAGACTCATCAGCAAATAAACGTGTCTGCTCTAGTAAGCTCGTCCTGCGCTACCTTTTGAACTTTGAGCTGAGTGAATAAATGGTCCATGGGGCGCTCATCAAATAAGTAGCACTGTTTCATTATGCTTTTGGAGCATAAACATTATATTGAACATTTAACAAACTCGTGGTATTGTTTTATCGGGGGAAATTATATCACGATAATTATCGTTATCGATTTATCACCCAGCCCTATTAAACTAGTGTATATTTATGGTTATTTTTATGCCGGCTGCATGGGCTATTTTTGATGATGTGTCTATAAATGGCTTGACCAATTGCATTAATAATCACGAATTTCAGTCCATTAAACTGCCCTCTTCTACTCTGTTATTGCAGGAACAGAATGTTATGCATTATCAGACTGGAGTTTAGTAAACTTGTACACTGTGGTATGTAGAAGTTGTGAATACGTTTGCCTTGCTCTCTCCCTTAGAAGCATCTCAGAGCAGCAGCGGTGGCCAGTGCTTCTCCAATCCCAGCTACCACACTGTGGCACAGTGCAACATCTCGTCCTCCATCACAAACAACCTGGACGGCACTCTCACTCTTAAGGTGAGAACAGAGATACATTTGCATGACAGCAGAAGTTTCCATTCTTTAGGTCACAACTCCATAAAGGTTTGACTGATAAACTATTTTTTTCAAGCATCATTTTTATTTATGGCCATAGTAGCTGCTCGTGCTTAGAGTATTAAATAAAAAACATGCTACAACATGAGCGCTTTTTTTAAAGAAATAAATACTTTTTTTTAACAAGGATGCATTTAAAGGGTTAGTTCACCCAAAAATGAAAATTAGCCTGTGTTTTACTCACCATCGTGGCATCCTAGTGTATATGACTTTCTTCTTTCAGTCAAATCCAATCGGAGTTATATTAAAAATGGTCCTGGCTCTTCTAAGCTCTATCATTGCAGTGGGTGGGTGTACTACGGAACCCCTAAAGGGAATAAATACGAGATGGGAGGAAAATACACATTTCAATACTTTCTCTGGAAATTAAATCATTGGATATTTATACTGTATATAACTGCCGGCATCAGGGAACCGCTATTATGCCTGGCATTGAAACTGCTTTCGAATGCACAATTGCTTTTTAGGATCACTTTCACTTTCAAGATTCGCGATCGCACGTACTCTGTTTATACTATGGAGCTATATATGGAGCTGCAGTACTTACCAAACATTTTACAAGATTAGATGTTTGTCAGTGGTGCTGAGGATCTGCCAACCATTTGCCATGGTCCTCAGTCATCTCTCCTCACTCAGTTTATGTGGTAAGTGAACTGTTATGTATTGTAATGTAACAGTCAACCGTTATCCATCGTTATGTGTTTCCCGTGTCTTTCTGAATATGGATTCACGCTTCGGACACACCCCCACCCCTAACTCTAACGCCTCTGAGATTTGCTAGTCTCGTGAATTTGTTTACAGGAGCAAAGGAAGCAAAGTTTCCTTACTTTAGCAAAGGAAAGCGAGTCTCCTCTTGGCTTTTATCGAAATCTTCCGACATTTTTCTTTACAAAGCCTTTGTTTGTACTACTAATTCATGACCTGCATTTTGTTTTGTTCTCTCTCCGCATTCGTCACTAATCACGCTACGCCGACATCCTACGTCATCCGCCGGAATGTTAGATGAAGTGAGAAAGATTGTTTGATTACATTTGAAATATGGATATTTTTCTTACAACAATGCATGGATTCGCTACAGGAGGCAACTGAGCCGTGTGAGGCACATTTTATTATGGATGCACGTGCTTTATTTGACGTCTTTTGGACTGTTGAACAGAAACACCCGCCCACTGCAATGATAGAGCTTAGAAGAGCCAGGGCCATTTTTAAAATAACTCTGATTGGATTTGTCTGAAAGAAGAAAGTCATGTACTCCTAGGATGCCTCGAGGGTGAGTAAAACACGGGCTAATTTTCATTTTTGGGAGAACTAACCCTTTAATGAATCAAAAGTGACAGTAAAGACATCTTTAATGCTTCAAAGATTTCTGTTTCAAATAAATGCTGCTCTGTTTCCACAAAAGATATTAAGAAGCACAGCTGTTTCCAGCATTGATAATCCTAAAAGATATTTCTTTAGCACCAAATTTCATATTAGAATGATTTCTCAAGGATCATGTGAAACTAAAGACTGAAATAAAAGCTGCTGAATATTCAGTTTTGCCATCACATGTTCATTTGAAAATATATTAAAAATAGAAAACAGTTATTTCAAATTGTAATAATATTTTACAATAATATTTTTTAATCAAATAAATGCAACCTTGGTGAGCATAACGAGCAAAAAAAAAAATTAATGTTTCAAAAATATTTAAAAAAAAAATCTTTCTTACCACAAACTTTTGAAATGGTAGTGGAGTGGACATTAGTGGACTTTTTAAAACTATAGAAAACTATATACTGTTACAGAATACAATTTCCCCACCCCAACATGTATCCTTAAAAAAACCTAAATAAGCAACTAAAATGCATTTTAATAATAATAATAATAATAAAGAAAGAAATAGTAAAATAAATCAATACAAAATGTTTACATACAAAATGAATAAAATTAAATAATACACCCTAAAAAATCTGATTTTAAACTACAGTCATCACATTCCCATTTTCTGTCTTTTAACAAAATGAACAAAAAGGGACCATATGTTTTTTAAAAACCTCTGCTTTACCTCTAGTTGAATTTGTTCATTTTTCAAGAGCAAGATTATAAGTCATCTCTTGAGTCCATTGTGAAAGGACAAGTCTTTAAATTTGTTCCCATACTAAAACGATTACACTTTTGGCTTGTAATAAACTAAAATCTATAAGCTTCTGTATGTTTGCGTTTACAGAAACACTTCCAGGATGTATATGCAATAAACATAGTTTATGTACCAAAGGGATTTTTTCTCCAGTCATTTCAACATTAGACAGGAATAAGTACCAATAAAGGCTGACCAAACAATGTGGTATAGTTACGACAGAGTCAATAACAATAAAATCGACCCGTGTTGTTATTATTAAAAATAACATTTTCTAGTTAGGTAATCATGCTTGTGGGATGAATTTTATAGCTTAATTCGGAGTTCCTTCAATTGGTGTGTGGCACTGCAAGAACTTTAGAACATAAAAAGGGTCGTGGACCAAAAAAGGTCACAAATCTGTTTAATCAAGGCCATCAAGGCAATGATCTTTCATTGTCTTTGATGTTTTTTTGTCTTTTTCCCTTTTAGAAAGGAGACAGGAACAGTTCAGAATGGAGAGCGTACTGCAATCTCAATGACCTGGGTCAGTGTCCTCACTTAATTTCTTATCTCACCCCCTATTCAAACCATCTTCTATCTGTCCCCGTCAGACAAAGCCTGAAAAGTACTCATGCAATTTGAAATGGATCAGATATACCGTTCTTTTCTCTGCTCAGACTATTCCGCAAAACAAATAAGACATTTGTTTTCCATTGAAGCACCAGAGAATTAAACTACTTACTCATTCCTGGGGGTTGTTACGAATAGCAGACGGCGCTTCTGGCACCGGAGCAAGAGCTCCGCCTGCTGCGGTTTTAATAAGCCCTTGCTTTAGGTGGCACACACACATGCTGGAAGGTCAGACTGTGCCTATATTATCCAAGGTCACTCAGACTAGGGGGGAGAGAGTTCATTACCTCTCTGACTTCCCATCCCATGCCACCTCACCCCATTATGTCTACCTGCAGGTCTGCTGATAAGGCTTCAGCAGAGCATGCTAGGCCTCAGAGACTCTGGTTGGTAGGTTGGGTATTTCAATCATGTTCTGTTGCAAGCCCATAGAGGAAGTGAAATAGGGCCAGTGATCACAAGTTCAAAGTGGGACAGTGATTTCATCCTTTTCTAGGAAGTTTTCCTGATTTCTGATCGCAGTCGTTAACTTATAGATGACAACCTGTTTATAAATGGAAAGTTACTTCAAAGCCTGGTCCACACTGTTATATTTTTATGAAGATTACAATGACATTGTCTTCTTGATAAATCGTCTACTATAAGACAATGAGTCTATGTGAGTAAATGAGAATAGTTCAAGGACAGTACGAATTGTCCTTTTCTTTAAACAGACTAAACTACGTCACATTTGTATAGAGGAAAAACCCAACTGAACAGTGAGTGTACAATGAAACTCCACTGCTGTCAAGTCACCATGGAGACTATTCACAGAGAAAATCCAAATTAATACTGCACTGGCTTTATCAGTGTGGGGTGGGTGTTTTGTTTGAGCATTTTAATTTATCTATCTTGACGTCACCCTAAAGGCATGTCAGTATCTCTGGGTAGTCAGCTGAGAAACGTGATTTAGAGATGTGATTTGGTTAAAGGTTAACTCATAATACTCATTAGAGTGAAGAGCTAAGAGCTTGACTTTGCTTTTATATGTATATATGCAGGCGTTCCTGTGTTGTCTTTTTATCTTGCTTACCTGCCTTCCTATCTTTGTTTTCTGTTAACGATATTTTGTTGGTGCTTTAGATTCACAATTAAGCCAAAAAATCCAATATTAAAGTGTAGTCTACAAAAGTGTTTATAGTAGAATCTAATATTGGTTGGAGACAACATGAGGAAATGTTGGCATTTGTGCTAGAAATTGTACTGTCAATATATTTAAATATATATATGTAAAATTTAAGTTAAATACATTATATATATATATATATATATCCCTTAAATCAGTCGATCACATTGATTGATTGAAATTAATCGCATTCAAAATAAAGGTTTGTGTTAACGTGATATGTGTGTACTGTGTGTATACTGTATATATAAATACACACATGTACATGTATATATTAATGTATATATGTGTATACATACATATATATAGAAACATATATACATATAGGTGCACTCAATAAATTAGAATACAGGAAAAGTTCACTTTATTAGTAATTCAACTCAAATTGTACACCGTGTATTAAATAAATTTGCTAGTACCGGGTTGGCTCACATTTAACAAAAACCCACTCTTGCCTTCAGAACTGTCTTAATTCTTCATGGCATAGATTCAACAAGGATGTTAGAAATATTAGGCTAACCCAGACTTGTCATAGCACTTGCATGTTGTTGCTCTTTTGTTGGTTTTGATTGCTTCTATTGTCCTCATTTGTTGGTCGCTTTGGATAAAAGCGTCTGCTAAATGACTCAAATGTAAATATGATATCACCCTGCAGCCTAGGACCAGTTGCCCACTGAAGCTGAGCAGGGCTGAGCCTGGTCAGTACCTGGATGGGAGACTTGCAGTATGTGGGTCCTAACGCCTCAGTATAGTGACACTATACTGTCAAAAAGCACCGTCTTTCGGATGAGACGTTAAACCCTCCTTGTGAAGGGTGTGAGGTCTTCTCCTGTCATATCACTCTCATGATTGTGTGTGGAACCAAACTGAGAGACCATTGAAGGCTCAAAATCCCATGGCACTTCTCGTAAAGAGTAGGGGTGTAACCCCGGTGTCCTGGCCAAATTCCCACCACTGGCCCTTGTCAATCATGGCCTCCTAATAATCCCCATCCACTTGATTGGCTCTATCTCTCTCTCCTCTCCACCTGTAGCTGGTGTGTGGTGAGCGTACTGGCGCCGTTGTACTGTGGCAGCCGTCGCATCATCCAAGTGGATGCTGCACACTGGTGGTGGTTGAGGAGAGAAAGACCCCCCCCCCCAAAGCGATTGTAAAGCACTATATAAATGTATCATTCATTCCTTCATTCATTCAGATCTTATCTGTTCCCACCATGTCATTTAGACATTTCTGTGGAGATTGTCCTTTACTGATGTTTATCATCGGCTATTTATACTGTTGTTGAATCATGAATGTGGGTTCATGTGCTTCAGGAGTATCAAGAGGAGACACACTAACACTGAGGGACAACAAAACCACTCGAATGGCTAAAGGTAATAACTCTAATGGACGTCTGCTCTTGTAATAAGAATAAACCAAACTATACACAAGAGGTCCTTTCACATTTTTGCTATGGTCCACTGCGTTCTCTCAGTAAATTAAGAATGACTTTCGAAGATTATTCAAGTCAGTGAAGTGACACAATATAGAGATCATGCTGACCTGGTTGTGCATGTGCCTCATTCTACATTACGTTTTCAACTGTAGTCAGTTGTCATCACTGCCTTCATTCTACAGAGCTCAACTTAATCTCTTCCTCTATGTTTCCAGATGCTTTACATAAGTAATACATCCTGCAAATCTTTTACACAAACTCTTCTTCAGCTACATTAGATCTTAGCTGCTGTAACACGATTTTCCAGTGCCGTCTAACAGGATTTCACTATGAAAATCTACCCTGGGATGCTGTTTCTAAACAGTACATCCTGGAAAAGTGCTTATTTTGCATCTTTGACTTGAGATTGTCTTGAACGTAACTTCATTTTCCTATAGTACTTCGTACAAATAATAACATTTATTACATTTTTGTCTCTCCCAGAGGATGATGTGAAATGAATATGTGAGTAATATCTCTTCTGTAATGTGTGTAGATTACATAAAGACCTCCATGTGTAGCTCCAGCTCGTGCTCCCTTAATAGTGAGAATCCGTACGCCACCATCCGAGATCCGCCCGGCTTGGCCTGCAAGCGCACTGAAAGCAGCTACGTGGAGATGAAGTCACCTGCTCACAGAGACCTGACCTTCTGCTCCAGCACTAGCACAACCCTGACCACTGCCAGCAGGAACGTCTATGACGTGGGTGAGTCTCGTGAAGGCAGATGGGGACTTACTACTTCTAGAAAGTCTCCAGTTCTCTCATTTTTGTCTCTTTAAACACAACATTGTTGTTAGTACAGTGTTGCCATATGGAAAGTGTCCTTCACTTTCTCACTAATTAGAACAACAAATTGCATTGTGATTCCTATAGGAAAGAAATATTAAGGGATTTTGCGTTGTTGTTCACAGATCAACTTTGTCCAAATAATTATGAAAATATCTATGTTGCCATGTGTCATTCATAAATAAATGAAAAAAAGAGAAATCACAACTGCGTAACTCAGAACAATAGGCTTATTAATTCATAAATAAAAAAGACTATTATTCTGAGCTGTGAAGTTATTGATTGAAGTTATATATTGAAGTACTATATATTACTTCAATATTCAGGCGTTTGTTTACTTTTTTTTTTTATAAATTGAATACATTTTAATGTGTATATATTTTAGTTAGATGTTATAATATTATTAGAAAATGTTTATTTTGAAGTGTAATAAAAAAGAAAGTCTAAATGTTGCCATACACAGTATAAATAAAATAAATGCATACATAAATATATTAATATATAGTTTTACGTTTATATATATATATATATATATATATATATGTATACTTCAGTGTTATTTTAGTACTTTTTATATATTATATTATTTATTACTATTTTGAATTAGCTTTTATTTTTATGTGTCCAGTTGTCTTCATACATTCAGTTTTAATACTTGTGTCCTTTTGTCAGTTTTATTTTTTATTTTTACTATGTATAAAAAGCTTTAAATAGTTTTTATTTCAGTTTTAGTAACTTTATAACTTTAAACTCAAATTTTCATTGAAGTTTTTCATTGAATATTTATTTCAGCTTTATTTCAATAACCAAAAATATTTTTTTTAGTTTTAGTTAACAATAACAACACTGCTGTCAATATAAAATAACATATTGAAATATACATATATAAGTATATTTCTGCTTTGTTTTTAAGCATTAATAATAATGAGACCCGATATTAAAATAGAAATTATAATTCACCAATTTAAATTTTTAAATGTTTGAATGTCAATTTATTTTCAACTTATCAATTTATTAAAAAAACATGAAGTTATTTTAAGGAAAAGTTGTTTGACCATTTTCAATTGTACTACAAGGTTGCCATATGGCAATATTCAATCCCATTATATTTTCCCCAATTTATGTAAAAATATCTAATGAGAAAAATGTAAAACATCTTTAGAATATCATCTACTGCATACCATAGACAGAGCTACAGTTGATTTAAAGATTCAGAGAGAGTTTGAGAAATCGAGCCGCTCACCCCTCGCCACCCTTCTTCCTCAGAACCGACAGTGAGTGTTCTTCAAGGACCCAACGGCCTGGCGACCGGATTCTCACAGAGTCCTTATGACCTCCCGCGGAACAGCCACATTCCCAGCCACTACGACATCCTGCCAATGCGCCACAGCCCAACACACACCACACCCCCTCCAGAGAGCCCCCCGAGCTCCCTGCTGTAGAGCCCAGTCCTGCCCAGCCCGAAAACACAGACGCGAGGACCTCGTTTTTAAAATCTCTCTTCTCATCTCTCCTTCTCTTCAACAACCATTCAAATACAGACGCATGACATACCGGACATGACACAGGAGAAGGCCGTATTCCTCTTTGAGGATTGTGTGAAATGGACTGTACATCAAAACAAGAACAGATTTGGACACCAGCGATTATTCACCATCCCTCTCAGAAGCATTTTATAACAAGCTGTGCATATAAAATCAGGTGTAAAAAAGCATTCTTTGTTTATAGGTCTATGAAAAGACTTTTAGAGGGAATAAAGGAGCGTTTGAGACGCTTTCATGGAAACATACGATAATCTTAAAAACTGCTCTGCACACTGGAACCAGATAATCAATGCGACTCAATGATCCAGAACTTTTCATTTGTGGTTAGCATCGATGTTGAAAACTAGAGCAGGGGTGACCATGAAGGGGCAATCTTCTTTTTTTTTGCCCCCAAAAAAGTCTGGACTTCAAGGCATTGGTGACAAAGCATGGTTGCAATAAGAAATAATGAGACTTCTAATTGCGTAAAGATGGTTACCAAAACAGTGTGAGATGAGCGAGAACCGATCATTTATCTACCACTTCTAAACCTACCGAGAAATATTTATAAAGGTTTATGAGGAGAGCCTGGGTCAACATGAGCTACACCGCTCATATGTGTAAGAACCTGGTGCTTTCTACTGTACATTATGACTGTTGCTATCATTTATTTGGGTGTGTATGTTTTATGAACGTGGGATTAAGTTGACGCTTTTCAAAGCCATCATGTTTAGTTTTTCTTCTTTGTATGTTTACATTTTTAAAACATCTGTTAGCTGGCCTTGAATGGTTTTTAATTTGTGGATCTGTATTTATGATGTTTATTTATATCTCGTTTGTGCAAGTGATGTTTTTCTTTGTATTGTAAAAGGTAAACATATTTAAACGGGAAAAAAGTAGCATGAACAAATGATGATACCATAGTGACCAATTATTTTCTTGTGCTTGTGCTATTCGTGCACAGTATTAATATATAAAGTCGACATTATATGTTAGCTCTTATGTCATAATAGACTCCATGACAAGACGAGACCTCATACGTGTCCTGAAAAGTTTGGTATAAATAGACTCGGAGACGTGTCCCATTCCTTGTGTTTCGGTTTGTTTGATGACTACAGCTTTGCAGCTTTGATTTGAGTTTTGTTGAAGTGGCTGCATTTCCATATAATAGCAATAACATAGTGACAATCATTCATAAATAAAAGGAAGAAAATGCATTTCATCAATCCTATCAGCTCTACAGATCAATAGTGGCTGCTCTCGCACTTTTAAGATTTGTTCCAGAATACTCCGTTTATATAATTTTTTATTGTTTAATTACTGCTTGATTTGTTTTTTTTATATTTACAGTGCTCGCATCCAGTTTTTATGTTGTCCGTTGTACACACACGCATATAGTAAAATATACATACGATTAATCGCATCCAAAATAAAAGTTTTTGTTTACATATAATATGTGTGTGTACTGTGTATATTAA
Organism: Ptychobarbus kaznakovi; assembly: GCA_027422405.1. NCBI lineage: Eukaryota > Metazoa > Chordata > Actinopteri > Cypriniformes > Cyprinidae > Ptychobarbus > Ptychobarbus kaznakovi. The sequence continues at coordinate 8,970,396 of CM049809.1, read as the reverse complement.
TTATGTATATATAAATACACACACAGCATATATTTAAAAAATATTTACATGTGTATATTTATATTTATATAAATGATAAGATATATAAATATTTAGTATATAAACATAGCATATTCTTAAATATATACATGTGTGTGTATTTATATATACAAATAAATATACACAGTACACGCATGTATATTATGTAAACAAACTTTTATTTTGGATGCAATTAATCGCGATTAATCATTTGACAGCATTATATATATATATATATAATTTAACAATAATGTTAAATGTAATCTGAAATCAATATCCTCTTTTATACTGTACATTATAATGTGATGCCTAAATTCGCTTGTAGCATTTTAAAATACGGATTCTTGTGTTTATTGTTTTATTTTTAACTCATTTAGAAAACACGTGATTTTAATATCGGCCAAATATTGTGAAAATAATTATTGCCACATCTGTACTGAACATTATCTGTTACATATAAGTTCTCCCTTTTGAATAAACCAACGACTTTTACTAACTAAAGAATTAGGACATAGTGGTCATGCCTTAAGGAACTGAAATAAAATACACCCTAAAAATAAGGAATAAAGTAACACAGAATATAGCAGCAGTGGTTAATGAGGTAAAACAAAACTCTTGCATGACAATGCAGATTTGGAAAAATGTAGCATTACATCTTCTGCGGTGAATGGGTGCCATCAGAATGACAAACGGCTGGGGCCTGTACATGAAGCCGGATTAGCTGGCTAGCCAGGTAAGTTTCGGTTTAGTTTGCACCAATCCTGGGTTTTGGGTACCATGAAAGTGGCTTGGCTTTTAGCTGTGTTCATTGGCGTAGTAACTTACACTCCACGGCTAACCTGCTCCGGGGCAGGTTATGTTCTGAGTTAGAGATCTTAAACTGAAATTGGACAGAAATCAGATGTGAGCAAAGTGACACATGTCTGACACAAAAAACTCACTCCCCCAGTTTATCTTCTACAAATTAAAGGTCACTATGAAGTACCTTAAAAAAAGAAATACTACAAAATTGTCAGGCTTTAATGATAATTACAATTTACATATGATTTATATTATTATTACTATATTATACACAAGCACTTTTAGTTTAACAGTTATTATAAAGCATTTATTTTAAATGAATATTAATATATACAGATCATATGTAATATAAATAAGTGGTAGAATCAATAGATACCACTTTAAAAATGGCTACATGTGACCTTGCATGTTTGAGTCTCTAATCTCGATCACTATATATTATCAACTATATAAAGTAACTTCACGAGTTTCACTTGTGACTGCACTGATAGAGCAAGATCATTTCCTTTATTTGTCCTCTTTCATGGACGAGTATTTCAGTGGAAATGCGTTTAAATTCCTCATATTCTTTCCTCTCTTAACCTTTAACAAACGAGTTTTGAATCTCGCTGGTTCTCTCACGAGAAGTTATTCACACTTGCTCTGTATTGTGATTGGCTGTTCACCGCTGATGTCACACATTCATGTGCACGCGCTCCATTAACTCAGGATCAAGCCTGGGTTGATAGAGAAAGTTGATGATCAGCTTCATGGTACCAACAAAGCCAGATTGGAGTGGTTTGATTTTGTCTACTCAAAACTTATCCTATTACTCTGAATTTGTTCATCTACCATCATTGGTACAGGCCCCTGATAAAAATATCACAATAATAAACAAGTAATCCATAAGATCCAGTCCATCAATTAATGTCTTGTGAAGTGAAAAGCCAAGTGTTTGCAAGAAACAAATCCATCATTGTGGTGTTTTTTGAATGTCAACCCTGTTGCATTCAACTAAAATATGAGTCTTCTATCTATAATATTGCTTTCTCCTGTGGAAAAGTCATCTCATCTGAAACACTGGGGCCTGTACCATGAAGCCAGATTAGCTGGCTAGCCAGGTAAGTTTCAGTTTAGTTTGCACCAATCCTGGGGTTTAGGTACCATGAAAGTGGCTTGGCTTTTAGCTGTGTTCATTGCCGTAGTAACTTACACTCCACGGCTAACCTGCTCTGGGGCAAATCTTAAACTGAAATTGGATCAATCAGATGTGAGCAAAGTGACATGTCTGACACAAAAAAAGTCATTCCCCAGTTTCTTACTCCAAATTAAAGGTATCTAGTACTAAAAAAAATTGCCTTGCCAAAACTAAAAATTTTGTTATTTAAAATGATTTAAGTTTCACCTGTGACTGCACTGATAAAGCAAGATCATTTCTTTTATTTGTCCTCTTTCATGAACAAGTACTTTTTCCATTGTAAGTGCGTTTAATTTCATCATATTCTTCAATCTCTTAAACTTTAGCAAATCCTTTAATCAAGGCTTGTGATTGGCTGTTCGCCAGTGATGTCACATTCATGTGCACACACTCAGAATCAAAGCCTGAGCTGACAAAGAAAGTTGATGAACAGTATCATGGTAGATGGTACCAACAAAGCCGGATTGGAGTGGTTTGGTCAACTCGAAACGAATCCTGTAACTCTGAATCTGTTCATCTACCATCATGGTACAGGCCCCTGGTTACATGTGAAAACAGATCTATACAAATATGCTGGTGGATTTTGAAGTGATAAGACAAACAGGGGATAGACGTCACTGGAGGAAGCATCATTATGGATTATGGATGTTATTTTGTATATTGGCCAGAGGAGATAAACTCATCTACATCTTGGATAGCCTGAGGGTGCATTTTAATTTTTAGGTAAACTATTACTTCAAACACACACACAAAAAAAAACAGTATAGGCCAAACTTTGAATTAACTACATATTTTATTTGCTCTTTTAAATTGGAATTACAGTGGACAGAGTAATAGTATAATCATAACAATACAAAATAAATCACAGTACATTGCAGACAAAAGAAACAAAAACAAATAAAGTTCTCGAGGTGATACGTGAAAGATCCGACAGTCAGAAAAGTAAAATGTGGGTAATATTACTAGGACACACCAGCTATGTGCAGTGCATGGGCAGGTCATAGTTGTGCCATCTGTACCCTCACATCATTGGCACTGGCCCCTGTTAGCACCAGAGACCCCTGCCTCTAAAGAAGTCATACAAACAGTCAGGGTCCTAAACGAGCACAAGCAGACCCTGACACGTGTATAATCACCAGGTCTTTTCCTTTTGATGGCGATAAGTACTGTACTACCTCAACGTGCTGCTTATAAGACCTAGAGTTTTACCGTATAAGATACAGGAGACTAAAAACAGTCAAATGACTCGCATGCACTTATGCAGTAACGTCGGTTCAGTCTGATTCACTAATTACATTGCAGTCTTTAAGGGCCTTCAATTCCACCTGGAATGTGTTCTGATACTGCTGAGAATGATCGTAGCAAGCTATGTTGTTTTACCTAGGGCTGGGGTAATTAAAGTCAAGGGGGATCGATAACCAAAGTGAAATTTCCAGCAAATAAATGACTTCAGGGTTGCAGACTAAGATGCTGAGGTCTACAGTATTCCTCCGCTCCGAGGTCACCCGTGGTGACCATTATAGAACATGCATTATTAGTTCAGTCTTTACTGATATTTTACATCACACTAAGTAAGTTTTGTTAGAAAGCCTTTAAGCGAAGAAGAGCATCATAGCTTGTGGTAGTTTCCCCATCTGCTGGACTCAGGACATTACTTTTTTGTAGGCTAAAACACAATACATTCATAAATTATCACACTGTGTCTTAACATTTAAGAGTCCCACCACTTCGCCACGAAGATTAAAGGCTAACAACTCGATTCAAGTGACTAGCACAGAATAAATACAAGTTACAGGTCTTAAGATCATTGTAGTGGCGCTAAGTCAAACCGGGAGAGATATTTTACATTCAGTGCAAAAACGAAAAGAGAAAGTATCCAGTCTATTCCCTAGAGTGCTCTCATGTGATGTTGCTGTCGGCTGGCCGCCATTCCCCGCTGCGTGTTTTTCTTGTTCCGACTTTAACAACAGAGTGTGACCTGCAAAAGTACAATGGGTTCGAGGTTTTGACGAGAAGATAACGTTACATTTAGAGGAAGTCTCTATTCCCTCGTTTCAAACTGAATTGGTCTGTGGTAGTGTTTCAAAGAGAACTGTCCCCTCTTTTGCATTATCAATTATTGTTTGTACAAATTAAACTTTTGCTATACGTAGACAAGGGCTGGAATACAAAAAGAAAAGGTTCATGTTAGACTACATTACAGTTCGCACCGGCACGGGTAGCTGAAGAGTTGCAGCATTTCAAAGCGCATGCATGAAGGCGTCCATCTGTGTGACTCTCCATCAGAAAAAAAGGCACTAAAACCACTATTCTACCTCGAAGCATGTGAAGGTGCTGAGAAAACAGCATGGTAGCTATAAGCCTTAAGGCCTCTTTCATTGGCCCGATGGTGAAATCAAGAACGCGACGCGATGTTCCCCGTGCCAAGTGCGTGATGGGACTGTACATGTGATGTAAACCATACTTGGAAGATGGCTGAAAGGTGAAGACTGTGGTCTTTGGGCCCTATTCGTCATCTAACATCTATCAGGTACGTCATCTCTCTACAATCACAACATTAAATATAGCAAAACCTCCAATACTGCACGTTTCTCCCCTCCACCCCAGTGACGAGGGGGCTGCTACTAAAGACATACATAAGCGATGCTCACACGTTTGCGAATGAAATTATATATTAAGACATTTCAGTGAAGATCGGCACAAATGATTATTAAAATGCTGCAATATAAAAGCCTACCATGGCAGGAAGGAGAAAACGAACCAAACAAACAAAAACAAGCTTAGTCCAGACTGCAGGTGGTGACCCTTTGAGATTCCAGCTTTTGGAACCAGCCTCTGTGCTCAAGCCTAGTTGTGCAGCTGCATCTCAGACCCAAAGCAGTCTTGAAGAGGAGGGGAGGACGGGGGTGTTGCAGGTGGGTGGTTGGGGGAGGGTACGGGACGGGTGCCGCTAGATGCTCTGGCAGCACTGCATCTTTGGTTTATTCTCAGTAGGCTGCACCTGGATGGACACCACATTGTTGCTTGGTGACATGTCATTGTCTCGGCGGTCAGACATCTGCTTTTGGGATACGATCCGGTAGATTTCTGCAGAACGGAAAGAGATATTGATGCTAAGACGATGTACGGTGCCAACAATCCAAGAACTGGTAATGAATACGGACTTTGTGTTGCCATAAAAGCCTATAAACTACAGTTATTACTGGATGTCAGGGGCTAACGCAATTATAGCATTGCAACAGACTGTGAAGCTTTTGAAACATTTATTATTTGTTCCTCCTCTGCAGATGCCAGGAGCCGAACAGAGGAGCAAAAGAAGACCGAAACTCTCTATTGCAGTCACGTCAGGCTAGAGAAACCTACCCGACCAAAGAAGGGCTTTTGATGAGTCATTCATAAGAATATGGCCTTCAGCCAATCATTTACAATCTTTCTTTTCCATTTAGACAAACACACAGTAGCTTCCTCAAGATTGTTTAGTGTTTATTTCCTTATTCACGCATTTCTCATTACGGTGCGCAGTTTTTCAAAGTACACTCACCAGTCAGGATGGTCTGAAAAGCGGTCTCTACATTAGTGGAATCCAAGGCTGAGGTCTCTAAGAAGGACAGACCATTTTTCTCTGCAAACATGAGGGGACATACATTAACGGACATGGTAACAATTAACAAAGTACGCAAAGAAACCCTGGCTATACACACTTCCTGTAATTTATCAGGAGTTAAAGGTCTACTTAAAAGAGTTTACTGTGGATCTAACCTGCAAACGCTCGTGCTTCGTCGGTGGGCACGGCCCGAAGGTGACGCAAGTCGCTTTTATTGCCCACAAGCATGATGACTATGTTGCTGTCTGCGTGGTCTCTCAGCTCCTTAAGCCAGCGCTCTACATTTTCATAGGTCAGGTGCTTGGCGATGTCATACACTAGAAGGGCCCCGACAGCTCCCCGGTAATACCTGTAGACCAACATGAGGAATAAATCAAAAGTAGATGGAAAAGTGAAGAGTGTACTCAATTAAATAAAGTGCACACTTCTTGATTCTAATGCGAGTAATTCAGTGCTTATTGCAATAAAAACTGTTTATCATTATCATCATTTATAGCAGTTATCTCATGTGCCATTTTAAATTCTTGAGCTCTAAAGTCAGGTGAATTCTGACCACCACATTCTTCAACTGAAAAAAATGTAATAAAATCTGAAAGTGATTCTACAATATATGTTGTTATTGTGACTGATGTTTATTAAAACTAAAGTCACACTTATCGTCCTTGCTGTGAATGGGCCTTTAGACTTAATCAAAAACAACAACAAATTAAGAAATATCAACTGTTATCTGTAATACAAGGAATAACATTTTTGACATTTGAAGAGCCTTACGCTGAAGTGATGGCCCGGTAGCGTTCCTGTCCAGCTGTGTCCCAGATCTGAGCTTTTACCGTCTTTCCATCCACCTGAATGCTACGTGTAGCGAACTCTACTCCAATAGTACTTTTGCTCTCAAGGTTGAATTCATTTCGAGTGAAACGAGACAGCAGGTTACTCTTCCCCACACCAGAGTCTCCAATCAGGACCACTTCAAAATAAAACACATCAGGGTTTCATATCTGACATCAGACCTCTTTTTAAAGGGCTAGTTCACACAAAAATTAAAATTCTGTCATCGCTTTCTTACCCTCATGTAAACCCGTAATAATTTTCTACATCTTCAAAACAAAAATGAAGACATTTTAATAAAAACCTTCCATCCATTCCATCAAAATGGTTCAGAAGTTCAGAAACAAGCATGTTCCGTGTTTACAATATTTTATATACATGCATTGATCAACATTTAGATATGAATAAAAGACTAAATTACACAAAGCAATTGTGTCTCTTTGGAAGACTTGGTGTTTGCTATGTCTGAGTTTTTTAACCAAGTTTTATTTAGACCTACATGGTCGTTTAACGGAGGAACAGAAACAAACCAAAGTCTTGAATGACACGAGGGTGAAGAAATGACAGAATTTTTATTTTGGGATGGAATATCCCTTTAAACAGGAGTGCGAGTAATAAATCAAAGACACTTCTGTCTAAAATACAATAAAGGAACAAACCTCTTCACATAGGAAATGAGTGCTTACGTCACAACCAGATGCCACAGCATGATTTAAAAGTGAAGTGCATTTAAATAAACGGCAAAAAATGTAATTGTTGTAGAGATGACCATTTATGGTAATATTGCTGTGACACGAACTTGTTGGAGATTGTGGACTTAAGAGAAATGTTCTAAACGTGTTTTAAGACATGTTCGCTGAACATGACTAAACTACTAGATTAGAGGTAGTTTACTACGAATCACATGTCAGCTCGTAATTTCTTAACTGATGACACAACATATCTCACAGGAGTGAAACCTCACAAGCTGCAGGAACAATGCATTGCAAATATCAATAAAAGAAAAACACAACGTGTTTCAGGGACTTGTCCCAAACAGAGAGAAGTTTCATATGCTTTCATGAAGGAAAAACAACATACGTTCAGAGAAGACGCGTCACCTTATATTTTCTTAAAAGACAATAACCTGACACAAACAATTACTAATTTTTAAAAGACAGTTCAACTAAAACATGTAAAGTCCGTCATTATTCAAGTTTTTCCAAATCCGTATTACTTTATTTTTGTCGACAAAACGCAAACGGAGATGTCAGGCGTAATGACAGCCTCAATAACCGATCACTTTAACTGTAACGTTACTGAAGATATAATGAAAGTGAATGGTGGTTTATGTTGTCCCAAATAACTCCTTTTTCGTCCACAGAAAAAAATAAAGCCATAACGTTACATGCTTGGAAAAACAGGCCGTTTCCAATTTCCGCCTGCTCCGTTAAACTCCTCCGGCGACAGCCTCGGCTAACTTCGGCTAACGTTAGCTGCTTCAAGGTGTGGTCCGATCTACGGTAAACTGTGTTCAATGTAATAACCATCGCCCATATGAACTCAGTGTGCCCCAATTGAGGAATATTTCACATAAATTGACAAACACTAAAACGATACTATTCCAGCCGAGGAGCAGGAGTTTGTTTGGGCTGTTGGAAATCAGCTAGCCGGTTAGCTGGCCTTCAGTGTTTAATATAAAACCACACTAACTAACAAAAAACACGATTATCGGAGCCGCTTTAACTTGTATGCTCGAGACAAATGTATTCTGTACCCACCTTTAAACAAGTAGTCATATTCGTCATCTCGCGTCCCCATCTCGATCAAAACAAAAGCGCAAACAATGGAAGAATGTGAAGGAAAAGTGGAGCCGATCCTGTCCTCTCCGCAGTTGCACTGCAGTGTATTTGTGATTAGGCTGTAGCCATGCTAACAAGTTAGCAAGTAGGCGAACCAGCGAGCATCTCCCGAAGTGTTCCGGGTTAGAACCTTTACTGACTGTCAAAATAAAAGCCTTATTATTCATTTAATTTCATTTGACTTTTTTTTTTACAAAAAGCTTTAAGTAAGTTGAAGATGAGATACCATTGTACCTTGTAATGTAAAAATGTACTGTGTATAGTGTGTAAAATATTATGTGCCTTGTTGATAACGTATATGTTCATATCTTGTAGTTAGTGTAACGTTATTTAGTGTGGTTTTTGTTCTGAATACAGTAACGTTACAGGGATAACGTCTAGCTGATTTATCACATTCTACTAAACAACAATTAACATGGTCGTGTGTCCGTGCTTTCATGTTTAAAATGCTATTTTTAATGTTTAATATGTTTTAATATGAAATACGTGCTATGTCAGAAATTAAAGATTTTTTTGTAGAACAGAAAACACTACTTTCATTAAGGGGAAACATAGCAAGAGAGTGATATTAAATATGTCCTGCAATGAGGTTTGTGGCGTACCATTGTGTTCGTGAGAGTTATTTTCAAACAAGGCTTGTAAATGTGGGTGTTTAGGTCATACTTCCTGGTGATGGAGGTTTGGAGGAAAAAACAAACCAATAACAAAGACGACCACAAATTTCATAACTAGGCATTATATACTATAAATTTAATTACCATGTGGAGAGGTTCCATGGTGTAACGGTTAGCACTCTGGACTCTGAATCCAGCGATCCGAGTTCAAATCTCGGTGGAACCTGCTTTTCTTTCGTTTTGAGTAAGAAATGTTAGTTTGGACTTACCAATAATAATTAACAGGAGCATGAAACTTTTGTACTTAAAAGGCCAATAATTAGCTAAAACACTGTGATAAATCCGTAACACGCTGTTTTATTAATTTAGGCTATTATAATAATGCTATTATACATTTCTTAAATATTACAAAAAGGAAAGGTGTTATTCAGATATTAATCGTCTACAATTAAATGAAACCGCATTCTGTTAAGCGTTTTCTATCGTAAAACGATTTATTTATATTAAATTGAAACGTTACTACGACCACTAGGGCGCAGTATTGTGCGTGTCTTGAGTCACAAAAAAACAAAATGGTTGAAATGCACAGAACATGTGATTGCTTAGACATAAACAAGGGGCTTTCTGAGTCCTATCATTTAGTAATCTAAAACATACAGTTGCACCTTCTTTAGGTAGATGAAAGGCAATGCATTGCAATGGTGATGGAAAGTCCCCATGGTTCACAATGAGTCAGAGTATAGTAAGAAACATATTTCAGATTTGAGTTGATGCATATTCATCTCATGTTTAGCCACCTATATTTGTTTTATTTTGAGTGGATAGTGTGGAAATGACAAGGACAATGATGCCACCAAAAGTATTTAGCCATTCTGCAATTATATTCTTAAAAGTGGCAAATTCCATACTTGATTGCACAATCATAGCAACCAAGCCTGTGACTCATAATAGACAACCATATGCATTTCCCGGCAATATATACCAGACCTGTTTTTCTGCCAATTATATACTCTGTTGAATACAGATTAATTTGTCTAGATTGTTTTCTTTTTTTTCAGAATTTTTTTTTTTTTTCATCAAAAGCTCTTTTTGATTACACAAAAAATCGGTTACAGCTATTATAAGGTTTTGTACTTAGATTCCAGTTCAGACAGCTAAACAAACCAGCATTCAAACATTCCTTAACTTTTCCAACATGTTTAACAAATGGCTACACCCATTTCTTCTTAAGTTTTTTGTTACATCACCCAGACTCATCTAGCAGGTAGATTTTGTCCAGAAGGTCTAGTGAATATCCTCTGGTGCTGTGAAGCAAACTGTACATGACTGTAATCAGAGCTGCATTTTTGATATTCTGTAGATCTGCCATTGATGTAGTCATGTTGCTGACTCATATTTGAAAAAGAATGGCCTCCTGGACAGTTGGGGGGTTTCCTTCACTGCAAAGTGTGTTCTTATACCAACCAACGGGCAATGCAATGCCTTTCATTTTTGTCACCATTAAATATTCTAATATTTTAGGTGGTTTACTTTTCAGCTTTTTTGAGCTTGCAGTTGGAAACTTATACCGTGTTAAAGTAGTTTTGCAAGTGAAAGATCACTGGATGGTTTACATTTTAGAATATCTAAAATGGAAAATGGGGATATTTCCCTGTTTAGTCATCAAAATATAATTGAAATCTCACGTGTTATTATCTATGAATTAAAAAAATGGGAACAGTAAATTTGTGTATGTTTTTGAGTTTTAACTGTTGAGGTTCCATATACTATTTTTATAATTAATAATTATTAAGATGTTTGCGTTTCAAACTGACAGTAACTGGTTTTAATACAATTCATTAAAATCTAATACAATAGTAACTGTTTCAAATAGAAAAATAATGTCTTTACAAAACCAAATTACAAAAATAAAATAATTATGAGAACATCAATAAAGGAATTTGCGAGGTGTTTTGATTGTGCTATAAAATATTCAAAGCAGTCAGACACAGGACCATAACAAATTCGGGATGTCGGGATTAGTTATTCTAATCATACACAAGCACACAGTGTAAGATAATAACATTACTTGTTCCTGTGGCTCAGTGGTAGAGCATTGTGTTAGCAGTGCAAAGGTCATGGGTTCAATTCCCAGGGAACACACATGCTGACAATACATGTATAACCTGAATGCACTGTAAGTCGCTTTGGATAAAAGCGTCTGCTAAATGCATACATTTACATTTTAAATTTACTTCAGCACCACAGGGAAATTATAGAGACCCCGAGGTAGACACAAACACAAGACACATATCCAAACACATAAATATGATTTTTGTGCTGCACTACAGACTAAAATGTAAGTACAGACATCTTAGTTTTTGCCAGTTGTGCCTCTCAGCTCTTAGATAAATACATCAAGATGATATTTCTATGGCGAACCGGAGTACTTCCTCAAGTGGGCTGTGTATAAATTCCATTTCAAACACAATTTCTAGCTTAACAAACATAATTGCTACATCTAAACAAATGGAGAATCCTGTGAAGTTGTGTAAAAATGTGCAGCATATTGAATACCACTGAATCACAAGCAATGATTCTGGTGGATATCATCAAACTCTCTGGTAGGCGCAGGCGGAGATCAGCGACAGCAGCCTTCAAGCTCTAATCAGTTTGTTCAGCTGCTCCCTCAACTCCAGTCTCAGATTCAGATCCAATCATTAAAACTGAAAACTCTCTGTAACACTGTAAAGGCTTTTACGGAAGTGAAAAAACAATGCGAAATGTTGTACTCCACTCTCCACAGCAGACTGAAACTCATAAGACAGGCAGTGAAGTTCCAAATATCTTGATTGACGCCAAAAAGGCAAAACTAGGTTGACTGTTGATGTCTGAAACTCTAGTCCTGACATTTGGGTGGCCAGCGTGTGGCCTTTGGAACCATAGCTATAGGACTATATCACGAGGGGCTGGTGGGTGTCCTAATCCTTCTGATGTTTATGGCTTTGTACAGCCAGCTGGGTGGCCAGCCAGCATCCACTTAAACTGCGTTATTAAATCATTCATCTGGGGTTTAAGACGTGTTCTGGGTCTCTTCTTGATGAAGAAACCTGAAGCACTTTGAAGATGGCCTTCAGTAGTCTTACTCTCTCGGGTGTTTTGCAGCACCTTTTGATCTCTGAACCTTATAAACAAACGTTCTCTCACAGCACATTAACACCCACACACGTTTTCTAGATTAGCATTGCATATGTCCAAATTTTTCCAAGTTCACCTCCTAAAAGTCAACTTATGTCAGTGGATATCTGCCCTGTTGTTTACTATTTTTTTGTCTGGGGACACATTGCAAGAAAACATGTCAGTTCAGACACATTTTTAACAAGCTGAGGAGCTGTAGTTGAGAATGTAGTTACAGCGGCAATCTGCCCTCATCAGACCACCTAGAATGGCATGGAACGTCTGAGTCAGTGGCACATTTTGTTGGCAGTCACGACACCAATAGAAAAAAACATCTTCAAATTCTCTGTTTGGTGAGGACTGCATCGCCGTTTTCAAAGCCCTGTTAAACCAGCAGTGCAGGACCAGGGTTTGCAAACAAACTTAGGGAGTCCTATAGGGCCTATACTCTCTATAACTTTTGATTAATGTACCTAGCCTACTAAAATAAATGAATAACATACATTTTAAAAACAGACATGTTAAAAAAACTAACAAAACACAACACAATTACTAAAACCGTAGGCTAATTAAAATTAAGATGAAAATGAAATATATTAAAATAACAATGTATTCAGCTCTTAGAACGATAGATTTTTATAAACATCATTTTTTGTCAAAATTGATTTATTCACATATTCGTATTCTGTGACAACTTATTTACATCGTGTTGTGCATACTTTTTATTTAGGAAAACAAAAGGCTTCTCTTCTATATGTAAATATGTATATGGAATGCAAAAACTTTGAAGCTCAATATTTCAAAACCGCAGAATGCATATAGAGGCTTAGTATTCCAAAGTGGCATATTAATAAACTATAATAGTACCTCAAATATACTAAAATAACACTACCACTGTTTATTTAGGTTAATTGTATGATCTAGTCTACTTTAGTCCACCAATCACTATCTATTAAAAAAAACACAGTGAATATTAACTTTGTGTATCTTTTATATAACTCCAAGGCTTTTTGTGCTTGTTTTTGATCACGGACTGTATCTTTAAATCCAACTTCCAAGTCCAACACATTTTGTCAATAACATTCAGCAGCACAGTCTTTATATGGGCTCCCTGTCGGGACGCCCCCACATTCAGCGACTGTCCCCGGAATGTTCGGCTGACGTCACGGCTTGCTGGCAGTCACGTGCCCCGGTGGCAGGTTTTGATAAGCGCTTGCGCGAGTCTGGAGCTGAGCGCATCTCTGAAAGCGTATAGAGAAGATGAGGCACAGCCCTCCCGGAGGGAATGTTTATACGTGATAGAGGAATCGTTTATTTGTCTGATGAACATGGATGGAAATACATAAGGGCTTCTTCAGTCCCGTGATTAATCATCAGAATAACGGTGCGTGTTTCAATGAGCGTGTCCTCTGAATCGTCGTCCAACTGAAACAGTGAGTGTGCTGTGCTCATATCCATTTATTGGTTACGAACATTAATTTGCCTTCTGTTAGAAATGTAAAACATTTAAATAGGTGATAGATGATAAACACGAAAGGTTTTAAGTCAATATATGTAATAAATATATAAGACTGACCGGCGATGGAGTGACTGCTGTCAACACGCGTCGGTATTGTGCGCTTGTTTTGATTCTGATCGTGTATTTACACCGCATGTGATGATAGTTATCATACACTTATCAGTGAAGCTTATTAATATGTTTCTATTAGTATAATTAAGAATTTTGAGTTTCGAATGTAAATAACATGGCCCTTATGATTTATGAGTTATTGTAAGACTGACCCAGCCCATGATGTCTGGGTGCAGTGCCACCTTCATATTTATTTCACCGCATTTTTTATTAGTATAGCTCAACATGCAATGTTCTGTCTTTCCTGGTAATTAAAATGGATCTATAATGGAAAAGAGGATCACTAAAATGTCAGTACTGGTGTGATGTGGTCTGCAGGGCCATAACAACCATACATTAAAGGGAATGTGTGCTATCAATTTATAGATTAGTGGTTGACTTGTGTATTCATTTTTAACTTTTTTGATGATTTATTTTTTTGTACATTTGTCCTCTCAATTCTGAATACGTGGGTTAAATCCTTTGGTATTTTACTCAACAGGGTGCCACGCTCAAATACAGATCATAAAAGTTACAAAAATAGATATTTTGTCTGACGTGATAATGTGACACTGTAGTTGTTTGAAAGAAAAAGCCTGGTTGAGTAAAGCATGGGACATTTGCAAAGGTATTTCAGAGAGGTTAAGGAAGACTTCTCAAAGCATCCATCAAGTATTGTGGTGATTTGGCTTTGATCCAGGATTCAGAGTCGGTTGTAATATGTATCTTAATTCAGAAAAACTTGCAGTGGATTCATGAGCATGTCTTTAGGTTCTGTGATATTTGCCAGTGTATCCTCTTTAAATTCATTAAAGCATGAATATGATTTTTAAATATGACGCACCCCACCAGTTTTCCCGGTTTATTGCATTTCGTCATCGCTCAACTGTAATTACATATTTTGAGTTTAACAGCCTGTGCTTAACCAGCTTCAGCAATGCATGCTTTAGTTCGGTTGGGCGTTCCATTAAAATATATCATTACATAACAGTAAATGTTACATTAAAGGGAAACGCCTGTTGAAACATTTGCACTAATAAGATTCTTGGTTGTTTTCATCTTCCAATCCACTTTGGAAAGCCTGCATGTGCAGAAATTGTTTTGAAACTCCAAATGTTTGAATAAGTGCATTGCTTTATAAGTGTTTTCTAACCCAAAAGTTATAGTAGATGGAGTTCAGTTGGAACTTTAAAGAGAAAAGAATTCCTGCCTGTCCTGTTCCTCAGTAAAGTCTTCCTGACAAAACATTTCCCCATAGAAATAGCTTGCCTGCCTCCACCTATCCAAAGTATGCAGATGTCTGCTTGTTTCCCGGCATGGTGCAAAGGAATCAAATGTCCGCCCCATGTCTTAAGCAAGACCAGATGCTCGGCCAAATGTGCTGCATTAGTTTCCCCTTCTTGTGTTTTCCTCCAGGCCTCCCTGCTGTCCCAGAGCTGTGCAGTATTGGGAGCCTGTTGGTCCATGGAGCCCTTACGCAGGACCACAGCCCATAGCTCCAGCACAGCTGGATAAGATCACGCTTGTTTTTATGGGCAGACTGTTAAATTGGCTTATCCTGTGGCTCTTACACGCCGCAGGTTGGTGAAAGAAGGGCAAGGATTATAATGTCAAAGCATGCCTACTACAGCAGGACTAAGATAAAATAATTAGAAAATGGTGTTTGTTATGCTGTGGGTGTTTTGTTTGGGACAAGACTTTGTCTTTTTCTTCCCTGATATAATGAGTCATGTAAAGCTACACTCTGTGCTGAAGAGGTTTTGATGTAAATTAGGAGTGTCAAACTCATTTTAGGTCATGGCCCAGTTTGGTTGATACGTCACCATGAGAGCTGATTATTTGTTTATTCCTAGTATTTTAACATTATAAAGTATTACACTGTAAAACATCCTCAAAAATAGCACTTCACTGCATTGTGTTTTAAGGTTAATGTAAATGTCCGTAAAATTAATATCTTGGCAGAAAATTACTACTACTTTTTCCGTTTTATTTTTTTTAAATGTTTATAATTGTTATATATTTTTATATTATTAATTTATTATTTATTTACTACTCAAGCTTTTTTGGAGTTTATGAAGTTCTTTATGCAGCTTTAACTATAGATATTTGGATAAAACAAAAAAGAGACAATATAAATACATTTATGGATGCAAATTTGGTTTAGCATTTGATGAATAATACATTATTATAATTTTTAATCATTTTGGTGTCTTTGTTTTTCCAGATTTCCATGGATTTTATGTAATGTAATAATATTTTTTTTATAGTGACCCGTATTGAGTGCCAATCCTAGATCACATCATAAATACATGAATACACTCACAGCCTCCTGCAACTCTCAGATTTATGTCCATTATGTGAGTCTGTGGCGTCACTTTGTTGCGTTGTGCTTTCTGTACTGTGTGTACTGGAACTGTTCGGTCATTTAAACTGGAAAAGGGAACCGTCAATCTCTTTATCCTGTTCTTTGGAATGACAAGTATCAAGTCGGTCAGAGATCAGGGAAGTAAAGTTCCTTATTTCTCTCTCAGCAGCCTGATGGGATGACTCAGACATTAAGTCTAATTTTCTTTCATGGGTTCTCCATGCCAGGATTTCCGCTGCGTAGGACCCATGTTGTGATGAAAGTGCCATTTCCAATGCACTTCCGGGCGTTTTTGATTCCCTCATTGACGCTACCATGGTGTTTCTCAATAAAGGAGTGACTTCCTCTGAGTTGTCTGAAAAGTGTTGACTCAGTGCAAGAGTCTCTATAATTGCATCACATAACAATGAAATCTGCATCAGGGCTTTCCGGTGCGCACTATGCCTTATTACAATATAATAAGAATATAATTATCTGCATGTTAATCCAAACTTGCCTAGAATTTCTCTCTAACCTGTCGGGTTATGCTGTTTCCTTTCCTCCCCAGCAGTTGTTATTGAACTGTTGATGTGTGATTGTGAGGTCCTCATTACTGCATCATTATCGCTACCAAAAGAGTCAGCTTTCTGCTCTGTGACTCATTTTTATTAGTTTTATGCAAGTATTTTCTCTCCCCCATTACATTTTTAAGGCGAATGATGAATATTCGCTGGCTTTTCGTCTTGGTTGCCATGGTGAGGATTATAATTTGTCTCTGCTGATGGTAGAGAGGGCACAGCCAGCCTCTGCGGATGGCGTGGTTGTTGGACCGAGAGATTATGTCTATATATAATCCTAAATCTCTCATGTATCGTGACACATCTGCTACATTTTCTCCTCACTGTGTCTGGTGGACTTTCTGTTGTATATGTCTCTAGAATAATGTGGTTGTGATTGGATCTTGAGATGTTTGATTGTTTCTGCAAGCAGATTGATGGATTTATGTTTGCTTTGTGTGATGTTGTTGAGCACAATATGTGAAATCAGCTATATGAGAGACATCTGGAACAAAGTGTGCATGTCTTTGTCAATGTTGCTGGACAAGGGACAGAGAGAGTGTTCTAGAGACCCCTCCTTCAAAGCCCAAAGCTTTATAAGGATGAGAAGGATTAGAGTTTTAAGGCCTGTATTTATTCTCGGCATCTAACCGGGCTCATGAAATCTGCCGATGATTTTTCACCATTTACAAAATATTTGGTAGAAGCAGCAACTTCCCGTTTCACACCATCAGCGTCACTGGTTCCTCAAAAGACAAACTTCTTTACTTCGACACTTCGTTATGGCAAAAGAACTAGTCAATAGGTCAGTTTCAATTCCTAAGCTCTTAAGCCGTGTCCCATGACTCTGTTGGCCATTATTGTAAATCACAGAGAAGCCATTGGCTATAAAGCTGCAAGCCACCATAGACCTTTCAGAAGGTGTCCACTATAATGACGATGGCACTAGGCGTGCAACAGTTTACATTTGTAGGTTCATGATTTTTTGTACAGTTCAATACTATTTATGTAAGAATAATCTTTATAAGGTAAAAATCACTTTTAAAAGTTTAAACTTGAAAAATGTACTTTAAAAATCTTACTGATTGCTAATAAAATTATAATTAAACTTTATTTGGAGTATTTCTTTATTGCACATTTGTTAATATTATGCCTAAAATGTGTTTTTTAATATCACTATATAATGGATTGTATGATCTCTGTGCAATATGAGTCTTTCAATGCAAGATATGTTCAATATCTGAAGTATACTTGCAAGAGTTTCACTTTAGCACAGATATATTTATGTATATATCTTTAGTTGCACCTCAGCACTACTTCCGCAAAATTAAAGTGCATTAAAATTAGTTGTTCCAATTTATACAAATGTATGTATAATTTATACATTATACAAATATTATACAAACTTTACACACCTAGGTTTAGGTTTCAGTCATTTGGTGGGACTGTATGCCCTCTTCAGAAAGATAAAACTGGAGTCTACTTGCAGGTTCCCTGCTATTTTTGGTGCTATGAAGCCATGTGAACGTTAGTCACTCGTAATGATTCAGAGTGAGTACATGTGTCAGCTTAAGTGTTGTAAAAGCCCCAGGCCTCTTCTGAAAGAGAAGGGAATCTCTAATTAAGATATCAGTGGTTGTGGTATTAGTGAGGCTTATGGTGACAAACTTCACATTGATGCAGACAGAAGGAATTCCCTTTGTTGTGTGACCTTTTTAAGCACATTTTTTTCTTCCTTCCTGTGCACTTACTCTGCAGGTACAAACTGACTCATGATTCAAAAGCATAATAGGACATATTCCTTTATCCACAGTAGAAACGGGTAATTGCTTCCGTCTGTCCAGTTTATATTTCTCACAAAGGTTGTTATATGAAGTTCTGTTCTGCATCTGTGGATGTGTAATGGTCATATCCTTTTCTAAACACATAGGGGAGCAAATGTAACCAGAGTAAAAATTGTATTTCCTAGGAGTGTTGTATAACTCGCACTGCATATGCTGATTGGTTTTGTTAAAATCCCTCCCGGTTTAAAGAAAGATGTTTTCATTTGTGAGGATGTTCGACTCTGAACACCTGGCATTATTAAGCAACAGTGTTTACTAGGCTGCAGTTTCACATTTCTTCATGTGCTCACTCTATTCACATCGCTCTCTTGTTCCCAGCATATAAAGTCCTCGTTTTATGGGGATGATCGAAGATGGAAGACAAAAGCCTTCGTGTAGCAGACTACTTTGTGGTGGCAGGACTCACCGACTTGTCTAAGCCCCTCGAGGAAGATGTCCACCCTGAGGATGGTGGTCATAGGAGTTCAGCCCAGCTTAAGGCGCCCATCACTGATGTGGCTGTGGTGATTCGCTCCCTAGGGGAGGAAGTACCTCGAGGGTATACCTGCGTTGAATGCACCCCCTCTGGACTTCCTGCCGAACTGAATGGAGGAAGCCTCATGGGGCCGCAGATCTTCCTGTGCTATAGGAGAGGCAGAGACAAACCGCCGCTCACAGACCTGGGGTAAGACATCTAAGCTTCAGATATGATTGTTCCAAAACCTAGTAAGCTGCCTACTTAGAAAGCCTTTTAAGTTATCCTCCTGAAGCAAAGTCTGTTCTAAACAGTTGCCAAAAGTTTTTTTTTTCCATGCGACAGTTTGTCAGCGACAAAAATATTTTAGATGAAATGTTGACTATAAATATACCCAATTTTTTTAATATTAGAAGGTATCAGAAAAAAGGCTAAATATAGAACTTGAACAAAAAAAGTTACATCTACACTCTTAAAATTGAATATTTAATTCTATATAATTTGCTTATTAGAACATCGTAGTTATTTTAGCAACATGCTAAAACTCAGTTCTACTGGAATCAGTGAGTCATGCCTCTGATGCTACTTGCGGAATGTCTATTGATGGAGCTGCTTTCCAAATCACTCATTTATAAGGTACCATTGAGGATGCTGTCTTTTAAGGTAGCTACTAATGTAGGTAGTAGACAGCTCAGGCAGCTCAGTTGGTTTTGGAACCTGTTGTGTTTTCACTTTTGTTTTGCAGAACATTTACTATCCTCATGTCCTTTGTTTCATGATTCTTAGCATCCTCTTTGAGTGGAAGGAGAAACTGAAGCCGGATTGTCAAATTATACAGACTACGCCTTCTGGCCGCCCCGCTAATATCAGTAACTCCTCCTCCCAAAGGATCTACATCACATATCGGCGTGCCTCTGAGAATCACTCTCACACCATGCTGGCTGTCACAGACATCTGTATTATTATTCCTGGCAAGGGAGAAACAACACCAAATGCTTTCTGCAAGGTGGACAAGAATCTTAACAGCAGTATGGTGAGAACAACAGTCACCCTATCCTCCTCAAATGAGCAGTTTAGATGGAGGAAAACTGGTTGACAATGATGGTTTTTCTAGCAATGCTGGTCGTCCATGGAAGTCTTGCTAATCAAGGAATCTTGTTGAAACTCTAGGCAGCATTGAACTGCATTAAAATGTAGAGATTTAGGGCCAGATTTATTAAACGTGGCAATATAGCATTACAGCGCAATTCCATAAAAGTGTCGATGGGAGGGGAAAATTCTGTGTGTGATTTACTGACAATGCGCATTGAATAACAGACACAGCCAGATCATTTCCATAACGACCAGCGCAATCTACCAAGAGCAGCGCTTTTTTAAATAATGGTGCAAATACCAGTGAATTGACAAGCGCAAATGTTAATAAAACGCGTTGCGTGATTCATTTTAATACTCTCCTCCCACAAATTTTGCATCTCAATTGGAAACTCCTAAAAATGCATATTTAATAAGGTCAGGTGCAAAAATACCAGTGTTCCCGCCTTTTCAGTGTTAATTCTTCACTGCGCATATTTTAACGCCAAGAGACGGTTTGCGCTGGCCCTTTGATTTAAATATGGGTACCATATTGGATATCAGTCAATATTATAATTTTTTTTGTTATATCAGCCAATATTGGCGAGATTTTCTATAATTATCAGCTTATCAGTATTTCCCAAATTTGAGTATTGGGACATCCCTGCTCAAAGCGTTTTAGGTGGGTAGTGTTCCTTAAATTATGAGTAATAACATCAGACCACAACAATCATCATTTTACATATCTGTATAAAATTTGAAATCAACTTAATTTCTGTTTTTCCTGTTTTTACAGTGGGGGTCCTCTGTGTACTTGTGCTACAAAAAATCTTTGGCCAAAACCAACACCCTTGCATTCAATGCAGGTATTGTATCTCAGCCTTGAGTTGTTTTTCACAGTCTGTGTTTTGTTGTGCATTTTGCAATGAACAGTAGGAGGGAAAGGATGCGTTAGCGAGAGGCACATCAGAGCAGTAGGATACGACTGCAGATGAATGAAACCTGATACTCCCGTGTAGCAAGAACAACATGATGTCATTGTTAAGCTCAGTGCTCTTAGCACCAAAAAGATCTAGCCTTTCTTTAACTGCTGTCTGCGATTAACTTGTCATATGGAAGACTGGGTTAAGTAATTCATTACAGGGCAAGATCAGTAATAATTGTTGTCTCCGACGGAGCTATACAGCCTAATTGAGGGTTTGTATGGGGTGTGTGCAGGTCTTTTGTCCAGATATCCAGAGGAGGATTATGATTCCTTTCCTTTGCCTGAATCCGTGCCCCTGTTTTGCCTGCCGATGGGAGCGTCGATTGAGTGCTGGCCCTCTCATACCAAATATTCTCTTCCTGTCTTTTCGACATTTGTTCTCACAGGCGCCTCTGGAGAGAAGGTACAGACAGGAAAATGCACGCATGAGCATGCACAAATACACACACAAACATTTAGATTTTCTGCAGGTTTTCTTTTCTCTGCAGCACCATGATTCTTTGAGAAAATCAGACACATAAGAAGGTGAATTGTCTTGTCTGGTTTAGCAATGTGCAAAGAATTTAAAGCGGCTAGAAACTAACGCGGGCGGAATATCAAAACTGTCCATGAATAACGATGGGTCTCAAAAAAGAATCGAAAATGAGATGAACGTGTAATTGGCCTGTTTAATAATGCATTGCTAAAGTGCTGTTTGGGTCAGCTCAATTATGTCAAACACATCAGTACACTCAGCTCACTCTCCCTCAGCCGAACAAGTCTCAAGGCTATTTGTGCTCCAGTATTATATAATTTATTTGTTTAGATGAGCGGCTTCAAAGAAACACGACTAAGCTGAGATATTTCTGATCTAAAAGACTGCAAAAATAAATCTTCCATATCACTTTCCCTCTAGGTGGATTTGAGAAAAGCGGTTTTGAAATAGATACTGTTGGTGATTGCTTTTAAGTAGGCTAAAATAGTTGCCGTTGTGCACTTTAGAAATGTAATAACGCCATGCGGGTATCAAGACAGTTTTTTTGTTTTCTAAAATGTAAACCATCCCAAATCCTGTTCATGACTCTGTCTTTTGCTCCCAGGTTTATGGTGCCGCCATCCAGTTCTATGAGCCCTACCCAGAAGAACATTTGACTGACAAGCAGAGATCTCAGCTGGGCCTGCAGGCTAACGGGCTCAGACCTGATGGATCCATGACTGTCCACGCCAACAAAAGCATCTGCCTTCTCTCTCACTGGCCCTTTTTTGATGCTTTCCGTAACTTCCTGACCTTTCTCTACAGATACTCCATCTCAGGTCCACACACTCTGCCCATTGAAAAGTGAGTTCTAAGGACAATTTTAGAGTTTGCCAAGCTAGAGCTGAAATTTTAATGTCCAAAATATTTTGCGGCCACTATAAAGTAATGTTTTTTTGTTTGTCCTTAGGCATATTTCCCATTTCATGCACAAAGTTCCTTTCCCTTCCCCACAAAGGCCACGTATCCTGGTGCAGGTGAGTTTTTTGCACGTGGCATCTTTGTTTGAACACCATCTTTCTTGAATGTGTCAAAGCAAATGGCATTATGTGGCCAAATAGCTGTCAACCCTGGCCCTCATCTCACTGTGACTGCTTGTTTGTGTGCTTGTTTTTCACAGCTGTCTCCACATGATAGCCTGATGCTGAGCCAGCCTGTTTCCTCTCCACTCCCTCTGAGGTAAGTCAGACACAAGATACACTGACCATGTCAGATGAATGCTGATCAAAGCATGAAGTCTGGAAATTATACTTCAGCAGGACCTGGTTAAGTGTGATATCTTTATAACATTTTTAAGTGGATTGAGACTCCTTTTTCTGTATTTTGAAATTACCTGAACACAGATCAATTGCTCATTTCATTGCAGATGATCATTCATGTCTTGTTATGTTTTGCTTTGTGTGTGTGTGTGTGTGTGTGTGTGTGTGTGTGTGTGTGTGTGTGTGTGTGTGTGTGTGTGTGTGTGTGTGTGTGTGTGTGTGTGTGTGTGTGTGTGTGTGTGTGTGTGTGTGTGTGTGTGTGTGTGTGTGTGTGTGTGTGTGTGTGTGTGTGTGTGTGTGTGTGTGTGTGTGTGTGTGTGTGTGTGTGTGTGTGTGTGTGTGTGTGTGTGTGTGTGTGTGTGTGTGTGTGTGTGTGTGTGTGTGTGCGTCTGCGTCTGCGTCTGTTTTGTTTGGATTTTTGTTTTTTGTTTTATGTTATGTTATTTTATGTTTTGTTTTGCTATGCTATGCTTTGTTGTGGTTAGTTTTTGTTTTGTTTTGTTTTATTTTTAGTGAGTATGTGTTGTTTACATGCCTATTTTCTCTGCCCACAGTGGCGGCAGGCTCTCTACACTGCTGTTGAACCTCGGCCCAAAAAATGCAGCGACTCTACTGGTGTTGGCTGTGACTGAACATAAGATCCTAGTTCACTCCTTACGTCCAGCTGTTCTTACCAGCGTTACCGAGGCCCTGGTGTCGGTGAGTGGAAGACTATTCATTTTCACTCATGCCTTTCCTATTTCTATTTTAAGATTCTCACAGAATCAGTTCCTTTTGCTTGTTGTCCCACTTTTGTCTGTGTCTTATCTCAACTTGTTTTATGTGTTCCACAGATGATTTTTCCCTTCCACTGGCCGTGCCCATACATTCCTCTCTGCCCGCTGGCCCTGGCAGATGTGCTCAGTGCTCCATGCCCTTTCATTGTAGGGGTGGACTCACGGTACTTTGACCTCTTTGAGCCACCGACGGACATAAGCTGTGTGGACCTGGACACCAACACTATAACTCAGTGAGTGACCTTTTTACCTCTACATAGTTCTGAGTACCCTTGAGAGCCTCTCCTGATCCTTTTGACCTATGTTGTTGAGATAAAGTCATCTTTTACCACATAAATTCACTAAATAAACACCAATTTCCCTGTGAAGATGATGATCGGAGTCTTTTGTGATATGAATGGTGTTTCTAAGCAATAGAAAACATTTTTCAAGTGAAATTCCGAGTAATAACGTTCTTTATCTTTATGCAGATGGTTAAAAGATCAGGATGGAGATATATGAGCAGTGAGGAATGTTGTAGTAAAGATAGGACCCTCAGTACCACTATGTGTTGAACACATGCTCCTGTGTTGTTTGTCTACCAGTATTCACCTTAAAGATTACAGACCTTGTAAAAGCTACATTGAAACTATAAAGCAGCCCTCAGTTATGTTGTTCACGGGCATGGACTCCCTTCGCTGCTTACCCTCTCAAATGATAAACATGTGTGGCCTATTTCAGCAAAGAAGAGCGCAGAGCCCTGACCTGGAAGATCCTGCCAAGAAAAGCCTGTAAACATCTGATCAACACCCTCAGCAATCTCCTCCAGCAACTGAATGAGGGTTAGTGAGGGCGGCACTGTGGTGTCAGCAAATAAATGATTTCACTTATCTTCTGTCCTTTTCAAGGCAATATTAGTTCACTTCACTGCACAGAAAGTGCCATTCTTATTGGCCTTCTACTGTCTTTTGGGCTCTGACAGTATCATTTTTATTACCTAACAATGTTTTATGAATGCTTGACCGAGTAAGAGCAAAACCAGTCATCTTTGAGATATGATGAGATTTAGAGACGAGGGCGATTGGCTTGATAGAGGCGAAGTAAGGCACAAATCTTTTTGCTGGGATGCTATCTGTTACATGAGAGTTGATTCATGCATAAGTCTTTGAACCAGACTTTGAACTCAGTTATTCAATGTGTTTTTGGTTCTCGAAAACATCCTGTATGGAATGTACCGACTCGTAGAATTGGGTCTAAAGAGTTAGATTATTTATAGGTAAACTGTAATAAAAATGATGTATCTTTCTGTGCTAAGTGACTGTGTTCTCATATGTTTTATGGAGAACATTATGTGTCCGTTGATGTGGATGTTTAATAACAGACAGAGCCTATGATCTTCTTGCTGAACTTTCTGAAGTGACGTGAAAGGAGCTTATATGCCGCAGCCATATCTCAAATTGAGCCTACTATATCTTCATTATTGAGATATGCTACGTATATAACTCAGACATTATCAGTACATTTCTCCTTGTGTATGACAGTTGCCTTGTAATCTACCACTGAAAAATTTGGTGTAATATTCTATGGCTGAATTTATTTGATCAAAAATACAACAAAAACTATAATTATGACTACAATTTAAATATGTTCTGTTTTAACATATTTTAAAATGGAAATATATAAAAATCTACTAACTCAACATTTTTGAATGGTAGTTTAAAAATAGTAATTTAAGCATCGATCTTCCACAGATTATCAGATGAGCCGTGAGGAAGGACAGATGGAGGCCTTCATGAG
The DNA here is from genome assembly GCA_027422405.1 of Ptychobarbus kaznakovi. Classification (NCBI taxonomy): domain Eukaryota; kingdom Metazoa; phylum Chordata; class Actinopteri; order Cypriniformes; family Cyprinidae; genus Ptychobarbus; species Ptychobarbus kaznakovi. The sequence goes on along the minus strand of CM049809.1, from coordinate 8,945,168 downwards.
CGAGCGGGAACCTGGCAGTGGTGGGAAAAGTCTGGAAACCTTGGAGCTGGAGATCCAGGAGGCTTTCCTACGCTTCATGGCAGCCATCTTGAAAGGCTACCGTTCATACCTGTTGCCCATCACACAGGCTCCATCTGAAAAAGCAACTGACGCCAGTTCACTCTTCGATCTGCAAGGTGAGCAGCCAAGATGGACGTGATGCTTGAATCCTTTTCTCTTGTCCCGATGTATCAGGATGTTTGTGAACGTCAGGAACAGCTGTAATAGAGTTGCTTCATCAGTGTTAAAACGGAATGCATTAAAATCTTCTTTTGACCCAACCACATGCAGTGAGTCCACTGTGATACATTAGTGGAATGCTGAAGCTCAGCAGCTGCTCAGAATGCTCAAATCTGGCCCTGTGCCTGTGGAGTCTGGCTTAAATCAGGCTTGAAATTATTGTGGCCATTTTGATAAAGCCCCATTGGAAATTAGACATGCCTTACAGGTCCAACAATCTGCAATGATTAATAGAATGTCTGGGAACACATCTGCAGCCTCTTATGTAGTCCCCGAGTTAGAATCTGTTGCATCTTTCACACTGTGTACACTCTACTGCTTCCTCAATGACGACAGTCTAGTGAATAACACGTAATTCACGACACGCCCTCTTAAATTTGACTGATTAAATGTTTAATCGCAATGGACAACTGTGGCGGTGAATTACAGTAATCAAATAATGAATGCAATCACTTTTTTTATTGTAATGACATGTCTCTGACTTGATGTCCTTGACTTTCAATATGGCTTTTTTTGCAGGCTTTTTGAAGAGTCGTGATCGATCCCATCAAAAGTTTTACTCCCTCATGACCAAGACTCAGATGTTCATTCGTTTCATCGAAGAGTGCTCTTTTGTCAGCGATAAGGATGCAAGCCTTGCTTTCTTTGATGACTGTGTAGACAAGGTATGAAACGTATACATATTAGTTCCCGCTAAGAAATACATCTCATGCCTTTATCCAGAATACAGCCGCCTCTAATTAGATTAACTAAACTGCTTCTGCAAAGCTCACGAAGAGTTGGCATTTTAAACTACACTCCAGGCTCTTAGCAAAGAGCATGTGAAAAATACAAAGAGTTCAAGGAAGTGTACACGGCATGATTTTTGAGAACAGTAAGGGGAAATGTTGTCGTTAATAGCTGTGCTGTTGTGATCCCTTGGGCTTGCTTATGTCAGGTTATTAATTTTCTGTGAGCATTGTTCTCTCGTTTGTTCTTTTCTTCTTTCTGGTGTTTCATCTAAACAGCCTGTCCTGTTATTTTTGCTTTTCTCACTACTTCCTTTTCTTTTTTCTCTTTAAACTTTTCTCTTTACTTGCTTGCTTGGACAGTTATTCGGGACGGAGAAAGGGGGGAAGGTAAGTTGCTTAATTCAGTGTCTTTTAACTTCTGATGTATTGCAGAACTGAAAACAGTTTCTAGAGTACTTGACCTTGATTACAAAAAAATGCCTTTTAATGGTTCTGAGAACTATTTTATTTTAATTTAGTTATATTAATAATATCAACAACAAAAAACCATTAGGACTGCCATTAGGACTGTGGAAGAAAACCTGTGTGGTGATTCATAAATGGTATTATGAATCTTGGCTTTGAAGATGCATGTTTGCTGCCTTCATAATTAAAAACATTTCTGTTTAGAGCCTGAGATCCTGAACCACTGAGATCCTGCATGCATAATTGATTTTTCTATGCCTTATGCCTCTTTGCGTTTTCTTATATGCGCAACTGTTGTGCCCTTTCTATTTATGATCCAGACTACACATGGATCTGAAGCTGTATCTTCAGCAAACCGCTGCAAGTTGTCTCCTTTTTAAAATGCAGACACTGTATTCCCGGATGGTTGTTTCTTGCCTTTGTAGTACATTTATATCCGTCTCAACAGGAGCACAATTTATTCTTGTTTAGAGGAGCAGGAGTCATCTCTTCTCAAGGCTGCAGGGTGCTAGTAAAGACAAATGTGCAGCTCTTTGTCTTACACTTTCAATTATGCTGCCATCAGTGAAAGTCACACTTATCCTGCTCTGACCTGTCCTTCCCTTATGCGAGGACCTTAGAGGACAGTTATTTAGCAATGTGGTGGTAATGAAAATGACAGTTTGAGTTGATTTAAACTGACACGGGTTTGTGGGTTGTGTTCAGAGAGTACATTTATAAAGGAACCAGGGAGGTAAAGGACAAACAATGGACCGCTGCGCTGTGGCCTGAAAGCATTTGGTTACAGTGTGACACCTCAATGATCCAATTAAACAATTTTAAAGTTCATCAGAATTTAGTAATACCATCTTTCTGAGTATCGGAGTAAAACTTTTGATTTTGGTGCTGCCTCTGTGTTCAAAATGTGTGTTCAAAACTCTCAATGTTGAACATTTGAACGTATTCTGCAGCACTGTGTAGAATTATTACACAGCTCTCTCGAATACTTGCTTATAATTGAACAATTGTAGTGTTCTGCTGTGGAATATTATTGAAAGTATTTTTAAACTCTTTATTACACTGTTGTCCCTGGCAACAAACCTCCTACACTGCTAGATTTATACTCTTGCTCTCTTTCCTCTCACACAATAAACTAATTTCTGCTCAAATCAACATCCATTTATGTATTTACTTGGTAAGCTGTGTAAAAATAAGAATCCAATCTACATTGCCCTGATGAAGGTTTATTTTGTGGTTAAAGAATACCTGACTGTACATATATATGATATACATGAAAAAAATCAGGCTATTAATAAAACTGTTCATATTGCATTTACTTTGACCCCCTGAGGTAGAAACATTTTCTGCATTTTCTATAGGTTAGGCAAGGTTAGTGCCTTTTGGCATCATGGTGCATTACAGAGAGCTCTAATTGACGCCACAGTCATCAATGCTGTTTTTCTCTGGTAAAAAGAGCCACCGATTGATCTAAAACCTTCTCAGGGAAACTCATTTGGCAAGTCAAGAGCTTTATTCTGTTCTGTTGCTCTTATTGTCTGTCTATACTTTTGTAACTATATGAGCCAAAACCTTTTTGCTGAGAATGCTTTACAGATACTTAAATGGATTTTCCCACTATCAATAAATATAAAGTCATGCTTTATTTGATAGCCAGTGTAGTACAGTGGCATAGGCTTTATGATGCATTTATGGTCCATTTACAAGGCTTGTAGACAGACTTTGTCTGAAGGCTAAATGCACAGTGGCTCCTCCAAACCTTGTCTAGCCTATAAATTGCACTGGGATGGTTTCGCGCCCCTCGAGCAATACAACATTAAGCGTTAAGTTCAGGTCAGTGCACTTGTAGTGCATCTGTGGCAGATGGGGAGGATTGGATAAAGACTAGGAGGATCAGAGCTTCTTCGTACAGATGTGAGATCCGTCGAACAAGATTATCAGGGTAATTTACACTAAAACTAGTGCTCCATCTGATCTGAGATCAGATCATCTGCACTTGGCAAAGTGCAGCATGTCCAGACAGTGGAAAATCCCTTGGCATGGTTGTATGGCAGTATGTGTGTCTGCTTCAAGATTCAGTTCCTAATTCTGACCAAAATGTAGCTCTGTATTGGCATGTGATGAGTCTGTTTGACTATATAGTAGTACTGAGTAAGTTAGCAAGTGATAAGGCTTTTTTAAGCCTTCCAGTTGCTATAAATATTCTCTCTGGTTCCTCTTGTGACATTTTACTCTCCTCTTTTTATTCAGAGACCAGTGTTGGCAAACATATGTCCTCCTAACCAAACCTGATCTTTTCATGGGTCATGGGTCATTGCCTCTACTGTGTGTTCTAGTGGAAACAGAACACAGTCTGTACCTCATAAAGTGTGTTTTTACTCTAGGTGGACAGCGATAAGCCAGAAGACACAAGGCTTATTGAACTTGACAAATCCCACCGCAGCGAGCACACGGTCTACATCACCCCTCCAGATCTGCCAGCACTTCCAGAAGGAGAAGAGCCACCTATGGTTTATAGGTACGACAGACGCACACAAACTCCCATGCAGACTACAACACTGTGCACATAAACAGTGTGCCACATCACAGATGACATTGTAGCAATAGCATAATCCCCTTCAAAACCTTTCCCAGGGTGGAGCGTGTAGAGTAAACCCCTCGAAGGATCGTGTACAGAAACTCTCACTAAAGCAGTAATGCACACTCCTCAGAGAGCATGTGATAATATTAAGTGGATCTGTTATTTTGGGATTTTGTTAAAATGGGCAATGGGAGGTCTTTACATTAAAGATTAATATTTTCCTGTATATCATATATCATTTTTTTATTATTATTTGTAGCCCAAGTTTGTCCTTATGTGGCATGCTATTTATAGTTTAAAAATTGTAAACAAAAAAAAACTATTTTATTGATTTGTAATATTTCTACTCAGAATTATTTTATTTTTAAGTATAGTTTAGGCCTACATTATTAAGCTGGCATGGCGTTAAAACAAACAAAAACAAATAACTTTAATATTGTATATTATTTTTAATTTTTAAATCTGCAATCCTATCTTTATAATAATCTTCTCTAAAGCTGCAGAAACTACATCGATTGCCTGCAGTTAATGCTGCATGCTGAAGCATTGTGCTTTTGATAAATACATTTTGACGTGACTTGACAATACAATCAAGGACAAGCTTAGCATGCACTTTTGATGTCTTGCAGCTACAGTGGGTTTCCGGTACTGAACACCCAACTCTGTGAGCTTCAGGATGGTCCCAGAATCCCCAAAGCAACATCAGCCTTGAAACACATCAGTCCCATCAGCCCAGCTGCCATTTTCAGGCGTTCCCAACAGGTTGAAATTTCCAACAGTAGTCTCATCCAAATCACACCCCATGATGCCGCTTGTCAAATCTCTCCCCCTCCTCTCTAATGCCCCATCCTCTCTGATCCTCCCTTTGTAGGAGATCAAATCAGCCCAGAGGATGGCTAAGACATACTCCTCCATCCCACAGATGTGGTCCAAGTGTCTGCTCAGGCATTGTCACGGCCTGTGGTTCATCTGCCTGCCCGCATATGTTAGCGCTTGCCACTCAAAGGTGCGGGCGCTGCATAATGCTTACGACGTGCTGAGAAATATGCAGGACAAAAAGTTGCATCCCCCTGACGAGGTAGAATCGCCTAACAGTCTCCATTGATTGGTTTTGCCTGTACAGTTTGTGCTGCACCTAGACTGTGGAATTTTCAACCGGTGTTGTGGTTTTGTAAGTAATGGTTCATTTCTGCTTCAATGGAGGTGTGTTACCGGGTCCTGATGCAGCTGTGTGGGCAGTATGGACAGCCTGTTCTTGCTGTCCGGGTTCTTTTTGAAATGAAGAAAGCCGGAGTGCAGCCTAATGCCATCACCTATGGATACTACAACAGGGTGAGCATAGTTTTCTTTTCTGCTACATAGAGACACATTGCAATCTATATAATACTAAATAAATATACTTGAATTATCTGTACAGACATACTTTTGGTTTTGTGATAGACCACATGGTACAAGATTTCTTTTTCAAATACATGCAGTGACCTTTAAACATTTGCCTAAATTTAGGAAATGTGGCTCAGTGGTAGAGCATTGCGTTAGCAGCACGCAAATGTTTGTGGGTTCAATTCCCAGGGAACACACATACTGACAAAAAAATGTATAGCCTGAATGCACTGTAAGTCGCTTTGGATAAAAGCGTCTGCTAAATGCATACATGTAAATTTAGGCTATTACATATATAATAAAAAATGGCATGTTTATCCTCATAAGTGCACCTGTTTTTAATGTTGTCTGGGTGGTACTTCTTTTCTTTTTGGTGATTTGCTGGTTTTTGAGGATGAGAAAATGTCACGCAAACTGTGTCGCATCATCTGATTTTATTATTTTTACAAAAGTGACATTAATTTGCACTGAAATTAAAACAACATCGACGAAAAAATATATAATATGTTGTTTTCTCCTAATTTGATAAGGTAATAAGCATATTTATTTTGCAATCAAACTTGTGCACAATTATATGGTTAGCTGCCATTTTTTGCATTTTTCCTACTAGCCTACTAACTAGAACAGACAGAATCAGGACAGATCTGCAACCCATTTATGAGTCCAACCCAACCGCTGCTCTGGCATAATTGGTTTGTAAATGCCACTTGGTTTGACATTTTATTGTCTAATGAAATTACATCAGTATATTTTAAGTGTATAAGTATGCAAATACATTTTGGAGCCACTTTAGATTTCATAAAAAGTTGACCTATGACATTTTTGTGTAATTTTATTTTGTAAAATCACTTCTTCAGAAGAAGCAGAGAGAAAACAGATTTGTCCTATGTAGGTGTGTTATGCTGATGCTCAAGAGCCTTGAGCTGGCAGCACATTTGGCATGTAACTCTATTTCTCATGCCTGTTATCATTAGACAAAAGCTTAGACTAGCAATCATCTCCCCGGGGACCATTTTTTGTGTGTGCTTTGCAAGATGTCCCAAAATACCAAGAGGACACACTCACAGAGACATAAGTCCGGGCAGCTGAGTGTTGTTCCAATTCTATCAGAGTAATTACAGCTAGTCCTTGAGAGAGAACACAATCTACTTAAGATAACGAGAGGCGTTGCACTGTAGAATTATTTAGTTAATCTCTATGTGACTGTGTGTGTGTCTCACTGTGCTGTTCTTCTCTCCCCAGGCCGTTCTGGAGAGCACATGGCCTTCGTCCACCAGAGGGGGTTACTTCCTGTGGGGAAAGCTGAGAAATGTGGTTCGGGGTGTGGTGCTGTTCAAACAAGTATGGAGGAGGCAGACCACCCACCCAAAAGACACCCATCTCTCTGGTAAAACCCCCAACTCCATTTCACACATTCCACAGAAGTGGACGCACTCTTTAAATCTTCTGTAAAAACAAAGTCAGGTCCAATCTAGAAAAATTACACAGGATTATGCTGCTTCTTTCCTTTTTAGCCTCCTATTATCCTTCTAATATTGCCAAAATGTAAAAAAAATAAAAATACAGTCTTTTAATGCACTGTAAAAGCTACAAATTCAATATAAAATGGGTGTACAAGGCCAGCAAAATATCTAAGTATGTCTAAATAAACTTAATTCAGGCAAATTGTACCCAAATTACCCATTTTCCTCAACTATGACTATTCTAACATAATATATATGTAAAAGAAATACATTATAAAATATGAGTATTTTACCCAATTATGTTAGATTAGCAATGGTAAATTCTATTGAAATCAATTGTGAGTGAGTCTCTAGGTGCGTCATATTATTATGACTGGAATTGCTGCCTTTGAAAATTGGTTCCAAATTGGCCACTTTTGAGATTTCAGTTTGGTTAGGAAGATGTGTACAGACAAGGTAGTTTACTAGATTTTGGAGCATAATTCATTATTGGGTAATGGCCATAGAATTTGGGCCAGTTCATTAATAGCTACATTCACTGCTTCTGCAAAGTAATAATCATTCTGACTCACCAGGACTTTTAATTTAGCTTCAAAATAGTTAGTTATATCATCAGAGTTGTTTCAGAATAAAGATATCCCCTTTGAGATGCTAGCCAAGTCTGCAGGGGAGCAAGGACTCAATATAATTTCCCACTGTCAGAAAAACTTTCCATAATTTCTCAGAAAGACAGGGTTACTTGAGTTTTGTGCCTGAGGAGGTACCATCTCTCAGCTATCTCCCCCATCAGTACTCGGGCTAGATCCAGCAGGCCTGCTGAACCGGAAAGACTTTAATGGGTCCAATTAAGATAAGAGTCGATAGCCACCTCCTCTGCCACTACAGTTCACAGTCTGCACTTGATTTGATCTCCTTTCTCACACAGCCCCCTGTAAACGGCATATTAGAGAAGGGCACAAGAGGGCGTTCATAATTAAAACAAGCTGCCATAACCCACAACCCCCCAAAAACTGCAACTTCTTCACGCACAATGAATTTATCTCACACTAAAGGACCTGATTGATGGATTGCATGTATTTACTTCTCAATGTGTTCAATCCAAGTTATAACAAACAGTACCATTCAAAACTAATTCTTTTGAAAGAAATTAATACTTTTATTCAGCAAGGATGCATTAAATTGATCAAAAGTGAGAGTAAAGACTTTTGTAAAGCATAGTTGAAAAGAAAATCAGTTTTGAATAAATGCTGTACTTTCTATTCATCAAAGAATCCCGAAAAACATTGTCACTGTTTCCAGAAAAATATTAAATACTATTTTATAATCATGACAATATTAAAAGGACCTCTAAAGTATCACGTGACACTGAAAACAGCAGAGAAAGCCATCAGAAGAATAAATACATTTTAAATTGGATACAGTTAAATTACCTTGTAATACCATTACTATTAAAAAGATTTACCAACCCCAAACTTTTTGAAAAGTAGTGTATATTTTAATTTTAATTGTTGGATTATTGATTATGAAATATATGTTCTAGATTATATTTTCCTCTGGTAAACAAAAATCTAAATATCATAAAATAAGATAACTTCCGCCCAAGACTATAATACATACTGTCTAAGCATGTATCTTAAATGAAGTTTATTTTACCGTTTTAAAGGTTTTTTTGGTTGTTAGATTTTGCATAAAATGCTAATGTATGTTTGAGCGAGATTCTCAATTTGAAAGCCCTCAACAACCTCTCACCATGTGGGAGGCTTTATTTTTCATTTTGGTTCAGAAAAGCACACTACACTCGTTTTTTCATTGCTCTTTTTTGCTCCGTTGCCACTTTGAAATATGATGCAATCTTTGGCCAGAGAGCTTGTCATGTTGCTAACTGCTGTGTTTGGAAATATGTTACTTGTTAGTTCTCCTGCTAACTGTCTTTCATACTGTTCTTCCGAGCAGATGCCAGTGATCTCGACAGTGTCAGCCATGGCAGTCTGGACAGCACTAACGATTCGGCGGAGCAAGTTTCCATCGATACAGACTTCACTAAAATGGATTCCAGTGATGACAGATCCAGCACAGGTACCCGGTCTGTTTTCAGTCTGTCTGTGTTCTCGTTCCATCATCAGTTCTCCACTGCGCTCTCAGCACAACAGGACGTGCTTCTCTCTCCTTCAAACTCGTCAGAAGTCTCTAGGAGAGTCATTATTTTTCACTGTGGGAGTGAAAAGACATCTCTTCCGCTTTTTTCTCGCTTTCAATCTTTTCTTTTTTTTAAAGCACACATTAGTATAACACATTTGGTGCAGTGAACAAAAGCATTACACCCATTCACATGCCCCCTCAGATGATCCAAATTCATTTTTAATGCAACTTCCAAAACTAAAAAATGTATCAAGTTTAATAAAAAAAAACAGGTTTAATACAATGAATGGTTTCATTATGAAATACATTACTGTTTAAAAGTTTGGGGTTTGTACTTTTATTTTAAATATATATGACTCTCTTATGGTCAACAGGGCTGCATTTATTTGATCAAAAATAGAGTTTAAAACAGTCATTTCTATTTCAGTGTATTTTCAAATGTAATTTTTCCTGTGATGACAGCTACAATTTTAGCAGCTATTTCTTTACGTATTCATTGTCACATGATCTTTCAGAAATCATTCTAACATGCTGATTTGATGCTCGAGAAACATTTCCTATTATTATCAATGCTTAAAACAGTTATGTTGTTTACATTTTTGTGGAAACCATGATACATTCTTTTCTGGACACTTTGCTGAATGGAAAGTTCAAAAGAACAGCATTTATTTTAATATAATCTTTGGTAACATTATAAATGTATTTACTGTCACTTTTGATCAAATTAATGCATCCTTGCTGAATAAAAATATTAATTTATTTTGTACAAATCTTACTGACCCCAAACATTTAAACACGTGTTTTTGCAGGATCTTTAAGCTGAAATGGGCCTAGCAATCATTTCCATACCCTCTTGTTACTTATATCAAAGGATACATATTTGTTGTTGTTGTATTTGTCTATAGAATGAAAGTCAATATGGTTCAAAACAGCATTAAGGCTCCATTAATATTCATTACATGACAAAAAAAAATTAAAAATACTGTACACCTTTGTATTCCACAGAAAAAGGAAAGTAATGAAATGAAAACAAATGAGCAGGACTGCAGTAGGTGCCTGACACCCGTATCTGAGAACATGTTAAAAGACAGAGAAGAAAGCCCCTCTATATGTTCGAACAGCTTTTTGAAATATTCTAATGCTATACGCAGTGATATCCATGGAGGAGATCTGAGAGATGTACGGTTTGACAGAAGAGAGTCGCAGTTACTGAGCACTCACAGGCAGCGGCAGGGGCGTACATTTAATCTAACAGTAGGGGGGACAATAAACATAACATTTCTCAAGAGCAATTTTGAAGGGGGCACAAATAATACAGCCACAATTGTACTTGTAAGGATATATACGTGTGCACAGCATGTGTAGATAGTATGGAGACCGTGTTTAAATATTGGCAGCGTCTATTTACGCTAAGTGCAAATAGCAATGGATTATATTTACACTTTGTTAAAATAGCAGGATTTTCTGCTATTTATACTACTTATTGCAAATAGTGGCAATTATCTGCACCTCAGTATTGTAGTACATTATAAAACAGTATGCAATACTCCGTTAAATATGAGTTTGGTTCATAGGTTCACCACCACGCAGTCATATTATAATTATTATTTTGCGTCCTCCATAGTATTTTAGGTTTCGTCTAGGACTGAGGACTTCTCTTTAGATATTCAACTAACGTTACAGCAAGCCCACTGATCTGCCACTTAACATCATAATGAGCAAAACCCAACACATCGGTAGGTCTACAATATTTGCCTAATATCAGTTCACACACAGGTTTATCGCCGTGTTAGTTATAGTGGGTGACAAGCTACGGTATTAAGCTTGGTAACCTTATAATCGCTCACAGAAAAATACATCAGAAATCATCTTTTTTTTTTTTGTCGTGACTAATTTATTAATGATTTAGCATCATCTGTATTAAATAGAAATAATCATTTCACACGATCTTTCAAGAGAATAAAATAGCCATGACAGCCTAAGTTACTTACACAACTACTGAAGAACTTTGCTGTCCTGTCTCCCACTGGGCTAGTGTGTGTTTTTCGATAAAGGCCAGGGAAGGGGGTAGTGGACTAAACCACTGTGAGGCAAGGGAGGGGGACTCAAAAAATTCTGAACATAAAATGCTTTTTTGCATTTATTTTGTTTTACTACTTACACAATTATTTCAAATATATGTCCATTAAATTATTTACACAGAGTCTTGTAATTATATTTTTAGGGGGGACAACCCTCAAATAGGGGGGTCCTGTCCCCCCCGTCCCCCCGGGATTTACGCCTATGGGCAGCGGTGTAGCAGGAGTCTGACGGAGGAGGAGAGAATGGAAAGAAGGAATGACTAATGGTGTTATTTTAGCTCACCTCTGGAGGCAGTACTATGATGTGAGCTTTAGGCCCCATCAGCTTTCTCAGTGTGGCTCAGAAGCAGCCACCCTGTGAGTGTGTGTTTCTGCCCTATTATGGTATAAGAGAGAGTAAATCAGTGCTCCTTTTTGATGTTATATTATCATGCGTTATGATGTGCTATGCTGAAATAACTTTGTTTGAAGCGTTCTCCTAAGAGTCTCTATCCAGCTGCATCAAATCACCCAAAATCCATAAAGTAATACTGAAAGTATGCTATACAGATTTGTGAGGCATGAAACAGACCTTGCAAAACATCTCTCTAACATTTCTATTTTGTAAGGATGTTTTTTTTGTGTGTGTGTGTGCACACTGTCCAAGTTTTTAGGAGTGTTTCTATGTATTGTTTGATTCCAGGTGGTCAGTCTGATCAGGGCTATGATTCTCTGTCTAAAGAGGAGGTGAGGTTAGGAGGAGGTGAGGAGCAGAACTCCTCTCCAGACATGAAGGAGAAGAAGGACAGAAACTCTTGCCCATGTGAGTAACACTGAATGCTACTGTCCCTAAACATAAACAGGGTTCACTATGGTGTACTACTATATTACTCATTCTAAAGAATTTGAGTAAAATCCAAAGTAAATGTTTTCCTTTAACAGTACAACATAGGTCACATGCAGAATAGTGACAGTAAAAACAAATGCTGTTTTTTTTTTTACTTTCTATTCATCAGACAATCCTGAAAAAAACTATATCATGGTTTCCACAAAACTATTAAACAGTGCAACTATTTTCAACATTGAAGTAATATTTAGAAATCATGGTCAAAGTTTATTTTAAGGTCCAATTATCACTATTAACAAACCAATTAACTGCAACTTTTTCCCTCCATAAACTACCATGCTGCTTATTAGTAGTTAGTACCCAATATGTTAATAACGGGCATGCTAATAAGCAACTAGCAACTACGCAGTAAGCAACACGCTAGTATTTGATTACAAGCATGAGTTGCACTGAACACCTCTATGCTTTCACCTAGTGGTAAAGTGTGGCACTGCAAGCTATTAAACTGCTTTTTTTATTTGCTTTATTTTAACAAGTGTCTCCCTGTTTTTCATCTCATTTCAATGTTCAGTGTCCCAGACTGTACTCTCAAAGAAAGAGGATTCATCTCTTGTGGTTGGAATTCATCCATCTGCAACCAATGGGGAAACCAGTGATGACTTTTCTGAAGCCCTTCCAAAGACAAAAAGGCCAAACTCCCTGGATATTTTGGGAGGAAAGCCTGTAAGGCCAAGCACACTGGATCTAACCCTGGATAAGACCGTAGGAGAACTCAGCAATGAATCTGTTCCAACATTGATCGAAACGGAAGCAGTGGGGGGCGTCGTGAGCCCACCTAAAGTTGCTGTGGAGAGGACTGATAGCTGCACATTTGCCATGGAGAGGGAGCATATCGGCGTGGAGAGGAGCGTGAGCTGCAGCGGTGCTCTTGGACGAGTGGTTAAGAGGACAGGTATCGAAGCAGGGTTTGATCCTCTGTCCCTCATGGCATCTGAGACTCAAGTCCACGGTGAGGGCGCTAATGCAGGCACCCCAACCGCCCGTCGAGACCTGGCTGAAGAGATTCACCACTACATGAACAACCTGAGCAGCCCGTTAAGCCAGCGGTCTCTCAGTGTGGACCTGAAGGGCTGTCAGACCCCGTCCCCTCACAGCTCTCCCAGCATGTCTGCAGCACTCAGCTCCCCCAGCACCTCCCAACTCCAACCTCAGCCACGAACACGACTCTTCTCCTCGCCCTCCCTCCCTCAGGGCCGCGTGCGCAGGGTCAGGGAGCAACGGCCCACCTCCCTGGCCTCCCCTTCCTCACCTACTCCCTCCTCTTTCTCCATGGACTCTCTGCTCACCCCGACCCTGGACGTGTTCAAGAGCAGCTTCCTCTCTGCTGGGAAGGGCGTCGCTGAGAAAGCCAGCCGACTGTATTCGCGACTTTCCTCCCAGACGTCCATTGCACAGGTATGTATGATGTTTTGGAAATTCGTACTTTCTGATAATGAAGGCCTTGATGAATCTCTTCACCTGTATTTCTCATCCTCACCAGGACTGGAACTCTGACCGGGTCAGTGTGTCCTCTCTGGGGTCAGGTGACCCTGATTGCTCCTCTTTAATTGAGAGCGATTTCTGTGTAGACCCCGATGGGCTCTCCTCCCCGCAGCGTGACGCCGCTCAGCCAGTCACACGTCCCAAAAGGAGCCCTTACAGGAGCAACCACTGCCTAGAAAGCCCATCTGCACCACCTCGACTCTACCGCCAGTCCTCGCTCAATGGTACGTCTGCTGGATCCACTGTTCACTAATCTTCTGAAGAAATCTAAATGCCAGGCACTCATGCTCATTTTTTACATCCTACATTCTTATAGATATATCCAGACATCATCCTTTGTATTAATTAATGGGTGTCTTGATACAAAGTGAAAAGTGCAAAGTGAAAATAAAAAAATATAAACAATTTAGCACATATAAACCATTTTAATTTTTTTTAATTGCAATAATGATTTTATTACATTATATTACTGTTTTGTTTTGCTTTCTAAAGAATGTTTTGAAATTATGACATAATTTTGTTATATTGACAGTTCTAGTTTTTAATCATAATATATTGTTTAATGTATGTTTATGTTTAATGTTTATCCATTCCATTAAAATAATAATTTACAAATTTTACTGTAATTTCAATATAAAAATTCATAATTTAAATTTTTAATTTAATTTATTTAATTTATACTTGTTTTTACAATTTCATGCTTGATATTTATCTCACACACTTGTCTATGTGACACACCTGGGCTCAAAAGAGTCACCCACACTTTTTTCAGTTCTGAGATTTCTAGACAGTGAATTGAGGACATGAGGTTGAAGTGAGCAAGCTTGGCAAAATGGCAAAAATTAGATACCACATCTTTAATATTAATAAATAATATTGATTATAAGTGGCTCCCTCTGTTCGGGTAAAACTTTGAGGTTTCTCCTGAATAACATAGGCTAAAAATAGACAGTGTGCTTGAAAATTACCCATCAGACTCTCCCGTGAGTAATACTTGTTAGTTTCCGGTCCTTTGTTAAGATTACAATGTTGTACAATTAGAGAACCAAAGAAAGAGAACTAGCTATGTTTAAATGCATGTAACGGAGTGATAATTCTAATTGTGAAGAATTCTATTGTAAAAATGAACTTATTTGCCGCTTTGCCATTATTCATGATGCTTTGGGTGGGTGATTAAGCATGTTTTTGCATATGGAGTGCTGTGTGTCGTTCATGAGGCTGGTCATTGTTTCTGCTCCAGCAGCTGCAGAAGTAGGCCAGTAGACAGGGCTGTGAGTGTGTCTGGCTCTGCAGTAATGGGGTCTGAGAGGGGTTCTTTAATCAGGCTGATGGGGGTTGTGCTGGAGTGCTCCCCAATCACGCACATCCGCATACACGCTCTTATCCCAGACTTCTGTGGAGCCTCTCTCTTCATTCAGCGCCATCAGAATTAGCATTCATAATCCCTGCAGGCAATCACCTTGAAATGTGACTTGTTTTTGGAGAAGATTGCTCTCTGATGAAAAGCATCATCTCTTCAAAGCTCCTTTTGCCGCAGAGAGTGACTTTTATTTTTGTCTTTTGTCCTTCAGGTCCACCGCTGACAGTAATGAAAGCTCTGCAGACCCCAGACGCGTGTTCTGAGTCCAGCATTTCTCAGTCCATGCAGAACTACGCTGTTGAAGTGAGTTTTTGAATGACGGTTATGCTGAAGTATTACTGTAGAAGGAAGTATTGTGGCTAATTCTGTTTGGCTTTCTAGTTACGTATGTCCAGTTGTTCGCGCTGTAACACCTGTGAGAGTTTGGTGTATGATGAAGAGATCATGGCTGGTTGGACAGCTGACGATTCTAACCTCAATAGCACATGCCCCTTTTGCGGCTCTCCGTTTCTGCCTCTGCTCAATGTGGACATCAGAAACCTGGGTGACCAGGAAAGGTAATTTGGTCTGCAACCACACAATAGACATTTCTATGAGATATTCACCATTTCTAACAGTTTTCTTTTTTTTATCTTATCAGATCCCCCTCTCAAGATGCACATACTTGCCAGACAGACACCGCAGATGAACTACCACAAGTTTTTGATGCCGCTGGCAATATATCAAGCAATGGCAAAAACGACCCTGTAAGAATACATTTCACAAGCTTCAATTCATTACATTTCAGTGTTTCGGAATCATATTTTGAATGCATCAGATCTTTATTATAGTATCTATAATGATATGTAGTGCAATGTACCATATTTTCTGGAAAATAAATTGCGGATAATCTGAAGCATGCAGTGATTTACATTCCAAAGCGATTTATACTTTATAATGCAATTAACATCAAGCATGCAAAACATGCAAAGCACACATATTTGATTTAATGCCACATGAAAGAGTTGCGTGAGCCAAAGTTTATTAATACATGTTTCTCACATGCCAGTAGTTTCAGTTTTGCTTTAAATACATTTGTTTAGGCTTGGCAATTTATAATAAATGATGTTTATAATGAATGCCACTATAATTTATTTGAGCTATTTTAGCTTTATGGCTGTTTTTGTATTGCTGTTCTCTTCTGAATAGTGTTAATTTTAAAGGATTTGTTTTGAAGAGAACTAAAATACCTGTTTATGGTGTTTATTTTTATTTTATTTATTTATTTAGTCATTTAGCAGACGCTTTTATCCAAAGGGACTTACAAATGAGGACATTATAGAAGCAATCAAAACCAACAAAAGAGCAACAAAATGTATAATGTTTGTAAACATTTAATTTTATTTACCGGTATTTTACATTATTTTTTATGCAATATGTGACATACACCGATGCAAACGTTTTTTTTTTCTCTCAGCAATGTAGTTTTCATTGAAAACTATTTTCCAGAAAATGCGGTATTATGTCATATCTGATATGTCTGTGACTCAATAGTTCGTTCAGTCGATTATGCTGGTAGTTATTTTAGTGTTTCTGTGCTGCAGGAGCCAGTTACCGTGCCCTACCTGAGTCCTCTGGTACTTTGGAAGGAACTGGAAAGCTTGCTGGAGAACGAGGGGGACCAGGCCATCTCGTCTGCAGTCATTGTGGATCACCATCCTATTGTGTTCTGGAATCTGGTGTGGATTTTCCGTAGGCTGGACCTGGCCAGCAGCTTGCCGGGCCTCTATTTGAGCTCCAAACACTACTGCAGAGATTCTCAGGTGGGTCTCATGTGATGTTCCTCTTCCCATTTGTGTTTGAATGAATTAATAATTGTAAATGCATAGAAGCTGTTTGTGATGCCGCTGTACTCCTTAATAAGAGCTTGCATAAATATTATGAACTTTTTTTTCTGCAGCCTCTGCAAAGTTGTGCATCTGAAGACAGTAAGAATGTCTTGGTCCAGATCCTGTGGGACAATCCCAGACTGCATCAGGACCCCATCCAGCCTTGCTATTTGCTCTGGAAATCATATTGTAAGAATAAAATACAAATCTATATATATACCAAGTCATTTACACAGAGCTTTATTGCTGAAAATGTGCATGAAAGTGGTTCTTGGACAAATATTTGCAAGATATTATCCTGTTTGTGCCATGGACATGAGTTATGCCTCAAAGCATGATGCTTAAGCTGAAGTGTGGCATTATTTTTCTAAAGAGATCAGACTTACAATTTTTGCCTGGTGGATGAGAACATGTGGAGAAAAAATATTTTAGTCATACATTGGAGAAGGAATCAGAGACATATTTAGGTGCCAGAATATCAGAGAGTTGTCATTATTTTTATTTTATTTTTTACAATATTTATATTATTTATGTACTATAATAGCAATTTAATATTTTAAATTCTAGTATTTCATTATATGCATCTGTCATTTTTATTCATTTATTTATATTTATCTTTCTATTTCAGTTTTAATTTGAATAATTGTAGTACTTCTGCTTTATTTATTTAAATTAGTTGGCAGGGAAACTAATAGTTTGTTTTAAGCTTTATGTAATATTTATGTTCAATTTATTTTTTATATTTATTTAAGCTTTATTTAAATTAATGAAAACGATTTTAATAGTTTTAGTTAACCACACAGAACACCCTAGCAACTGCATTGAAAGTTTAACAAAAACGACTAAATGTACTTAAACCCTCTGAGAACACTTCAGCAGATGCAGTAGTTGTGCTTTCATGAACCAGGCATCTACTTCATACTGGGTTCATGTTT
This sequence comes from Ptychobarbus kaznakovi, assembly GCA_027422405.1. Taxonomy (NCBI): domain Eukaryota; kingdom Metazoa; phylum Chordata; class Actinopteri; order Cypriniformes; family Cyprinidae; genus Ptychobarbus; species Ptychobarbus kaznakovi. Next base: position 8,927,518 of record CM049809.1, on the reverse strand, counting down.
TTGAATAGGTGCAAATCCTGCAGTATCTGAGGAGGAGGAGCGGGCTGTGAGCCTAGAGCTGCTGCAGAGTGTCGTGAAGAGCATCCAGAGGAACGATGTCTTCCAGCCCATGAGTCAGATACTGCAGCTACTGGGCACCAGACTGGGCTTCGTCAGACAACGGTATGAGAACAGTGTAAAGTGTTTCAATTAAACAGAAACATTTTTGACTAGCTAATCTTAATGACTCATTTCTCTTTATTTTTTTCAAATGCAGGAGCTTATATAGAGATATCCTGTTCCTGTCTTTGGTGGCTTTGGGCAAGAGTAGCATAAATATTGGTGAGCTGACTGCTTTTGTGTTATACTACTGTTTTGAAGTTTGGGTTCAGTAGGATTTTTTTATATACTTTTATTCAATAAGGACACACATAGGCCTATAAAATATTTTTATTTCAAATAAATGCTGTTCTTTCGAACTTTCTATTCACCATAAAATCCCCCAAAAAATTGTATCACTTTTTCCACAAAAAATATTAAGCAGCGTAAGCATTTTCAGCATTGATAATAATGAGAAATATTTCTCGATCAGCATATTAGAATAATTTCTGAAGAATCACGTGACACTGAAGACTGGAGTAATGACTGCTAAAAATGTAGAATTAACATCACAGGAATAAATTACATTTTAAAATATATTAAAATAGAAAACAGTTATTTTAAATTGTTAAAATATTTCATAATGTTACCATTTTTATTATGCAGCCCTTTACTTGAATTTACTGACCCAAAATGTAATATATGTCTATCAAATCACTGAACACGAGCACTAGTATCATTACTAACACCTTCATTTATTCTCACAGATGCATTTGATCGTGAATACAAAATGGCATATGACCGTTTGACGCCCAGCCAGGTCAAGATGACCCACAATTGTGACCGTCCACCCAGCGCTGGAGTCATGGAGTGCAGGAGAACCTTTCGGCTGCCCAGTCTCTGATTCACCTCCTCTCATTCATCCCTCTTTCCTTGCATCCATCACACAGTCACAGGAAGGCATCCAAAGAAGGAACACTTTCATTCATGTGATCCTGAACATTCATCGTAACCAAAGCTAAAAGCTACCTCTGGCTCCCATGAGGTTTCTTTTGACACAAGTCCTGACTGTTCTTCTTCATACACTTCCTGTGAATATGTCACTTTATATAGTCTGTGATCATGTTCTTTTCTTTTGCATTTCCCCTTCACTTTTGCTCAACCCCTTTCGGAAACTTGGGGTCACATTTGAATCGTCTAGCACCGCTCAGGTAAACTTGAGTTTAGAGGTCATTGTAGATTAGGAGCAATATCATTGTGCTCAGGTCATTCCATCGCTCCATTTGTTCACGCCCAGTGAACCGTGGAGTGGATTTGGGACCAGTAGCTATAGAACAATCAAAACGATCATGTTTAGGATGCGTAGAAGCACAATGAGCAACAAACACAGCCCCCTTTAGGCCGTCTAGGGGCACTTGTATATTTCACATACAGAGAGACTTTGTGTACATAGTCTTATTATTTTACATATTTGTATTATACAGTTATATTTTAAGACTGGAATTTGTTATAATTGACGTGTCTCCATTTGTAAAGACTATGCTGATCGTAGTGTATAGGTTTCTCTTTTGAGCGTGTGCTGTTTGTCGTCCTGGTCCTGGAGACCAGTCGTCTTGAGGTACAGAACTGGACCAAATATAAACTCTTGACTCACAGTTTACATGGTGAGAAAAATATTTAATGAGATTTTGAATTGAGAAATGCCTTACCTTGGGGCACAAAACAGTACAGAGACACATTTACAAAAGGGTATAAAGGGTAATATAGCACGTATAAAAATAAAATGGACTGTTAATGTGAATGTGAAGTCAACATTTTACACCCACTTACATAATCCAGTGTGTTTGCAATGAAGGTACGTAATTATAATGTTTTTTAAAACATTGCTTTATATTGTGCAGTGTTGCATAAACATTGTCAAGATACATAAAGTACCTGAAGCATACACGCACTTATTTACTCGGTTCGAACTCTAAACATGTGGTAACTGGAACTGTTATATTTTAATGCTGTTTTTAATCATGTTAATGAAGATGCACTTTGAGTCTGTGTGGTTGGGAAGAGGATTGATGAAGTTTAAATGTTTAAAATGCAATGGATTATGGAAAAGATAATAACATGTAACTATACACAATGACACATTGATGTTAACGCCCCAAGTGAAAAAAAAACAGATAATACTGCCCTAACCATTTTGGGACAAAAAATACAACTATTGACCTGATGCTGTGTAAAAAAATAAATAAATTACAATTTGCACTGCTGTTAATGTTTAGCAGTTTTTCTATCACCTGCTTTTTACATCTATATGGTAGTGAAACAAACTGACCTATTTCATGGAAGCTAATTTAAAGCGGTTAATGTGTAAGGTGATTCGTTTTGTTTGTTTGTTCTTTAACAAATCATTTTATGTTAGGGCAATGTGCTTTACATATCACTCCTTTTGTTACTTCTATTTATATTTGTATATATCATTTTGTCAGATCTGAGCCAGGTCTATAAAATTGTTTAGAACTGTAAATAAACACTTAAATCGACTCCAGTGTGTTTGTGTTGGTGTCTCTGGTTTGTTCGATGAAATGGAGGCAGGAAAAAGTCGCATTTGAAACCCCATTTAATTTTGCACTGAACCAACAAATATTTACAATGAGCAACTCTCAAGAGAGAAATCAACACAATGTGCGACATTCGCAATAGAACAATCCTTGCCTCTATTCAATAGTGAATTCAAACAGCAGTGTGAGATTTGTAGGAAATTCACAACTGTTTTTATCAGAATCATACTGATTACATTAGACTTTGTAAAGACGTCTTGTTATATGCTTGAGATTCTACTTCTATGATGGAAAAAAGTAATATCTTACATACAGCACAGGATCTGCACTGTATTAGAACGCTTGCTAATGACATTTTCCCATGTTACAAAAAATATTCCATTGCAGAATGATTCAATTACATCATTTACAATAAGCTCACAATTTCTCCCAATGTAGTCCCACATCTGAAAACCCACAACATCAAATAATGCAATCACAATATAAAAATTCATCAAAAACAATTTGGAAACATTTTCTGTTATGAAATGCAATTTTTCATAATTGGAATAAATTTAAGCAACACTTTGACTTATAAGGTTATAGTCTTTGCGATTGTATGTGTCGTAGACAAATTTGTTTTGCATGTGTGTCTTAGTATCATCCCAATAAACCTAAATGGTGAAATTGCATCACAAATCACTAAGTGAGAGTTAGAAAAAAGACTTTACATATTTAGTACTCTGTGGTCCTGTCCCAAATGGCACACTGGATGTGACCTTTGATTATGCAATCAAAACCATATTGTGTTTGCCAAGTCCACAGGGCAGTAGGGTGTCTTATTTGTCATTTTAAGGTTCAAAAGGGTGCTCAAGAGTGCCTCCGTATGTGGTCTCAAATATGCCCTTTTGCAAAGCCTACTCTGGTGGGCCAACACAGCAGTCTACTACACTTAACAATCCATATGACATTACATGCATGACCATTTGGGACAGGGCCCGTTACTCTTCTCTGTCAATACTGCAGTCATTTTAATGCAACAACCCAAAAGTGTTGACCAAAAAAAACTGAAGTGTCTGTAACAGTTAACATAGTTTGGAAATTATGGCCAGTTATTGCATCCCTTTACTAAAGCCAACAGCGAGTCCAGAGATGCTTTAAATATGTGTGAAGTTACAGTTCAGAACGTTATCCACAGGTTTGCTCAGATGGACACGGGACATATAATGATTCGATCCTCTAGCATGACACTGAGCACCAGGAACACAAAGTAGAGGACGAACATCGTCAATCCCAACGCTTTACTCATCCTCCACTTACAGGCAGCGATGGAGATAGTGACGAAGAGGAGCATGAGGAAGAGCAGCACAATAGCACAGAATAGCCCGTTACTGCTCACGGGCACCGGCGCCATCGAATGGCCGAATGAGTACATCAGCCAGGGTACCGGCAGCCTGTAACAGTGAGAGGGGATATAATTAAGATATATAAAATGACAATCAGTGATTTGGCATTTATTCATACAAATAGGATGATTGCGTCATTGCGAGTATGATATTTCTAAAAAAACAACAGCTTAAAAAGTTATTATTCAGTAACTTACATTTTAGACGCAATATTACCAGATACTTTGTCTATTTTGCCATTTCAGTTCAGAAATCACATACTCTCTGCATAGGTGCTTCTTCTGAATAAGTAATTACTTGGCAACTGCTAAAAACTATGTTCAATATAGAATTAATGTATGTGCAGTATGAATATAATACATTCAGACATACTATATTCAACATGTTGTTATTGTCACTGTCTACCAGTATCAGCTGCCATTCATAAAACCTCTGGATACACACTTTCTAATTTAACCATAAGTAATAAATCATCCAGGTACTTTTCACCTACTGTTTTTTTTAGTAAATTCGGACATACTACTCTTTTAACTGACAGTTTTTTACTTGCTGTATAGTAGAGAGATGTATGCAATTTTGGATATAGCCAGTCACTTAATCAGAATTAGAGTTGCTGAACAAATCGGTTGAGCGAAAGATCCAATGACTCACTCAAAAGAATTGCATTTATTTTGTGCATGATTAGACAAATTAGTGTTGGTTGGACTTGTAACCTTGTCAAAGGTTGCAAGTTTGAGTCTCAATACCTGCAGGTTGTACTGGTTTGTCTTCTACTACCCATAACTGAGGTGATCTTGCGCAAAACACAGAACCCCAATTGCAACCCGGGTGCCGCAGCAAAAATTGCTGCCCACTGCTCCACGTGTGTGTTCACGGTGTGTGTGTATGTGTGTTCACCACTCACTGCTGTGTGTGTGCACTTGGATGGATTAAATGCAGATCACAAACTCCTAGTATGGGTTACCATACTTGGCCACATGTCACGTCACTTTTTCTTTGACTTTCTTGTCAAGTGAATGTGGAAAAAAAAACGATATTTGCTGTCTCCAGACTGTTTCCATCCAACTGTTTTACCGATAAAGTGGTGTGTAATGACGCTTATAAAAAAAAAAAATTGCCCTTGAGCTGTTTCCATACATAATTTATCCTATTACGTAAATTATAGGCTAGTAGCCTGTTCTTCATCCATGTGAAACAAAACAGCCTATTATTAAATTGTATAGGCCTACATACAATAATTTTTATTAACAAAGGATGGAAACCTGATTAGTGACTCACTCATTGGAGACTCTTGTCGCCACCTACTGCTGAAACTATTTAATCTGCAGAAAGATTCACTGAAAAATCCATACCACTACACAGACTGGAAATACATGTGAAGCGTGCAAATGCAAACCAGTGGTGTGAACACAAACCAGTGAACACAAAGAGCCAGTGTTCAGCCAATCACATTTGGCAAAAACTGTGCACATAATGTGCACATACTTTCCAGCTTTCAAACACCTTATACATTGCATATATAAGTTTCCATTGGCTTACCCCATGGTGATGTCAAATATGTTGCTGCCTACAGAGCTCGAGACAGCCATGTCTCCCAAGCCTTTTCGAGCCACTATCACGCTAGTGATGAGATCAGGAATAGATGTTCCTGCGGCCAGAATGGTAAGACCCATGATTTCCTCAGAGATACCAATGGTCTCACCCACCTAGGAGAGAAAATCTTGATGAATGATTGTTTGTTTTGATCTTTTCTTTGCTAATGCAATGACATTTAAGTGTGGCTTAAGTGCCACAAATATTGTTTTCTACACTGACCTGGTGTGCCCACCACACCATAAGATAGGAAAATATAGCAATCCATACTATTGAGCCAAGGAAGGTGATGACAAAGAACTTCTTGGATGCCTGTAAGCACAATATTCAGTGTCAGTTCTATCAAATTTTGTAGATATGGAATACATATATTTAAAAAAAACAATGATAATGTGATGTTTTGTTTCTCACAGGGTTTCTGACGTCTGGAACTGTCAGCCACAGTGGAAAGAGAATGGGTAACAGAAACAAATATGTGGCCTGTTTAGGCCTGGTGTCTGGCCACTCTAAGGACAGAGGTTCTTCATTTTCTCCTTCTTCCCCACCCATCATCATCATCATCATCATCACTGTCTTCATCGCTGTCTTCATCACTGTCATCTTCATCATCCCCTGAATCATCTGAACCTCCTGGCTTCTCTGAACCTCCTCCTGCTGCAGTGTCTTCTTCCTTAAGACAAAGTAAGAAAGAGACAGGTTACCCACACAGAAAAAAAATATAATTTGGAGAACTAACTTAACAGTTCACCCAAAAGTGAAAGTTTTATCATCATTTACTCACATTCAGTTAGTCCCAAACCAATATGAATTTCTTTATTCTTTGGAACACAGAAGGCTTGCTCTTTTCCATACAATTATAATAAATAGGGACGTGAGCTTTCAAGCTTCAGAAAGTATGCAAAAGCACAATAAAAGTAATGAAAGCAGGCTATAGCTGCACTAAATTCATTTACAGACAACATTTGTCTCCACTGAGATGTTAACCTGAAAACTCCAATGACTGAGTCAGTGATCTGAATTTAATAAGTTGATCAGTCCGAACTGTGAATGAATCATTCAGACCAGTTTTGTAACCTGAATGAACTGATTGATTTGAAAGATCTGGCTTAAAGGATGATTAGGTCATGAAACAGACATAGTTAATGCATCATGAAAAATAACACCTTAAATTTATAGTGCTTTTTTGCTTTTTTAAAGCTTGAAACCTCCAGTTTTCCTTCACTGTAATGAACATTCTTCAAACATTTTGAGTTCCACAGAAGAAAGGATGTCATGACGTGAGGGTGATTAAATGACTTTTCATTTCTGGGTGAATTATTTCTTAAATATGAATCACATACTATGTTTGACAGATCATCTCTGTCAGCTTTGCAACAAGGTAAAGAATTGATGAGCTCATTAAAAGCACACAAGGGTCTCAGATATCCTCCTTCTTCTTCACAACTTTTTTTCGAAATGCAATAGTCCCACCTTTACTGCCTCAGGCTTTTGACTAGCGTCTTCTTCCTTGGCTCCTGGAGCCGCGTCTTTGGAATCCTTGGACTCTTCCATCTGATTGTCACCTTATTTAGACCACAATATTAAAATATCAGTCAAGTTTGCAATCACTTCCTAAATGTTGCAATAGTACAAGCTCCTCTCAGATGTGGAGTGAAGAATTCTTCAATAGGAGTGAGTAATGTTGCTATAGCGCTCGGCGGCAATTTCAAACACAGCAGTTGCGGCACAAGAGAATCCGCACTGATTCTAAGCCGCTCATGCTTAATTCATGAGATGGAGCTTGGTCATTATGTCAGGTAATGTGTAAAGCAGCTCTCAAGTAGAAACAAAAGTGGAAATATGGAATGCGGGATGCTGTGTAGAGGGCAAAACGGGCCAAACTCTTGGCAGCTTGCCCTCTCTTTGTACCTTTCATCCAGCACACAGCTGGTGCGTTACTGCTTGTGGAAATGCAACATTAATAACCATTTTGAATATGCAACAGAGCTCATCTGTGAGGTAGGACAATGTACCGACCTGTCTACAAAGCTCTGTGCAATCATAATAGAACAGACTAAGATTATAAAATCTCACCTTCACCAGATTTTTCCTTCTTTTTGTTCTCTACCTTCCCCCGGGCCATGACGTTCAAAATCTGAGCCTTGTCTTTAAATTTCACTGCAAACCAGGAGAGGAAGAATATAGCTTGAAATGTTGACTTTGACTGACACTGTCAGGGTCATCAATGGCAGTACCACAAATGACAGAAGCCCTCATTTCACATTTCCTCACATCACACAGGCTACTACAAGACGGCATCACATCACAAGAATAACATCACAAACACTAAGCCCCTTACCTTTACATTCCAAAGAGCTTCTAGCCTTTACATCTCCAGTAAACACTGACTCTAATAAGTAAAAGTAGATTTATATACAACAAATAATACCATGGTGAGTGTCACAAATGCATCTCCTAATGGCCTTCAAACTACTCATGTCTGCTCTGTCTTGGATGCAAAAAAATAGATTTGTTAAAAATAAAACTGCAGGTCAAGGTATTAATGCATACGGGTGAGTCTCATGTGAAGCAATGTCTGGGTTATCAAGCCTGATTTCTTAGATTATGACATTACTTCAAAAACCTAAAAAATGAATTGTTCCAAACTTTAGACATTTGACTTTAGATTTGGGGGTGGGGTGTTTAGTTTTAAAGGAAATAATGAAAACAAAATTCAACAAAAATGGATCTAATCAATAAGCTTCATTTCTTAAAAAAAATATTTTCTATTATTTGGAGGGAGGGGGGGTGATATATGACCAAGACATTTCTATTTCTTTGTGAGATTCAAAAGACTGATAAGCAGAGTATACAGAGCATTTTAAGGCACTACAATTAAGGTCCTAAAGTTGTTAAGTGCTTGTCAGTTTTTTATCAACCCAAATGTAGATATTTTCATCTGAATATTTACATTTATCTCATTGACTAAGGCTTGTAAATGAGCAGGGACCCCATCACCATAACAGGATTGAGCTGCTGGAGCCTGGCTCTCGTCCAGCCTTTATGAGCTCAATCAAAAGCAGCTTAATGATGGAGCAGCACAGTGCTGGGAGGTTTTTGTGAGGACCCTGAGAGCGCCGGTGCTGCACAGCCTCCTGAGGACAGGCTGAAGGTCAAGGGGACCAACCAAACCACTGACCGGCAGAGACCGCAGCACCAGGGCTTCTGCTTTACATGTATGCATGCCAGCCATCAAGGAGCCATGCAAGGTAATCGTATGAAATCATATCTTCAGTGCACATAGTATTTAAGTAATTAGATTGAAATGTATGATGTTTCTGTAGCTTATAATAGGAACTGACATTTCTGATGACATTTTTGTGATGCTAAAATAACAGTTTCTGCAGATAATACCATCTTGTTTGAGAGCCCATGTGCAATGAGGAAATTAATATAGTGTGTATGTTTAAATGGTGACATACACACTGATGTGACTTGACAAAATGTCATAGAGCCACTGCGGTGGGCCTTCTCTCACTACTATGAATCACTCTCCACTCCATAGACTGAGAAAGAGCTATTTATCTTCTTAGTATCAATCTGGACTTAGTGCTGTCATCATGTGGGACACGCTTTGCTAATCCATTTGTACTGGGAGAAGGACAAAGGGACTCTCATGCTCTCCACTTCTGAACATCTTACAGCGCTTGCCTGAGGGAATATAGGCCTATTATATGATTGATATTTTGATCTTTATACAATATCGATTTACAAAACAGTTCAAAGGTGTAACCATAAAACATCTAAAGCAAAAATTGCATCTACCCTATACCTCTAGAAAACAAGTAGTGCCTAAATCAACCACTTTGTAAAAACAACAGTCAGTAAACATCATAAAATGGCAGAATTTGAGTTTTGTATTTGTGATACAGCTTTCACAAACATATCTGAAAAGTGATTGTTCACCCAAAAATGTAAATTCTGTCATCATCTCGCCATCTTTTCATTCCAAAAAAATGGCTTTCTTTATTCTGTGGAACATAGGAGATAAAATAATTTTTTTATGTCCATACAATGGATGCATGTTGTTTGGTTCCCAACGTTTGTGTCCCACAGAAGAACGAATGTCATACGGGTTTGGAAAGACATGAGGGTGAGTAAATGATGACAGAATTGTCATTTCTGGGTGGACTATCCCTTTAAACCACCAGAATTGAAATTTGTCACGGCTTCGTGCAATGCTTGCTTAATGAGTTATCATTATGAGGGTTCAGGCACTGAAGGGCTCTTACCCTCTCCAAGAGGATCCAGTGTGTGAATCATCAGCTGAAAGATGGTGTTCCTCATGGTGCTGTTGTGCAGAGAGGCAGAGCTGCCCCCGCGCTGCAGTGTGGGCTTCAGCTACACAAGAGAGGAGAAATATTCTGACAAATGCTCACACGAAAAGATCATGTCGAAAGAATTCATACCTGAACCTGCAAATAATGTGGACCTTATGGAGAATAAATGTCATATTGTTTATTTCATATAATGTTGATTAAATTAATAATCCCATATTCATATGACAGGACATTTATCAAATCATATCAAGACTGTTGTGTGTCTCGGTTGCGTTTTCATGACTTTTTAAAGATAAGGTCTGTCATTTTTGGATGTTAAAATGCTTCCTCATATCTTAGTTTGTAATTCAAAGACAACTATGAAAAGCCATTTGAGATATGTTGCTTAATTAAACATTGCTCTGTCTAGGTTGATACATCAACATTGGCTCAACCAGTCATTGTTGTGTGACTATACTAACGCATAGATTACACCCCTTTCCTTTAAGAGTAATCAGAGATAACATATTTTGAATTATTATTATTTGTTCATATATTTCCATATTTTTGATTACCTTTAATCTGTTCTTGTCTTCTGGTTCAGGCGGCCTGTTCTCTTCACCTGAGGTCCCATTGTCCTGTGTGCAACCACATGTTGAAACATTACAGAAGATGCAAGGCACTGATTTGACCTTTGACCTTCACCTCTCAATCTACTGTTTGGAGAATAAAGGTGACAACTGTCACGAACTTGACAAAGGATTCATTAACGTACCCTCATAGACTGGAAGGAGTGCATTTAAAATGTATGTGTTTACTTATAATTACAATATAATTGATTTATTCTAAATGGAAGAAAACCTGTAACATAAGAGGATGTAACAACATACCAGTATTATTTATATACTATTATAGTATTTATTAATATTTTGAATTAACCTTTGAATTAACTTTTTATATTTTCAGGTCTCATTTTAATTTTACTTTAGTGATTTTGTTATGTCTTGTGTCACTTTCTTAATATTTCTAATTGGATTGAATGTATTATTGTTTCACTTTAAGTTTTTGTTATTTTAGTACTTTGTCATTAACTTATTTTATTTCAATTATTTGCCAAGGCAACATTTCTCATTTCTCTTTATGTTTTTTAAGTATAAGTTTTCCATCTAATTTTTATGTTATATTTTGTTTCAGCTTTATTTCAATTCACGAAAATTATTTGTATAGCTTTAGTTTTAGTTAACATTTACAACACTGTAACATACATAAGCACCCAAATATATCAAATGCAGTATTTTATTGTTACTCTTGTGTTTGTTATCTGTGATAAGTTCAATCCAGTGGGTTTAGGTAGACAGAGATCTGGGTCCTCTGGGTCTAGTAAGCCTTCTTACACTATATAAGCTTCAATCACACTTAGCAGATTTAACACGCTATATGTTACACAGTTTGTAAATCACAGCAGACCCTCAACGGATTAAGTGAATGTCTTTAGATCAGAGTGTCATTGTTTCACCAGTCCAGAGGGTCTCTGGCAGATATTAGATTCATAGATCATATAGATGATTAATGATATGATGTCCATTTATTAATAGACATTTTTCCAGTATGAGAAAATGAGACATATAATCAATATACTGTTTGTCACTGCAGTTTAAAGTCTCCCTCTCAGGTAGAATGTGAACACTGAGATGTTATGACAGATTACCAAGCGTTGATCTCTCTAAACCCCTCTCTCGCCACAGCGTCTCTGAAAATGACCACACGATTGTATTATGTGACCGGATAGTGTCACTTATACAGATGGGGCTGTCACAGTGAGCCAAATGCACCTGCTCCAAATACCTCGCTTGCTACAAGACAACTCATTAACAATGTCTGGCCCCAGCAGACACAAGAGATCCTTTTCATTTCGGATATTTAGCTCTGGTATCACAGAATGAGGATATTATAGCTCTGGTATCACAGATATGAGCAGATATTATAGCTCTGGTATCACAGATATGAGCAGATATTATAGCTCTGGTATCACAGATATGAGCAGATATTATAGCTCTGGTATCACAGATATGAGCAGATATTATAGCTCTGGTATCACAGATATGAGCAGATATTATAGCTCTGGTATCACAGATATGAGCAGATATTATAGCTCTGGTATCACAGATATGAGCAGATATTATAGCTCTGGTATCACAGATATGAGCAGATATTATAGCTCTGGTATCACAGATATGAGCAGATATTATAGCTCTGGTATCACAGATATGAGCAGATATTATAGCTCTGGTATCACAGATATAGCAGATATTATAGCTCTGGTATCACAGATATGAGCAGATATTATAGCTCTGGTATCACAGATATGAGCAGATATTATAGCTCTGGTATCACAGATATGAGCAGATATTATAGCAGAATAAATGTTCCTCATCTCTAGAAGGCTTACCACTGCAGAAATCGTCAACTCTATCCAAAACCAAAATAAATGATTCTGTGATTAAATAGTATTAAAAAAGCAATAGAAATTGATAATTGCCATCATGCAATCCATGTTCTTGAAGTCGTGCATCACTAATAATGCACAAGGTTGTGGGTTCAAATCCCAGTACTGCTAAAATGTGTTTATTAAATACACAATTAGTCACTTTGAATAAAAGTATATGTTTAGTGAATAAATGTAAATAATAGGATGCTATTTTATATGTATAATTTATAAATACATTGAATACACCAATTTATATATACATTTGAATACACTTCTTCTATGATTAATATATTTTTCATTTCTGTATTAAGATTCATTTTAAGTCAATTTAAGGGTTATAAAAAAATGATTATGTGCCATTGACCCAAATATCTGATCCAGCGACTCTCTAATTCTGAATATCAAAGGTAAAAATAATGAGGTGTACCTTCTCAGGTTCTTCGACCGCGATAACTTTGACGATGCTCTTGTGTTTCCCGAGTTGATACTTAAAGGCTCGCTCTATCTGAACATTGAACTTCATGAAGATAACATAGGTAACATAACCGCCCACCAGCATCATACTCTCCCACCACATAATGGTATTGTCCAAGAAGAAGATGATGAGCATGATGAGATCGATGATATAGAATGACACATCCCGAAAAAGAGGCCACCAGGTGAGGTGAAGCATCTCCCGGGAAAACAGCGCACACATTCCGATCACAAATAGGATGTTGAAGACAGCCGAGCCAACGATGGTTCCAATGCCCACATTGCTATGAGAAATGAAGACCCCGATCAAGGACGTGAAGAGTTCAGGAGCAGAGCCTCCAGCGGCCATGAACGTCGCCCCGGCCACATCATCTGAGATCGCCAGTTTGTCTGTTATAACCCCCAACGTAGGAACGAAAAACTCATCACAGACGATGGCCAAAGAAACAAACATGTATACCATTCCAAAGATGTGAAAAATGACCCAGCCTTTGCGTCGATCCTCAATGGAGAAGATGTCTTCTGGGTAATCGCCCTTCATGTGTGGTGCTTCTCCTGGTCTGGACGCGGTAGTGTTGGGCACTACAGTGGTCGTATCGGTTGCTGGTGTAGGAACTGGGGTGGGTTTTGGAAGGTCTGGATCCACATAGATGCAATGGACGATTGTCCTGTTTGTGGTTGTTGTAGGTGCCTCTGATTTAGATATTGTTGGGATGCGTACATTTGTTGCTGCTTCTGACGACTGGAAACTATCTGTGTGGTTGGAGCTCTTTGGCTCAGCAGTGGTCAAATTAGTCAAAAGCACTGTTATCTCTGACCCTCCAGAGCCAAGTTCAGAGCCATCCTCAGGTTCTCCTGCTGTCTGGGGCTCAGACCAGGGTTCTGGTAGTCTGGCTCTGATGGTGAGTTGATATAATGAACAAAGGAAAACACCAGATAGCAGAAATATTATCCGGCTAAGGTGAAGTCTCTTTCTTCGTGTCAGAAACATTTTCTAGTATTCTTCCTAAAGGGCACCAAGTTCTTTTTAGGGCAATGACACCCAGAACATCCAGAATTTCCCCCAAAAGATGCAGGGGTATGCTGCACTCAGACTGTTTCATCTCATTTTCTCTGTGGTGCGGGTTTCCTCTCACAGACCTTACAGTGAATAAAAGGAGGAATGCTGAGTGCAACAGTTGTATAGGAAACACTGAATGCAGGATCAGCAGATTACAATGGCCATTACACTCCTAAAATTGTTCATCTAACCAACACATTGCATTGGATTAAATTAAAACTAAAATAAAAAATATTTTTAACAACTCTAGCTTCTTGTTTCTGTCTGTCTGTCTCTGTCTGTCTGTCTATCTATCTGTCTGTCTGTCTGTCTGTCTGTCTGTCTGTCTGTCTATCTGTCTGTCTGTCTGTCTGTCTGTCTGTCTGTCTGTCTATCTATCTATCTATCTATCTATCTATCTATCTATCTATCTATCTATCTATCTATCTATCTATCTATCTATCTGTCTATCTGTCTGTCTGTCTGTCTGTCTGTCTGTCTGTCTGTCTGTCTGTCTGTCTGTCTGTCTGTCTGTCTATCTATCTATCTAATTCACATAAATTAATAGCACGCTATGTGTTATATAGCCTATGGTTAAAAAAATGGCATAATAAAAATAAAAGTGCCCCTGTTCAAGAGATGATATTGTCCCTTAATAAAAATTTAACTTTGGACAAAGGATATATATTGATTTAATAAATGATTAAGAAAAGCATTTCTTGAAGCATTTATTTCTAGTCTAAACATTTCTTTCAAGTCTAAACAAACATAGCATGGAAATAAATATCCGTCTCATTTCTATTAAAGTTTTTTTGTCAAGCCTATACATATATTACTAATAACATTGTGCCATTATATGAAGCTCCATAAAAACAATGAAATTGCATATTTTGTAAACACAGTAGCATAAACACTAAAATGTAAACTCTTTGGTCGCGGCAGGTATTTTTAATAAACAAATGAACCATATTAACAAAGAAATATATATTAAAACTTACTTTGCTCTCATGCAAGAAATAATTCCGAACACGTCAAATAAAACGTACCGGTTGAAAGACGCCGCTCGCGGCGGAGCTCGGAGCGTGGAGCGCTGCTGTCTCACAGCTGGGCTGCAGGGAAAGGCACGGATGCTGGGAGCGCTGCTCGGGTCAAGCAGGACGCACCGCAGGACATCTCTTCAGCGTGGATCAGCACAATACCTAATACCTGAAGTCTTTTAAGAGGATTAGATGTACTCTCTCCTCACACTCTCATTACGTCTTGAACCATTTATCCCAATTATTTTCCTCTTATACTTTTCATTCAGAATTGTAGAAAGTGAAAACACACGTAAACCTGCTAATTAAAAATACAATATGACGTCTTAAATAACCTTTTGGAGAATAGTTTATTATTATTACATAATTATGGTTATGGATTATGGATTACAGATTAATTTTAAATTGGCACACAGTTTGATTTTTAACTAATTATAACAGTTTTTGTCAACAGCATTATACTATATATGCAACGTACGTTTGTGTGTAGGCTATCTCTTGTATTTTCCTCGTTTATTTTAAGAGAAAAGTTATATTAAGATAATATTAAAATATCATTTTCTCGCGCGCGCGTTCTCGACTAGGAACTAGTTGCCAGGTTTATTTTGTTTCCAAACGGTCCGTTTATCAAGGTACACATTTGGTTAAGAAGAAGGGATTCCAGCGATGGGTAAAATTGTAACATTTTGTTGAAATATTCAAAAGTTGGTTTGCATATCTAACTTACGAGTTGTATTCGAAAATATATACTGAAATTAAAACGTTTATAATCATCTTGAGTCAAATTTACAGTGCGAACGTTTGGCAGGACACTGACTTAGCAACATTCATATTTACTTTGGTTGTTCTGTAACATGAAAAATAAATTAATAAACTATGTGTACGTACGTCTGAGAAACTCCAATTTTAAACAGCTTAAGATTTGACTAAGTTTAAACCAGCAAAGACGAGCAAACCATCTCAGGCTGGTTTACGCTGTTTATTTATCTTCACAAAAAAAAACAGGGAAATTATTGTATATGTGCGTTTTCAATTAACCAAACGTGCTTGTGATGTCCACTGCAGAAGCTTCTCTGCTCACACTGTCATGTGCTCCTGTTTTTACACAGATATCTCACGCTTTCATTCATAACTGTTCTTCAAAGTGTAAAGAGAAGAGCTT
Organism: Ptychobarbus kaznakovi; assembly: GCA_027422405.1. NCBI lineage: Eukaryota > Metazoa > Chordata > Actinopteri > Cypriniformes > Cyprinidae > Ptychobarbus > Ptychobarbus kaznakovi. Next base: position 8,911,409 of record CM049809.1, on the reverse strand, counting down.
GTAACCATGCCCACTGTGGTTCTTGTGGACTCGTCGCTGTCCATGACACGACCCGTGTCAGTGGAGGGCAGTGAAGAGTTTCAGAGAAAGAACCTGGCAGTTCATGGACTGACCATGCTGTTTGAACACATGGCCACAAACTACAGACTAGAGTTCACTTCACTCGTCGCCTTCTCCTCCCTCTGGGAGCTTATGGTGCCCTTCACCAGAGACTACAATACTCTGCAGGTAGAAATAGACCAGTTGGCATGCTGTCTAAATAAAATATAAGTAGTCTTATTGTTATCTCTCATTGTGTTTTGCAGGAAGCCTTGAATAACCTTGAAGACTATGATAAAACCTGCCTAGAGGCTGCATTGCAAGGTGTTGGTAATGTAGTTCAGCAGGAATGGGGAACCTCGTGCCCATGCCAGGTAAAACAAATAAATAAAACGCTTTTAAAAAGACAATATATTATGAAAAAAGCAATATGTGAAGCATGCATATACAGTACACTTATATAAACATATTGGAATAAGCATAATAAATATAGTATGAAATGCAGTGTCAGGGTACAGTACAGTGTAGTATATACAGTAATGTATGTTATACATTTATATATAAATGTATTGTACATTTTCAAAATAGCTGGCAATAGGTTAGGTCTGTTTAGTTAAAGGATATGATTGATTTAGTAGAATGTCTAGATTTTAAATATTAATGTTTGTAATATACAGTTGAGATAATTGTTCCATTCTATTTTCTAGAGATAATTATTTTTATATATAATGCTAAATGTTTTGATTTGACTGCATTGATGTTGTTTATCAGTGTTTATGTTGTTCTTATGGTGGCCTGTAGGTGGTACTGGTTACTGATGGTGCACTTGGCATTGGCCGTGGATCTTTGCGTCATTCCCTGCAAACAATGAAACAACGCGTGGAGGACAAGAAATTTCCACTGCCGTTCCAATTCCCTTCCAAATTCTATGTCATGTGCATTGCAAATGCAGAGGAGGTACATTAGTCTGTTTTCACTGTCCTTACCAATGCTATTTAGCTATGATTAAGAGACTATTTGTGACCCTGTCTGTGAAAACCCAGCTAAAGTCATTATTTTAAGATTTGCTATTTTCTGCATTAAATCATCCTACATATTGTAAAGAACATTCTGTGAAAATATATTCTTGGTATCTTTAATATTGACTGAGTAAGGCCATGTCAAAGATTGAAATCATAGTGAAATTAATGCTTGTAATCAAATTTTGATGCTCGTTATCTCCGAATTAGATTTTGAGACTTTAGCCTGTTTTTTACAGAGAGGGTCACGTTTTGTTTTTATCGTTATTTTGAATGAGTTTTCATTTTTATATCTTCTGTTTTAATTTTTGTTCAAGTTTTAGTTAGTAATTTTGTTGTGCTTCTTTCGTTTTTATTAGTTCCTGTTTGTTTTTTGTCTTTGTACTAACTTGGTTTTTCCCTCACAATGAACATACTCAATAACTCTGAACACACACTTTATATCAAAATTGTATATATATATATAATTATAATTTCTTCCTATATTTGATGTTTTTCCTTTATTAAATCTATGTTGTTTTGATGTCCCCTGAAGCTCCAAGCTACGGATAGCATGGATAACCTAGAGCAGCTGATTAATTTGAATGGTGGAGATGGTCAGATATACACTATGGAAGGACCCCTTTGTCTTAAAAGTGTCCAGTCTATGTTTGGGTGAGTAATGTTACTTTGTGCATTCATACTACTGAATACTGTATATTCTTGTATTTGATTTAATAAAGTGCATTTTGCTGTTTTTTGAGGTTAACATGACTCTTGTGTTGGCAGTAAGCTGATTGACCAGGCATACTCTCCCTTCCATGCGGTGCTGCGCTGTGGGAACCTGACCTCTGACGTGCAGGTCTTACCTAGACCAGATCCAGTGATAATAGATGAGGAAGTGGACCCCATGCCCAGAACAGTGCAAACAGGTATGAGCAAAGAAGCTAGTGAAATGATCATGTCCCTAATGTTAATAGATCGTTGGAGACATCTCGAAGTGCTACTTGCTGATTAAGGACCTTGTGAAGTAATCCCAGAAGGTGCTCTTTGATTGGGTTTAAAGCAACTATTACAAAAAAAATTATCCAAGGCACTTCTTCTGGTCCAAAAGAGTTAAAAAGCCTTTATTCGCATTCTGGCCATTTCAATAAATATAATAAATGCCTAAAACTCTGCACACTGATACATTTCGGCTTTCAGCCTTCCTCAGAGTGTGTCACACATATAAATAAGGCATTTTATGTGAGCATGTTTACATATTAAATATACATTTACATAATAAGTATTACATTTAAAGCCTTTAATCAGACAATACATGTAAATACATGTTTTTATTTGTTGCTAATCATGCTAGATTCTACATAAAGTGGAAATTGGATGAAAGTGTGCTTGATAGTTATGTTACGTTGTGTTTTCTATATAGACTTGGAGATTGTGGGTTTTATTGAGATTGGAGATATCTCCAGCCCCCCGGTTTTATCCAGGCACCTGGTCCTTCCCATTGCTGTGAACAACAAAGGTCAGTATTTTGTTTCATATTTTTTCCTAGGTCATCTTATCCACATCCTTACTTATTTTCTGCTACTTCTGTTTTAATGATGTAGCTGTTCAACTTGTTTATTTACAAAAACAAAAAGAAGTGGCAATATATTAAAATGGTGAAAGAAAACAATTTTAATTTAATGGAATTCCATAATGCCATATAACACTTTATTAACAATTAATTTGAACGACTTTTCTAGTTGTTCATGGTTGTTCTGATTATTGGTATTATTTCACAGCAGTTGCTACCTAGTAAAATATTTTATAAAATATATTAGTCATAATTGTTTGTGTGTGTTATGTGTTATTATGTGTTTGTTATATATACACACACACACAGTGCACACAGCATAAATGAGTACACCTTCTCTGAAACGTCACAAATTCAGCAATTACTCTTTACTTAGAAGACATGTTATGGTTCTTTAGAGATATAATGTTCCAGCAAGCCTGCTTGATCAAGAAGCATGTCAACATTATTCAGGAAAATAAGTTGTGTTAAAATGTTGTGTTGCAAAACCTTCCTCAAAGTTAATAAATAAACAAAAAATGTTTAAGGCAATATTTGATTAACAGGTAAGTATGTTGAACCAAAACTTTCATAGAGAAGTAATGTTTTGACAATTAAAAGCGTTAAACAGTCCACTCAATCATTCTAAGACTTATTGCATAGCACAAAAAAGGACAATGGTACAAGAGGAACACCAAATCATTGTTTTAAGTGTGAAAATATAGCAAAAGTAACAGAAATCCAAAAACAATAGACTTGTGACAAGCCCCCCTGAAATAACCAGGCCTTCACTTTAAGCTTTCATTTAGTGATGAGTGATATTTTGCTGGAAAAATAGCAGGAGAAATACCAAGCAAGCGTCTCAGAGCTGGCAAAAGTTATGATAAATATATGTGTGTGTGATCGGCTGGGGCTCACAGGCATGTCCTTTTGCTTGACAGAGGGGGATGAGATCGGTACGGGGGCCACTGATGACACCGAGGAAGAGACCTCCTCAAATCAGATGGCTGGAAAGAGCCCAAACTTCTGTGTTCTTCTGCATGGCAGCCTAAAGGTGGAGGGCATGGTGGCACTTGTACAAGTAGGGTAAGGATCAATATGAAAATATGCATCTGCCTTTTCATAAGCATTCAAAATGTTGGCAATACATTAATAAATGTGCTTTTAGTGAATTACACTGTCAAATGAGAAGGATTTATTTTCATCTCCAGCATATTTGAGCTGAATAATCTAGTTACTGTGAAATAAAAGTTTTCCTGTCCATTGTGTTTCCTCTGTCAGGCCAGACTGGTTCGGGATGCTTTATTCCCAGGCAGACAGTAAGAAGAAGTCCAATCTAATGATGTCACTCTTTGAGCTTGGCTCAGAGCCTCTGCCCTGGTTGGGCAGAATATCACAGCTTGGCCCTGCCTCAGGTAGCAAGTTTTTAACTCAGTAATTTTATGCAACAGCGACACTAAAAATGCCTAAAAAATAAACTGCACTGTATTGTTTTATGCATTGTGTTCAAGTAGTTAATAATTATTTCAGAATTCAGAATGAGCTTTATTGGCCAGGTATGTTTACACATAGAAGGATTTTTTTATAGTGACAGAAGCTCCACAGTGCAACAGGACTGACACAGACAACAAAAGAACAATATACTAATACACTGAAACAAAAGTAACCTAGATGTTCAGAGTTCAGTTAGGAAACTTGTAGGTAAATACACAAGGGTCAGGGATAACGGTAATACCACACATTTGCATGATTAAATATTTATTTTTCTCTCTCACGCTTTGGGACTGGAGGAACATTCATTATAAAGATATTTGCTTATTGTTTGCATAAGGTTTTGCTTACTGGCCAAAGATATAAATATCAGTTGACTATGATTCTGTTTGCATGACATACAGATGCAGCTGAAAATCCCTATGGCGAAGATGACAGTAAAAGTCCTTTTCCCATTCAGCCGAAAAACAAAAGAAGCTATGCTCAGAATGTTACCGTCTGGATTAAAGCCAGTGGACTGCAGGTATACACCTGAATACTACACTACATTTAATATATCTGACGGGACACTAATAATCTAGTAATTTTATTATAATCACACCTTCAGACGGATGTACAGAAAATTCTCCGTAATGCAAGGAAACTGCCAGAAAAAACACAAACCTTCTATAAGGTGGGTATTTATTCATATTACATTTTTCAATTTCTTTCTCTCTATATATATATATTTAAAAAAAATAGTTTATTATGTAAAAAGGATATCATATGCTGACATATGACCCTTTTGATTAGTTCAAATCACTTTTTGTTGTGAAATGTTGTTTTCATCACTGTAGGAACTAAACCGTCTGAAGAAGGCCGCTCTCTCCTTTGGTTTCTGGGAGCTTCTAAAGAGTGTGGCTGAACTTTTGGAGAGGGAGTGTACGCTGCTGCCTGACTCCGCCCATCCCGATGCCGCCTTCCAGCTTTCTCATGCTGCCCAGCAACTCAAACTGGCTAGTAGTGGAGACTCCAAGTATGCAGCCTATGAACACAACATCACCCCCATGCTCACTGATTTCTCAGGGGGAGGAGGAGCCGACAGAATATAGAGGATGGAGGTACAATGCTCAGTGGACAATTGCCAGATCAGTTATAGAGGAATGTACCTTTATTTAAACTCTGCTCAATGCGAAATGTTTGTCCAAGGGAAATTAGTTACTGCAGAAGAATCACACAAATGTGGCATTTTCAATATTTTATTAGTGCCACAAAGGTTTGGAAACATGTGACATAAATTATGACATTGAACACTCAATTTGAGGAAAGAAGAACATTAATCGGTTTTCCAAGTAAATGCATTTAGAGACTTTGGAATCTGTTTTCAGACCAGCAAATGTTTATGTAAATAACTTTTTCTAGCAATGAACAATAAAAATGAAGCTGCCTGTAGTTTATGCTTTACGATAGTCCTCTGAAAATCAATGGTTTGTTTCATTGAAATTTAATTAAACATTTAATTTACACATTCACATCCAACGACACTGAATCGGCTCTTCTCTTGTGACCTAAACGCTTCATGACGTTTTCCCTGAGGTTCATGGTCTATGTTGTTGTTATCAGTGCTGTGTCAACAGAAATGACTGCTACAACACATCTCAGGGAATGACAGGAAAATCAAATGCTGCTTCTGTAAACCTGTCACACAGCTAATGTACACGAGCATACTGCATATAGATGCAATGATACAATGTATAAATACCTTCATGGTCCTGGTTTGATAAGATCTATTTCTTTCTAGTGTTTTAAATTAATCATCCATATCCTCTACAACTCAGTCATGGTCTTAAATAAACGCACTTGAGTTGGTGTTTGAAAGAAGAGAGATAGTTTTCCCTCAGTAATGACTTCTCTGTGACCGAGGGCAAATGTAAAGAAAGAAAATGGAGGCGGCAAATTAAATAAAAGAAAACAGATGCACGTGGAGAGTGACACGTGGCTTCCCCTCAGTTGGCTTTCCTCTTTTTTGTGCGAAACCGTCTACTCCTTTGTTTGAAGAGGTGGCGGAAGTTGATGAAGAGGCCTGAAATTGTCAAAAATATATTTATATTGCATAGCAGTTATACTCTTTTACAAGTTCCCACAGACATGGACAACTTGGAAATATTAAAACATTTAACAAACAATAAATATTAACATGTCATGAAACTATAATGGCCGTTATGCTCAAAATGTCTATAAATACATTGGACAAACATTGTGGGAAGAACCCTGGATTCCCTTTTTTGCATGGGTTTTGTGGACCTTACCCAAGAACATGATCATCAGGTAGATCTTCAGGATGTAGGAAAAGCTGAGAGAGGTGCCAATGGCTTTAGGCAGAGGAATACTGATGAGTTTGGTTTCATCAAAGATGGGGATGGACTGGATCACCGCTACAGCTGATCATAATATAAGGGAGCATAAGAAAAGCTGTCAGTTACACGTGTACATATACATTAATGTCTCACGTTCTCATGAAAAGCCCATCATGATTCTTCCTTCTGGTAGGGCTAATCTACAGATTATGACTTGAGAACACATACCTTCAGCTAGAACTCCAAGAGGGTACAGTGGTATCCATATGGTGTATCTCAACCAAGTCAACAACTTCCATTCCGTGTCAATGCAGGCCAACATGTAGAAAGGATACCTATGGTTCATTTTTACAAAGGTAGGATTAGATCCATTTTTATTCAACAAAAAGTCCCTTTTAGACCGAGCAGTAGGGCTCAGATGATTACAACAACACTGCTTTTTAAAGCACTGAAAAATACACACTACCATTTAAAAAGTTTACCTCTTCACTGTCGCATGATCCTTGATTGGATGCTCAAGAAACATTTCAGATTATGACCAATGTTAAAAACAGTTATGCTGCTTAATATAGTTTTTTTTTTTTTGAGAAACCATGATAAAAAAATGTTAGGGCCTGTTCTTTGTATGTCGCTTATAACATCTGAGATGATTTGAAAGATTCCAGATCTTCTAATCCTGATAACTGATCTCTGGCTAATTTGGTTATTCAAACGAATTTGCGTATTGTATAAAAATATCCAGAGCTGGGTAGTAACTGATTACATGTAATCTGGATTACGTAATCAGATTCCAAAAATTAAGTACTTGTAATTAGAGTAAATTACATTTTAAAATACTCGTAATCAGACTACAGTTACTTTTTTATGGATTACATGTTTACATGTATATATTCACACAATAGCAATAAATGATTCATAATTCATTTATTCTCCCTAATTTCTCTTTTTCATCTTTTAAATTTTCCTTTCTAAAATAGCCTACCGATTATATTCATATTATATGGTGGCGACAGCATTTGACCACTGGATTTACAAAAATCATTTCAGGTTTAAGAAGGGTTTCAACATTGCATCAACTACTGATGAACACATTCATTTTTATTTTTATTATTACTCTGTAGGTTTTTCAACCATGTATTATTAAATATAACTAATTAAAATGCACATATTCACGTTATTTCTTAGTTACATGTAATGCAGGCATTCAGAATCAGAAAGAGCTTTATTGCTAAGTATGCTTGCGCATACAAGGAATTTGTTTTAGTGTCACAATGGATCTGAGAGGCCATCAAAAAAAACATCTAAACCTTAATCACCAAATAAATTAGCTTTAAGTACCCCTGAGATTTTAAAATAAATATTTCAATTAAGTATCACATTTGCATGTTCACGGTTTCTTTGATGTTGATTAATGATCACATGGCATGCAGGTAAATAATAATATTTCATCTTTTTTAGTAAGTGTTTTATTTAAAACAAAGACAATAGAAATACGAAGACGGTTCACTCTTATGCTTATGAATGGGAGAAACTGCAACATGCAATATGGAGGAATAGCCCCACCTTCTAAACGAAAGAGAAAAATTTTCCCATAGAAATCTGGCTAGACCAGCTAATGCATATGCGCTGTATAAGCACCCGTTATGACTCCGCGTGCACACTGGCTGGTCTAGCCTGAAAAATAAGCTTTTTAAACACTATTTGAGCATAAGAAACAACATTCGTGGGGTAATTCATTTCAGATTTTTGTTGCTGATTTGACATATGTAATTTAATTGTGAGTTCAGGGAGCAGTTTTTATGGTACAAGATAAGGCTATTTAAATCAATGTGATAAACGAGTTAAATCAAAAGTAATCTAAAAGTAATCTGATTAGATTACCTAAAATGTGTAATGTAACGGATTACGTTACTGACTATACATTTTTTGTCATGAAATCTGGAATCAGTAACAGATTACAATTTGTAAGTAATCTATCCAGCTCTGAAAATATCTGGATTAAATTGTCTAGATTACTGCGTGTTCCCCGAAAATGGCAGATGTATCGATACTCGAAACAACGATCAGGAATGCACCGATTGGCTGGCGGCAAGACAGCAACGTAATGACATCATCTAATAAAAATAAAAAAGACACCTGACAAAAAAAATACTGACAAATTTCTGGACCTTTATAAGGAAACAGCCAAGCAAACAAAACTACATAAATGTTAGGATTGATGAAATGTGCACTGTTTTTAATTTATTTATATTTATTTTGACATGATTCTCAATTATTTATGTTCACTATTTCTAGTATTTGTACAGGCTTTACATTTTTATTTCAATGTCATAATTATCAATTCATTTAATTTGATCTTTGAAGCAGATTTGTTATGTAATTAAAGCATTAATTAAAGTTTCTTAAGGGTCAACATTTTATCTGCATCTCCTACGCTTCATTAAGCCCCTCCCACAATATCTGTCATCACTCAAATTAATGCACGGCTCAGATTAACTGTATAGCATGTGTGTAAGACTCCAATACAATTATAAAGTCATTATTTCATCACTAATAAATCTTCCAATTAGTAAAACTGGCGGTGTCTATAGTATTATAGACTACACAACATTATTACATTATTTTCAAATGAATTGTTAAATTATTATTATTTTAAATGACTGTCCCTGGACCAGTAGGGTACTCTTGTAATAAAGTAGCGGTGGCTGGGGCAGATATTAAGTATCAATTCTGCTTAAAAAGATGCAATCCAATGCTGTTTACATGAAATAAGCCTGCTTCCGAGCTTACGGGACCTGTTTAAGCTTACGGACCTGGTGCTATGACAGTCCAGGATAAGCTTCGAAGAACCAAATGACCCAAGATCAAGTGAAATTATCAACAATCAAATCCAGCAAATGGAGTTAGCGACGTATGAAGAACGGGTCCCAGGGTTTGTTAATGAATACAAATTCCAAAAGAACAGCATTTATGTAAAATATAAATATTTAGTAATTGTATAAATACCGTTACTGCCTCTTTTGATTAATTTAATGCTGAATAATAAAAAAAAAATCTTAGTGACCCCAAACTTTCGAAGTTACTGGTGAGTGTATATCTATTTTAATAAAACATATATATTTTATAAAATAAAAATCGAAACAAATATTACATTCAATACTATTACAGATATGTATTCTTATTTATATATTGTCATATGAACTAGTTCCATTGCTTTCAGCACTAGTTTAGAGATACTGACTGCCATTTCACTATTTGCACACGGATGTGTGTCTCTTAGTGATAAGTTGTGAGACCACAGGAAGAGAATGATAGCGTAGAAGTAGTGTGGATAAAACCACATCACTGATAAAAGAGCAAAGAACATAAAAACGGCCTAAAATCATTAATCTACATATTGATTACATATACCAAGCTCAAAAAGATGCACGGGTAAATTTATTTCAAATGTAGTATGTATTCTGTTGCTGTAATTCCAATTTAGGTTCTAATTCTCAGTATATTTTGGAAAGAGAAAATGTATTTGCGTTAAACTAAGGACTGCAGATAGGAAGTTGAAATATTAGCACAAAGAAGAGGATATCCTGTAGATAAAGAATGCAAACTACCCTATCACACAAACTCCTGCATTTCCTCACCATCAGCAGAAAACTATGCATGCATGTAACATACTATTAATTACCTGAATATCTCAATCATACTCCATAGATAGAAGACAAAGAAGACCACTGGCTTGTTCTGCATATCCTCTAAAGTGCCAAATATGACAAAAAGGATGAAGTTCCTCCCCATCACCTTTAACAAGAGAAATGTAAATATCTCACTGTCATGAAATTGATTATTCAAAGCAGTATATAATGAAGTGCATTTAATTGGTTACAAAAGCATGAGGTGCACCAGACATACCTGAATGAAAGCAGGCATGACTCCAGTCTTAACCAACCCAACAGCAGGATTAATAACCTCCATTATTGCCAGCATCTGACAGAAGTACATCACGTCGGCAATGGTATGAAATGTGTCATAGAAAGAATCTGTTGGGTTGAGAAAAAAACAGTAAAGACCATACTGAACTCCGAGACAGACAACTACGTTTTCACACTTTGGAGAACCACTTTACACCAACCAATTAAAGCGGCTTTTTCACACTGTTCATAATTCATCCCAGGTTAACAATTAATCCTGGGTATTGATACGCTGATGTTTCATACAGTACATTTCTAGATCCTGGGTTAACGTTCTTTTGCATATTTGTGGTGTCAGTGTCATTGATTGGACAAACGCAGCACAAAACTTGTTTACATAAACACTGCAAAAGCTGTGCTAACCATGTTTCTGAGCAGGGGTTTCTTAACCCCCGGGTAAAAAGCCCACTTCTAAAATGCCTAGGGAGAATTAATTTTTTTTTTTTTACCTGGGTTTGAAAGGGATTTAGAAGCCCTAAACTAAATGTAGTCACTCACTCACTCTCTCACACACACACACACACACACACACACGACCAGAAGGCCTTTTCAAAATAAAATTCAAATGAGATGCATTTCCTCACAATAACAACAACTAAAAAGCAGAAGTGCATCTTTAGGCTGCTTACAAAAAGTTGCAAACCTAGACTAACCTTGCCCAAGAATGAACAGACGTACAGTCATGTTGACAAATATCCAGGAATAACCGAGGAACTGGACCAAGTTGTACATAAAGAGGAAACCTTTTTTCAAGCCAAGAAAAGCTGTAAACACAGTAACATAAAAAGAGTAATGAGTACATGGTTATTATTTGGTAAGCCAATGTGGCCCAATGTGTTTACCTTCTACTTGAAAAAATTAAATATATACTCACGGTCCTTACGAACCCTTGACTCGATGTTGATTTTGTTGATTTTCTCTTCCTGTGTACATAAAACAGTTTAACACATCAGACAGTGCACTTCTGTGAAGCTCCTCAAGTATAACAAATAATTGGTGTTTTTGGTTATTAGTAAACCTCTTCACCTTCTCTTTAAGCTCCATTTCTGCATCTGACTCATCCAGCCAGCGGTCAAAATCAGGTGCTAGAAACAGAGGCTTCTTCTCTTGCTTAGTGAGTCGATGCCACCAGACGTGCCCCTGCTTCTTTACTGTGATATTCACCTGCCGCTGAGTGGATTTGTGTTTCACCTGTGGACACAAACCTTTTCATGTTCCTCCTGCGCTTCATTGAGCAACCAAACACTTTACATAGATGTTTTCAGAAATTTCTCACAACAGTATAAAGAGAAGACGGCTGTTACCTCAGGTTTAACAGGTTTTAGGAACTCCAGACTGAATTCATATTCATTTTCTCCTTTCGCTCCATACCCTTGACCTTGAAAAGAGCAGAATAAGCAGAAATCACACAACTGAAAAAGAAAGAGCATCCAGCTGATGGTTAGTCGTAAGATGTACCTTTGAAGTGAAGGATGTTCTCTTCTACACCAATACTGAGATTCTGCGCGATAGAGACAAAACGAGTACAAAGAAGTGTGAAGTACAGTTTCAAGCTCCTCCTCCCACTGCCTGTTTTATCAGTGCAATGCCCTTAAATGCACCATGCATCAAACGGACATTAAAATACGCCGTTATAGACTAATAAAGCATCAGTAATGAATGGATTCCAATAGAAAAACACATTCACTTAGTCAGGCTTTCTGATCATTAATTTTCCATGTTTTTTTAATCATTTTAAAGTGGTTACAATATTTGAAATGAATAGACTTGAACAATTACACGTATTAGTCTACAAAGGACCTGCAGACCAATATTATAACACAGATTTTTACATTGTTCTTGCTCCATGGAAACCCTGCTGTTTTCATGAGGTTTCAGTAAAATTATATTATGTACTGAACAGATTATAACAGTGGTTCTCAACTGGGGCCAATGCTCACTAAGGGTTCTCAGCAAACTTGGGGGGCGCAAGATTAAAAAAAGACAAAACAAACATTAAATAAGCTAAAGCAAATAAAAATCATGATATCTGTTATTTTAATTCAACCCTCAACTGTGTTTTTTCTTTTATAAAATATAGACCTTTTATAAAATATAAAAGTGTTATTTGTAGAACTGGAAAACACATATACATATATACATATATATATATTCATACACAGCATGGATTTTGGGGCTTGTGTTGACAGGGTTGTCAATTAAAATGCCAAATGTCATAATGTTTAGACATATGTATGGCATTAATTTTTCTTTTGCCATTCTGCCTTATTGGAGACATGCTAAGGTAAACAATGTGACAGCTTTCCAAACTGTTATAACATTTATTTGCATAAAGCAACCCTATTAATATAGAACAGCAATACCACCTTTGTTCCAGAGCTCTCAGTGGCAGAAGGATATTCTATCTATTCCTCTTAATTAGTAGACTGGTCAAACATGCTTTAGCCTGCTCTGAGAAAGCAATGAGGGGGAAAGAGGCAGATACTGTGTCAGAAACTGGATTGTAAATAAAACATGCTCTATCATTGTAACTGGACCAGATGGTTAGTTGGTCCAGCAGGATCAATTCATGATCTCCCTTTCAGTATTCTCTGTGATCTAGGCTACAGAGGCTGCTGTCATTCAACAGAATATCGGCCTAACACCATTCACTTTGATAGTTCTGTAACAAACGATCTGGGTTTGCATATATATTAAATACAATACATGCGAAAAGAAAGCAGAATAAGAAAAGGACTATTATGAAATAACTGCCCCAGAGCAAGTTTCTCTTACCTGTGCATCACTGATATCCACTCGCAGGTATATCTCCCCATGCCGCTGCGCCCAGTACACGTGAGGTGTGAGAGCCTGCATTTCAAATATTCACATTAATAATGCGCCTTACTCAGATTTAACAATGAATGACAGGCAATGTAAATCTAGCAACAAGCAGCCGGAAGACGTTTCCAAGGATTCTGTCATTTGTCCAGAATATTCCTCGAGTGCGCGTGCGTGCACGTGTCGTGAACGCAACGCTCACCGCCCACTTTTTCAAGTTCCGGAATTATTCAATTAATTTTCTATCAAATGTGAAAGGTAAAAGGTTTTAATTCTCGAATCATAGCACCCGGCCCTGAAACAAGTCACATCTTTCAAACATGTAACGTTATTTAAAGAAACGGAAATCGGAGAACAGGACAACGGTAAAAGACAATGAACTACGCTACCCATGAAGCACTGCGAATGACGTAATCGAACAAATGCGAAATTAAGAAATAAATATGTGCAATACAAAACTATCAATTTATCAATTTTAATATAATTATGAAATATTTACAATATTTAATAGCCTATACTTGAGCTGCCCTCACGATTATGGGTTGCACAATTCATCATTGGGAATTACTTTTTTAACGAAGTTCAAATTATATTTCATTCTCACAAATAAAGGCGTGTATCATCTTATATGTAGGAATATTATCCGTTAGACGGTTTCATATGTCATTTTACTCGGTACTTCCAGCCAGCGGCGGCGCTGTGACGATGTTTGTGACAGCTCCAATGTTTACGGAAGTAACGTTAGGCGAAACGTGAAGAATGAGCGACGACTGACATGCACGGACTCTAGACTCACTGCTACTTAACGTTAAATGTGCAGTTTAATTGTCCAATAAAATTTAATCTCGAAGTACATTTCAAATATGAATGATACAAATATCGTACCTTACAAGAGAAATACTTTAGACAGGGGAAACTAACCAAATATAAAAAGTATTGTATAGTTAACAAGATTAAGTTGTATGTGTTTATGATGCAGCAGAATTCTGAATCTGATCATATACAACTGGACTTGCAAACAAATAGTAGAACATTTCGTGTTCTAGTTGGCTTGACTGGCAGTGTAGCTGCACTCAAGGCGCCTTTGTTAGTAACACAACTACTTGAGATTGCAGGGGTAAGTGTATATATATTCAAACAGTTTCTGCTTGATTTCACAGAGCCACTGCTGTCGTTGAGGTTATCATGTTCACCAATGTCACTGTTATTTCACACATTTATCCACTAGGGAGTGCTATTTGTTACAACATAGGACGTTATTTTAATATGACTAAGTTATATATATCTTAATTAACAGGAAAACAAAGTCAACTTTTTAAAGATGGAAATTATGCTAGTTAAGAGTTTTTATGTTTAGTTCTCATTTAAGTTAACATAGCGGTTATTTTTTAAATAATTTTAATAATTAAAGAAAATATTTTGGTTTAAGTGGCTATTGCATTTTGCTTTTCAGAAAGAATAAAATAGAGGATATAAAAAATACGTTTTTTTAGTACTTTTATTTATTTGTTTGTTGTATTGATTGATTTAGAAATAAATTTACTGAATAAGTACACTATTATTGATTTAGTCCTGTTTTTTGTCCTGTTCATTTGTTATTGTGAATTTGTAATGATCTTAAATCTGGGTGAAATTTGCGTCATTGTTAAAAGCTGTATTTAAAGATATGTTTTTAGGGGGTGAACATGCTATTTGTTCTGTTCTGTTCTCTAGGTTGATGTCCGTGTGGTCACCACAGACCATGCCACTCATTTTTACGATATCAATGAAGTCCCTGTCCGTGTGTACAGAGATAAGGATGAGTGGGAGGTAAAGTACAGCCTTTGAAGAGGAAACCATGCCTTTTCACTATTAAAAGAACAACATAACATTGTTTCCTGCTGTGATGTTACACCAGTACCCAGATTGGCTACTGATAAGAGCATTTTTTCATAAGGGTTTTCTTTATATTTATATGCTAGATGTGGACAAAGCGCTCTGACCCTGTGCTTCATATAGAACTTAGACGCTGGGCAGATCTTCTAGTAATCGCTCCACTGGATGCCAACACACTTGGTAAAATTGCCAGTGGAATATGTGACAACCTCCTGGTAGGCTGTGTATTTATTACATTGTTGTGGCATTTTGTATGTATTTGTATTGTCACATTAGTATCTAAGTGTGTTTACCCATTTTGTTGATGACAGACATGTGTGGTGCGGGCCTGGGACACCAGCCGTCCTCTGCTCTTCTGTCCTGCTATGAACACAGCCATGTGGCAGCACCCTATCTCTGCACAGCAAGTGACCACGCTTAAAAGCTTTGGCTACATTGAGATACCATGCATTGCCAAAAAACTAGTTTGTGGAGATGAAGGTATCTTCTAAGAAAGTGTATGGTTTTATGAGGCAATTGCACTGATAAGGGAAAATGGAACAGATAAAAAACATTCTCATCGATGTGTAATCACTGATGCATTATTCGTTAACTAAAGATCAAACAGATGGAATCTGGCAGGCTTTGATAAGCATGCTCCTTGATCAAAGAAGGACTTAATGAATTAATGTTTCTTGTGTTTTGGCTCGTCTTACATTCCAGTCTTGCTGTCTTCACAGGTAAAGGTGCCATGGCAGAGGTTTCAACTATTGTTGAAGCTGTCAAACAATACAATCCAGAAACATCCTCAGTGACCTCGGACTAAACATACCAGTGGTAAAGAGACACAGGGTTATCTATGGAAGCCCTTTTCCTAATATACATGAAAAAACTATATTTCCAGAATAAAAAAGAATAAAGGGAATTGTTTTTTTTCTCACAATTATGAGTTTATATCTTACACTTCTAACTTATTTTTTTAAATCAGAATTGTTAAATATGAACTTGCAATTGTAAGAAAAGGTCAGAATTTTGAATAAAAAATTGCAGTTACAATTCTTAAAAGAAAAGTCAAAATGACGAAGATATAAATTCACAACTGCAAGAAAAAAGTCAGAATAGCGAAATATAAACTCAGAATTTGAGAAAAAAGTCTAAATTAAAAGTTTACATCTGACAAATTCTTTAGAATTTCTTTTCATCTTTTATTTTTTATTTTTCGTGGCAGAAACGGGCTTCCGTATTTATCTGCGCAATCAATAAAGTATTTATGATATGTAAAAAGCTTAATATTTTAGTGTTTTACAATTATACAAACAAACAATATTTTTCTGTAATTTATGTTTCTAATGGTTGTATTCATCACATACATTTTTTTAACATAGTAATTTCAAATAAATGACTCTTTCCGTATTGAAAATGTTCCTCTTTATAAAGTGTCACATATCAGCTTAGTTGAATGTCTCTATTGTTTAATCTTTGGATCTGTCCTGGTAGCTAAGCCTTATTTTGATACTAATTATGATAAATGATCAGAGAGTTGACACAGATTAATGAGCACAAAAGTCATGTAATGCTTATGACAAATAGGATATAATAGTAGAATATTTTACGGGAAAACATTTAAGTTTAGTGAGGTTTACTTGATAATGAACTGTTTTAAATGTTAGAAGTCTTCTTTTTGACAAATGTTGTCTCTGTGACCTTTCACCCAGCGAGGGCCTCAGAGGTCAAGTGAGGGGCCTCGGCTCTACCCACAAGATATTTTCATGAAAATAGTCTCAGGTTGTGCTTGAAGATACTAATGCATTAACACCTCAGGTACATATCCTGTTGCAGGTTACCGTTAGAAATGTGTTCATCTGTTAATCGTATGTGGTTAACCACCTTGATTCTCATTTGGCTAAAATATACCAAGCATAGATATAATTTTTTTTGGGGCACCCTTCAGCTACTGTGAAGTATCACCATGAAGCATGTTCTGGCTGAAGTTTAACACCTGTTAATCTGTGCTACAAATACGTGCAAGGTTAAAACAGTACTAAAATTTTGAAGTTTAAACGAGGACAGTTTAATCTGAAGAGAATGTGGGATTATAGAGTATGGTAGAAATATTTTTTTGTAAAGGATATAGTAGCAACACTGATTAATTCTGTCTTAAATATGTCTTCTTATTTCTAAAAGTGTTGAAATGTTACATTCCCTAAAATAAAACATTTTGGGCTATGTCATCTGCCCTGATTGTTTAAGTTCCCCTCTGTAACAAAGTAGAAGTGTTAAAGGAGAAATTCTATTTTGCACTTCCTAAAACCTGCATCATTCTTTTAGTTAATTTAGTATTTGTGTGCACATTTTATAACAAAGAATCACCGTCCCCAGTATTGCTGCTATTAACGTCATGACAGCATTTAATGGATTTTCTTTGAGAAAAAATGATAGAAACAAGTGTCAGGGGAAGCACACCAGATTCAACAGATAATCAGAAATTAATTTGAGTCAGTATTTGAAACATTTTAATTGTTAACTCAAACACATTCATTTGTATAAATAGGTTGCACCCATATAGTCTTAATGGCTCTTGTTCACGTACTCTGTCTACATAATCGTTTCCCTCATCGATCATTGTTTTTTGTGTCTTTTCCTCAAGGCTAAAGATTTATAAAAGTCTAGTCAACACACATGCCTGACACTGGGCTTAAAACAAAGGGTGTATCTATGTCACTGTGGTTTAAAAGGATAGATAACATCCTGCTAATGTGTGTATAGGGATCAACAGCTTATGTGAACATTTATACAGTCCATGAGACTGTTTTTAAGAGACGCATTGTTCAAAAACAACTTTCGTTGGACATGTTAAAATCACTCCAGAACATGCATATATATATATATATATATAATATATATTAGTGCTGTCAAACAGTTAATCGCGATTAATCACATCCAAATTAAAAGTCTTTCTTTATATAATACACGTGTGTGTACTGTGTATATTTATTATGTATATATAAATACAAACATGGATATATTTAAGAAAAATATGTTCTGTTTATATATTAAATATATTTTTATATCATATAATTTATATGAATATAAATATTTACATGTCAATATTTTCAAAATATATACTGTATGTTTGTGTCTTTATATATACATAATAAATATACACACATTATGTAAACAAAAACTTTTATTTTGGATGCGATTAATCGTTTGACGGCACTAATATATAAAAACAACCTTTTGTGAATTAAATAAGTAAAATAGGGTATTTGTCAGCTCGTGCAATATTTTAATAATTTTTTGTGCTATTAGATTTATCATTTAATGTTCAAATTTGTGGTTCTGTTGAGATTTAGGAAAATAGGCTATTTAATAAAAATGTTTCCATTGCGACAATGTACACCTTAATATATCCCACCATTTGGGAAAGTCCAAATAGGGCAAATATATATATATATTATTTTTTTTTTTTTTTTTGGTTCGATGGTTTGAAATCAAAATAAAGAATTTAACTTGCTACACATGCTAAATCACGTCATATGAAAGAATCAGTAGCTGTTGGGTCAGTCAAACAGACATTATGGGAGATTATGCATACACTGGCAAAATTTTAACATTTAATCAAAACACTTGTTCGTCCTTATTTGTTTAGCAAAGCAGCGGAGGTGTTGTCATCAGATGTAGTCAGTGCTATACACAGTCCCCTGTCTGATGCGGTGTCCTCGTCTCATTGGCTGCCAAGCCAGACTTTAAAAACAGGCTCTCCGGCAGGAGGGGAAATGTTTATCAAGCAGGTGCTGGAAGAGTGAAATCTGAGAGTAATGCGGAGGAGGCTCCTATCTCTTGGCATGCTAAATGAGAGTGAAATATTCTTAGTCTTAGTCGAGGCAGGTCACTGAAATGCACTTAGTGGAGGAGTGACAGGAAACTACATGGGAAATATATTGCGAAATGTCAAGAACTAAAATATTGCACAATTCTGGTGCAATTACATCCACCGCTTTTAAAGACTTAAAAAATATTTTATAGTACTATAATTAAAAAATGTTGTCCATGCCTGTACCTTACGCTTTATCATCATAAAAAAAAATCTAATTTATGATTTTAAACTGCACACACAAAGGACTCGCATGCACACACGGGGCTCAGGTGTACCCCGACAGATTGCTTGATGTTGGAGGTGTCACTAAGGTTGAGTAAACACTTGTCACATTTCCTGCTTGTAGTCCTTTGGGGATGCTGACAGGCCCTTGGTGCTTCTTCCCCAGGTAGCTGAGAGGTAATACAGACATGGCTGATGTAACTCTACATCTGAGTGAACTCATGCCTCCTGACTGTAGCTCCTGAGCTGGCACGGTTTCATCACTCATATACTAAACATATCACACGGTTAAAGTAAACATGCAAACTAGCACGACCGCTGTTGCTGCTGCTGCTAAAAAGGTACAGCTGTGAGCCAAGAATAAAATGGGTTTATGTGTTAGGTATCGCATATATATTATTAACTGCATTTATAAATCTAGGTTCATGTTATTTATAAATTTACCGTTTATAATACATTCAATTAGCTCAACTCACTTTACTTAATTTACTTTATTCTTAACTTGATGTTAAAAATGTATATATGAAGAAACAAACTATTGTTTATGCAAAAATGAAAATTCACTTCCTCAAGCCATTGAAGATGTAGATAAGTTTGTTTTAGAGGATCGATTGGTGAGCGTGGTGATTTAATGTAAAATTTCTCTAAATATGAATAAGAAACAAACTCATCAACATCTTAGACGGCTTGAGGTTAAGTACATTTTCTGCTAATCTTCATTTTGGGGTGAACTATTCCTTTAAGATGTGCCTTCAGAACGATGCAACCATTGAACGTTACTATCTCTTAACTATCGCTATTTTCTGTTGTTTTCTTCCTTATCTGCAGAAAATGTTATTACAAAGATATGTCCTTACTGTAACTGCAAAACACTGTACAGCTTATCTTTAAGTGAAATAAAAATATGATTGACGCATCAAACATTACAACCTCCAAAGGGTCACATGAAGAACATCAGGGTTATTGTGCACCCCACCCCCTCTCCAGAACTGGTTTAATTTGTCACAACCATCACATTAACTAGAAGCACTCATACTTTGGCTTCCTTTTTCCTTTTTCAACCATAGTTATTTCACAACCTTTGTTCTCCCTATGAATATTGTTCCCTTCCTGAACAGTTCAGACTATTTAGATAAAATGGTAAACTATGGCTTCTGCATAAGAAAATACTGAGTTCATGAAGCTTCAACTTACACAAAACATTAGCTTTTTTGAATACTAGAACAATGAGAACACAAAAAGCCAGAGGTGTGAGAAAACCTTGCTAATAGAACATATTCTCAGAACTTTGGCTAAAGCTTCTCTCAAAGTTATAAAAAATTGTTCTTCTGATAATGATACTAATAATGTTGTCTTCAATAATGTTAAAAAAATGTTCATTTAAAACTTATCTAGTCTTTAATCATGTTTTAATGTTTTATTTAGAAATTTGTCTAATTTTTTTAAATATTTAAATGAGACCATTCAAAAGTAACATTACCATAATGTTTGCAAAATGATCAAATGGAACTTTACCATAACGTTTGTATATAAATGTTTTCAAAACACTTGGTGTTTTGAACATTCAGAGAACATTCAAAAATAACATTTTGATAACTCACCCGGGAATGTTAGCAAAACATTCTCAGAACATATTTTTGTTAGCTGGGCAATGTTTTCATCTTCTCTTATATATAAAGAACTCCTGGTGCCATCTGTTGATCGGCATTAATGCACAACACCATGGAAACTGGAAGCACAAGGCATTGTAGGAAATACTGTAGAGACTCTGCTCCTGAGGAAAGACCATCCCCTGGGGAACAGGGGGTCTTACAGAGGACATCAACTTCTCTAGGCTATGTAGATGTAGTCTCGATGGGCAAAAAATTAGACAGCATTGACAGATGTACTGTATTGCTTATGGGGTATTCTTCTTATATATTATTGTAAGTCCACAATTTACTCAATGATTAACATGCATTAGTATATATGGTGTATTTTTTATATATAATACTTTTTGGTCCAATGATTATACATGTATCACTCTCAATCAGTCTCTCTTATTGTATTTTGCAGACATCTTGTCTTTGTTGTTTTAACAAATCAAGTCTAATTTTGGCATCTGGAACTCATTGACTTTTTTTCTTTATCAATAGTCATGTTTTCTTTACAGAAAAAAATAAATAAATCAATAAACAAAAAAATTATACCAATTACAATAGACCTACTTCACAGTAGTGATGAAAAATGTCTTGTGTGCATGAATCTGATTCACTCCAGATATCAATTATTATGAAATAATAATATAATATAGATTCAGATAATAAATGACGTAGTTCTGGCCTCCTGTACCAATTATGGCCAATCATTAACTCAAGCAAGACGACAGACTTCAATAAACAACAGACAGCTGGAATACTTTATCTCTGCCATCTGTGTTGCGTCAAACCTAAAAAGCAGAGATTCCTTGGGACTTTGTAATTTAAAGAATCCTCTAGATTAGTAATTTATCATATTATAGTGTAAAACTAGAGTGTTGGTGTTTCTTAAAGGGATAGTTTTCTTCTGTTTCTTTCTTTTATTTTGGTATTATATGAACAAAACAGATTCAATATTCTTCAAAATATCTTCTTTTGTGTTTCACGGAAGAATTTAAGTCATTCAAGTTTGGAAAGACACGTGGGTGAGTAAATGATGACAGGACATGTATTTTCCAAGTGAACTGGCGTGACATGACCAAGTATGGTAACCCATACTCAGAATTTGTGCTCTGCATTTAACCCATCCAAAGTGCACACACAGCAGTGAACACACACACACCGTGAACACACACCCGGAGCAGTGGGCAGTCATGTATACTGCGGCGACCAAGGAGCAGTTGGGGGTTCAGTGCCTTGCTTTAAAGGCACCTCAGTCGTGGTTTCACTCCCCCACCTACAATTCCTGCCGGCCCGAGACTCGAACTCGCAACCTTTAGATTAATAGTCCGACTCTCTAACCATTAGGCCACGACTTCCCCAAATTAGTGAACAATCCCTTTAAATTGGAAGGGGGTTTGTAAATAGTTTGTACTCATCTATTATTGTTGAAGTGTCTGCTCTGTAGTAAATGGTTGTGTGCAATAGTTTAAGTAAATGGATAACTTATGTACCTTATTTACGTGTGTGAGGTGATGAATTAAAGCAACATTGTCCATCCAAGCAATATTTACTTTTGCTTATCTGAGTCAGATAATTAAGACATCATTCTCTGATTACAGAGAGCAATTTTCATAAGGGTTTCTATAATTAGAGGAATGATGCAGAAGTTATTGGCCATGCATGTTTGCCCTTAACCATTTATTATACAAGATGATACAATATATTTGATATTAGCACACATATAGACAGCAAAGCTCTTGACCTTTGCAAGGACAAGGAGGTAATGGAACATACTGAGTGAAGGCAGGGAATGTTCCTTCCATCAGTTCTATCAATCACTGAAGATGTGACATTCTATACACTTATTTTTATTTTTAAAAGATGTCAATTTCTGTACATTAAAATTGTTGAAATAGTTGGAATCTTTCAGGGAGATTGGAAGTGCATAAACTTATTATCAATTCATGATATAATTATTCAGAAAATATTTTGCACCCTTAAAAGACAAGAATCCTTACAATGAAAGTTAAAACTGCATTGGACCTCACTGCCTTTCATTGTATAGACATAAAACAGTTAAAACATTTCTATTTTGTGTTCCACAGAAAAAGAAAGTCATACAAGTTGAAAAGATGAGGCTGAGTAAATGATGACAGAAGTTTCCTTTTGGGTTGATCTGTCCCTTTAAGAGATAATACTTGTTGTATTGTTATGTATTCAATTGTAACTTTCCAAAAGTCAAAAATAAGGCTACACACCAAAAGGTACAAAAGCTGTCACAGGGACGGTACACTTTCAGAAGGTTAACATTACTTTATTTACCCCAAAAAGGTGTATATCAGTACCTAAAGTGTACATACCTAAATGGTGCATATACCTTTTAAAAAGGTGGGCTACCACCCCAGCGACTGCTGTTGTACCTTTTTTTTCTGAGATTGTACAAAATACTTATAAGCATCTATTTAAGAAAATAATAAGGCTCAAAGAATAAAACAACAGCAGTATTACACAATTAATGTGACAAAGCAGTTTCCCAATTTTCTGGATTTCTCTTCCCTCATTTTAGCTCTTTTTTTCTTTCTTTTTTACACAAAACGTGGTTTATTCAGTGCACATACACAAACACACTAACCTTTGTGCATTTTTAATAAGAATGACTATTAAATTTCATACTCCAATCAGTTTGAATGTAGCTGAACATAAACCTCCCCTTTTTTCTCTAGCTGCACCAACTTCCCGATTAGCGAGAACCCTTCGGTGTAAACATTGAAACGGTTTTATCATTCCCGCCGGCAATGTTTGGACTACCTATCAGCACTGTTATGAGTGCTAACAGGGGGTGATGGGGCTGGTTACAACTCACTAACTTTGTGAAGGAAAACATGAGCTGTAAGCCTCTGCACTTAGTTACGACTTCTCTAATTTATGGTGACACGAGTGTTCGACTCTTAAAGATTCCTCTTTAAGGCATTGTTGTGTCATTCCTGGTCATGGGAGAATCATGATATCTGATTTCCTGTTTCATTTTCTTATATCATGCTTAGTTCTACATTCTTTTTAGGTCAGCGTGATCTATTGTTCTAAAATGTTGTCAGGATAAGCAGGATGACTGGACACATCTGTGTCTCGGGATAGATAAAAAGGGAAGTATTACATTCCTTTCCACAGAAATGTGGAAGGATGCCAGTGTTCAGAAGAGTATAAATGTGTTTTTAGATCACTTCTAAGATGAAACACAAAGACCTGTTGGTTAGAGAGTGTTGCATCGTCTGCTTTGTTCTACCACTGATGTATTCCTCTGCATTTTGTCTTTTCTTCTCAATATTGACTTTTGCAATAACAGTAGTTTATTGAACAAACACAAATCCGGCAGGACAGATATAACATCAGATATAATGTCATGAGGTTAGTCACCGTTCCATACAAGCCTCAGAGTAAATAAACTTTATGCATAACATATCTGCATTACCAGTTAGACTAATGAGGTGTGGTGAACTTGCAAGTATAGTACGTTACATAAATCATACAGCTGCCATAAACTGAATGGAATATGCAAACAAACACACCCCTTCATACTAATTATGGGTTTATAATTATAACTCCACACATTAAATAGATTACTCATATGCTGTGTTTTTATTATTACTCATGTATAACGTTGTAGAGCCAGTATAGGTAAAAATTATAAGTCCACTATTTACTAAATGTTTATCAATGTTTTACATGTATCTAACGGCATGTATTATGCAAGTATATTCCATATTTATATTCCATCTGATTTGCAGAATAGCTAGCAGATTAATGAAGTAACTGTGGCAAAAGTATAGATCTTACTCAGGGTAGCGCCATATTTATTTTTTGACAAGAATGAAACAAGACTCATGTCGTTCCAATCTCGTATGAGCTTTGTTCATCTTCGGAACACAAATTAAGATATTTTTGATGGAATCCGAGAGCTTTCTGACCCTGCAACTACCATGTTCAAGGCCAGAAACATATAAGATATTGTTAAAATAGTCCATGTGACATCAGTGGTTCGACCTTAATTTTATGAAGCAAAAATAATGACTTTATTTAACAATTTCTTCTCTTCTGTGTCAGAATTTGACAGCATGCAAATTCAATATGGTGTCTAACCTGATTAAGGTCAACTGGGGAGATGCTAAAAAGAAAAAATGAGGAAAGCACCTGTAATCTGTAGATGAAAACTGTATGTGAGCGCGAGTTGCAAATGTGATGGTTAAATGTTCTGCAGGCATCACAGCTTTATTGTCTCTACATATAAAGTCTGATTTGGTATTTCACTACATTTGTCACAACTCTCATGTCACACAAGTTCTCAGTTTCTGCATCTGTTGTTGGAACATGACGGTCAGAGGTGTTGGTCAGTTTCTATGTCAATTCCAAGTACTGACTGGTACTTTAACATCCTCCATGAGTGACATAATGGCTTGGAGAAGCTTGACAAAGGAGCCCAGTTTGTCTAAGTACATTTTATTGTTCAGCTGAGCAACCAAAGCAAGGTTTTGCTAACATGAGATTTTCATGTCAGCTCAAAAACTGACAGTTAGTGATATTTCCACACATGGGTGAATGGGCTTTTCAAGCATCACAAACCACATATAGGCCTACAGGATATGTTTGTTCTAGCTCAGGGCTGTTAAGGCGCTGTCTGATAGCAGTAACAACGTTTAAAAATGAGTACACTGTTTCCTGTTAAAACCATGTTAATTTACACCATTGTAGTGTCTGTAAATCACTAATCACTATCAATATACAGCACTTTTGCAATATGTCCCAGTGTAGCAAGAAATATACTGCGAATAGTTTTTTATTATTATTATTATTATTCCAAATAATATTTTGGTTCTATTTTTTATAAATTAAATGAAGAAATACTATGAATTTTTAGATCAAATTCATTACACTGATCATGCACTAAATTTGTTTTGCTGATCAAATGTTCTGCTCTGAAAAAAATGCTGATTTAAATAATAATATAATATAAAACATATATATATATACATATGTTTTTTTTTTTTACAGATGTTGGGACCTAACTTTCTGTAATAGCAAATTATTTAGGCTATGTTGTTGTCTAAAACTCCGCTTCTTGTATTCAGTGCAAGTGCAACCAAGGCAAAATCGAATGAAAATAAACAAATAACATTTCAACTGCAGTTGTTTTATGCTTGACTTGCATTTGTACTAAATATACAATGGTTTGTAACAGGTTTTTAAGCAAATCCTTCTTTTTCAAACGAATCTCGTCTAGATGCCAAGTCAGACTTTATTGGTTAAAACAACAAAACCGAGATTCCTGCAGATCATCTAACAAACACACTTCCAAATCTCTTTTCAACCTGTATACACAATGTGCATCTGGGTGCTTCACTTAAATCATTGCTCTACTTGGTGTCTGGTGCAGTAAAGTTGCTGAAGTGAAACATACAGTAAGGCTATAAATCATAGAGGCCTGAAGCCTAAATGAGATCAATTTCCTGATTTCATTCATGCTGTTTCCAAGCGGTTCTACATAATAAATATACTATACTAAACCATACGGATTAAAACGTTATTTATTTAAGTTAAAACGTTTCATGCGCTTGGTTTAACTGCTGCCGCCTGTGCATTGAAGCCCCGCCCTCTTTTCATTGTATCCCTCCGATTGGCTAGACGTGCTGCCACAGACATATTTCGACTGGCGGACTGGGTGTGAACCTTTCAGAAAATAAGCAGAGGCGTAAAAGCATGCCTCTTTAATCTCTGCTACAATATTTATCCGCTTCCAGACTGTAGAGTTATACTTTGGGGTGTTTCAGTTGTCATGGATTGGTGCGGTGCGATAGGAGTCTCAGCGCGTGAGGTGAGTGTTCCCTCATAAGTAGTTTTAGGGATGATTAGAACTTAAACGTGTTGTCGAAGATTGACGAAGAGATACGAACATGATCAATACAGAGATGAAAGTTGACAACTGTATTTGGCACGGGATTAAAGTTTTTCGTTTTAGTGTAACGTTTCAGTAACAGCTGTGTACTATGTTAAAACATAGTTTTTACATTGTTTACACAGTTTATCTAAATGTATGTTGAATTACGAAAACTCTTGCTCGGGAGGCTTTGTCGCTTTGGTTTCCCCACAGTATATAGAAGTGTGTAATAAACAAATTTAGCTAAGGTTAACGTTGACAGAAGTTTACCAAAATACTCAAAAGGTCCCCCAAATGGTCTCTTTTCTTAACGCAGATTTGCATGAGTGGATTTGCATGTTCGCTTCGCGCACACAATAGAGTGTTGTCAATTTATCATCGTGTAATAACGATGGTTGCGTCACGCTGTATAATGTTAATGTATACTTTTTGATAACTTAAGAAGTTTCGGTTTTAACAGACATGACGCTTCTATGTTGCAATTGCATCATAGGCACGTGCAGCATATTTGGGCATTTTGGGCGCGTTCCAAATGTTCCATTTCTATGATTATGCTGACTAGGAAGGCAGCTCACTAGGTTTTGACACGCAGCCCCAGTATGCTGAAAGATGTTGGGGGTTGTTTCATCACTTTTATAACGTTACCTCTGGGCCGCCTCATCTGGAGACTGACTGCCTTCATCACTGATACACCACTTAAATCCACTTTCACTGACTCTGTCAAGCCTAGTGTTGCCCTCCTGTGAGCATCATTATGCTCTCTTTGCTCATTAGGGAACGTCACCGGAGGGAATGAGTGAACACCTTTAAAATGGTGTATAGATTGAGTTTTATAAAAAAATTACAATTAATACATTTTATATAATTTTTTATATTATAAAAATATAATGATAGGTAAAGAAAATATATTAACATATGTGCAAATGTATATGAAAATGCATAACTAAAATACAAAACAATATTATTAATAGTAAAAGTCCTGTAAGAGTAGTTGATTTAAAAAAAAATTGTGTGTATAATAAATATTATCTTTTTTAGTATTTTCCTCTGTCCTAACTGAATTCAACATGCATGTGACAGTTGGAACATTTGTACATATTCACACCTGATTAACTTTGATGTATTTTGCCAAACTGCAAGATGCTCTTGCATGCAAAGGAAGTAAGGTGCACCCCCTGTTGTGAAGCAAAAAAGTACCAGTTGTTTTCTTGTTATGGTTACCGCTCACAAATTCCTTCCTAATGTTTGACGGATCCTGTCACATGATATTTGTGGAAATAGAATAAAGAGCTGTAAAGTCAGGCGACTGTGTTTTGACAAAACCACAGAAAGGAAGGTATTGCTAAGTAGATAAATAAACCACAGAGGTGAAGCTGAGTGACGGTTTGTATTAATATTTCATTCAAGTGATTGTACAGCATTGATAACTCTAATAACCTTAACATATACACTCAATAATTGCTTTGTTCTTATTTTCTTGTATAGCTCTGATTTAGCTGGGTCAAGCCACAGTCAAGAGTCCAAGATGAGCAGTAAGCAGGGACGGAGCTGCATCGACCCTCTAGTTCAAAGTAATATGGAAGGTGCCATGGGCACTGTAGTCCCCACAAGGCTCCCTAAAGCTGGCAGCCTACCACACTATTCCCATGACAAACCTCTGCCAATCAGCAGAGCTTATTTCCCATATGCTCTTGGTGGACAAGATGCACTTGACTTTCCTTCTTCATGGGGCCCTTCAAAAGCCTGCGTGAGAAATGGGCCAAGCCCGGGGATTCACTCATCGGCCACAGAGGGGTCAATTCCAACCGTTTACAGGCCTGATAAAGTGTCCTTCCCTGTGGATGCTGGTGGTGGACATTGTGCTGTACCGCAAGAGTTGGCAGCCAATCAAAGGTTGGCCTATTATGCTAGCAGTCCCAGACAGCACAGTCCCAGGGTGGCTGGAGTCATCTCTCCAGTGGCAGTTCCCAAGGGTCACACTGGAGTATCAGATGCAGAAATCTGTGTTGGGTTGGCTATTCCAAAACCTGTATACGGTCATAGCCCCTGCTGTACTGAGCGTGGATGCACTGCAGGGCACTACGGTGTAGAACATGGACCACAAAGGATGTCCCCTCGCATATATGACGACGAATGGGCTGCTCATTTCAGCCGCCTGGCTTACCTGCATAAAAAGGGCCAGGAGGCATTTGCGCAACAGAGGGTTTTGCAGTTAGAGCATGGCACAGAGGGTATAAAAGATGGAAAGACCATGATTTACCATGGTATTAGATCAAACGAGCCCAGGAGGTCACTTTCTTTAATGCAACCAAGCTATACTTGCAACACTGCACATCAATTTATTGGTTCCACACCAGAGTACTGCCAACGTGCCCCAATTCCCCCACAAATATACAAGGGTCTTCCCCACACTTATGACCCAAGGACATTGGCACACCGTGGAGTTCCTTCAAAAGTATATGAGGACCATCCTCGCATGTCTAAATATAGACAAATGGCTCCATGTCCCACTGTCTATTACCCTCAGAGTCACCATGAGGCTTACCAAGCCGATCCCAATGTTATTACTGATGAGCATGGTCAGCATCATCACATGGGTCAGTTCCATTCCCCTCGAGCTGACTTGATGTCACCGTCCTGCTCTGTTGTACCCCCACACCATCCGATAATCCCAAAATATCCTACTTATCATTCGTATAGGGTGCATTTTAATAGTAACCAATCACCCATGCATGATCGGCCACATCCACCTTTCCCAGTGCATCAATCAGAGCGACCACTTGATTTCTCCATACGAAGGGTACAGACATCCGACTCCCCTCGGGAGCTTTGCAAACAGTCTGGAACCACTGGGGCTTTCCATCCTTTTCCGGCCCACTACAGACGTCTCTGTAACACCACTACCCTTGAACACTCAGAGATGTCTCAAACTGGCTTTCTTGTAGGCAGTTCCAAAGAATTTCCCACAAAGTCCCGTGAAGATGTTCTTAAGATAAGGCGTTGTGTTTCAGATCCAGCTGACAAAGATGTATTAGCTAAAAGGCCCAGAGAGGAACTTGAAATGGACATGGCCAGTAAAAAGCAAAAGATTGACTCAACCCATGAGTTGTCAGATAATGAGCCTCAGTCACCGTCCTCCCCACCCATGCCAGTTATTAATAAAGTGTTTAGCTTGGCTCCTTATAAAGTCTATTTTGAAGCTACAGGCATGTTGTATTCACTGGGGAATTCGAAAAGTCCAAAGCCACAGCCTGAGGCGAAACTGCTTAAACAAGAGCCGGAAATTCAAAACTGTGATCTAGAACCAAATTCAGGTGAATGTGACCTCAGCTTGAAACAAGACACCCAAATGTCACCAGCTAACAGTGACGTTCCAGTTGAAATGCCAAAGACTGTAAAGATCAAAAAAGAAAAATTGGATCCAGATGAAGCGGCTTGTCAGTTGGAAATGAAAGTGAGCATTGCTGAGGAGATGAATCATCAGGCGGACAGTTCTGAGGTCAAAGAAGAGCAAGGGAAGCCAGACACAAGTACATCTGACTCTCGTCCTTGTCATGTTGTAGTAAAGAGTGACTTTGAAGAAGAAAGCAATCCTTTCTTAGTAGAAAAGTCTGAATCTTTAGCCAGATGCAAGACTGAGATTGCTGTGAAAGACAACATGGACTACATTCCAGTTCCTAAGTTGCCCTTAACACCTCCAGTGCCTCCTCCATTGACTAAATTCTCCCTTACTAAAATCCCACCTCATTGCCTGAAATTGGCCGATTTTAAAATCGTCCTCCCTGAGGTCTTGAAAGCTCCAGTAACCCAACCTGTTGAGGTTCCTCAGTCTCCACTGGAGGCCAAGCCAATTATAAGTAGCAGCAAACATGCCCGTCATCAGTTTATGGAGCTTCATCAGTCTCTCTGTAGACTCGTATACTGCTACGTTAATCGAACCCCATGTCAGGAGCTCAGGGACTGGTTGTGCAGACTGGACCTTCGAGAATCAGGCAAAGATCAGAAGGTGTCTTGTCTCTTGGGCTCGAAAATGAGGGAAGTATGGCTGAAAGGTGACGAGATGGAGGTGGCTCTTAAAAAGGTGGTTTTCCAACTTCAAAAGTATGTTGAAAGCCGCGAATGTCCCTTTCCTCATGTCATGAGGGCCGGTGCGGTGTTCATTCCCATGTTGGTGGTCAAAGAGGTGCTGTTTCCTCAGGTTCAAGGCACGTTCATAGACCAGGTTCTGCAGGAGCATCGGGTGGAGCTCAGGCCCACCACCCTCTCAGAGGAGAGGCAGCTGACTCAGCTCCACAGAAAGGCCTTCTCTTCCAAACTACGGAGACTTCTATCCCTTAAACATCTGCCAGATATATACCCTGATGTCCTTAACCTTCTCTACCATGCCAATGTCTGCAAGTTCCTTGGTGAGTGCTGGATGACTGATTATTATTAGCATAGTACTCAATAAGTGTTGAACTGCTGTGTGAAAAGTTTAACTTAGACATTCACAAGATATTTGTATAGTATCAGTTAATGGCCGATATCAGTTTTTATTTATTTAATGTATTAGTCGATATCATGATATTGAATTAGATAATGAATTGGGGGGGGGGGAAGAAAACTAGTTCCCGTTTTTACATTTAAATTATCTTTGTCACTATCTAACATTAACCCAAAGTCAATCAATCAAACGTAATCACACTGTTAAATGTACTCTTTTGGAAATCTCAAAATAAATATTCACTTTTCTTATTGTAAATTATACTGTTGTGGTGCTAAATTCTCCTGTAGCATTTAAAATAATTGATTTTAGTTTTTTAAATATTTTAAATATAGACAAAATAGTACAGAATCGTACTATCAACGTTGTTGACCATAACATGAAACATTATGACATGTTATTTAATAGTAGTATTTTAATATTGTTACATCCTTAATAAAAGATTTTGGCACCCCAAATACAATTTATTTATTAAACCATTGCTTATTTTTGGATCTGACTGGTACTATGGTGATGTATTTTTATATTTGTTGCTTGAAACATATTGTGGCATATTCATTTCAAGCAAACACTCATAAGTATCAGACTTGTGGCTCCATTTTTTTGTAACAGGTTTCTTTTTAAATAAGCAGTCACGAGGACAGAAGACATTTTACAAGCTTATTATTTTCCATGTTCTCTGTTCACCAATGCATTACTCAGAAGAATGAATGTGCATACTGAAACGTTGTGTTATAATTTTAGTGATCTTCATTTTCAGTTCCTCATTTCTAAAGTTAGCAGCACTATTGTTGTCTGTTGGGTGTTAGTACAGCATACAACATTCTTGCTGAGATCTTATTCTTTAGGTAGAAGACAATATTATACAGTCCCTAATATTAAGGTTTAGTCTTGGATCCCAAAACAAATCTGTGTATGTTTAGCATATGCTAAAATTTCATATAAAAAAAATCATATTATTTAATATAAAAGCCTATTTGATTTTGGAAAGCCAGTTATTTTAATTTTGATATTGTATGTTTATTTTAATTACTTTTTATATTAAGATCAGCCATACATGGTTCATATCTGTAGTAGTCTTAATTTTCTTTTCTTTTCATACTTTTGTCATACTTTTTTTGATTTTATACACATTTGTTTTTGCAGATTCCACTGCTACAGATGGTGTCCAAAAAATGACCAGGTACCTTCTTATTACCTTGTCCCCAAAACTCCTTCTCCAATCACAAATAGTTTTAGTTGACTGTTGTAGGGCTTTGTAAGTCTTTGAGCTGCTCGTGCAGTCACAGTTCCTTGTTGGTGCAGTTGTGTGGCAGGTGTGTTTCTGATCAGATATTGTCTGGAACGGAACAGTGATATGCTTTTGGATATGTTTCAGACACGTACATTTCAGGGAAGGAAGTTAGTGTTCGTTTTTGAGGAGTGCTAAGGCGGGTGGAGGATGGAAGGAGTTGCCATATGCACTGGCGTTTAATTTCTCACCTGCAGTACCTTTTATGGTCCTCCAGATTTTCAAAGCTGTCTGTCATCAGTTACGGCACTTAATTTTTTTTGTTTCTTTTGAATATTTAACTTAGTTAATTCGCACTTCGTTAAAGGTGCAGTAGTTATTTTTTCTTAAGACATCCTTATTATTTTCAATGTCTTTGTTTCCAGCTCTTTCTGCAGTTTTCCATCTCTTGTAGCCTTTTTAAATAACTTCTGACACTTTTGAAAATTGCTCTATCACCTATTATGTTTCATCAAATGGCCTATTGTTCTTATTGGCATGGTTAGGTAATATTTCTTCTATTATAAGTAACCAGTTTGATCACATTTTATTGATGCTATTGTCATGTTACCACATGTTTCCAATCTGGAGGTATAATCAGGGTGCATTCACACTGGAAACATGGTCTGTAGACGCTTTTTAAAAAAATTCAACATTTTACTCTGTAATATTTTCAAAATTCAGACAGCAGCCAAAAATCACTAAATTAAAAATTCAACATGAAGTAAAAGTACTTAATTAACCCCCAAAAAATGACATTTATCTCATAATTTATTCAGCCTGTATTGTTTTATGAAACACAAATATATGATCCTGGCTGCCCTTTTCTGTTGAGCTCCAAAAAAACTAAAAACGACACGGCCCATGAAAGTGATCTGAAAAGATTCAATATTTGCAAAAAATCATGCCTTATGCTAGCATTGAAATTATTGCATTGTTTGATTAATTCTATTTTGAGTGTCTAATTTCATTAGACATCTAAGATCATAAGATGATCATTCTATGCAATCTTTAAATATGCTAATGAGTCTTAAAGAAATTAAAATAGTCATTTACGCACCTTTATGTCTTTCCAAACCTGTATGACTTTATTTCTTCTGTGGAACCCATAAGATATTTTGAAGAATATTTAAAGATAATATTTATTTAATGTATACGTTGAAGAAAGAAAGGCATATTGTTTTGGAATAACATGAGGCTGAGTAAATGATAACTTTGATTGTAAACCATCCCTATTATGCTTTAGTCAATATTAATCCATTCTAAGTCTGGTTAATAATAATAACGAATTGTTCTTTAATTGTAATCTAGCTTTAATGCTTGTAAGTCAAGAAATGCTGTTACTAAATTGAAATTCCAATTCTTTTCTTTCTACAGGAGTAGAAACCAGCTTAACGTTCAAGAGCGAGAACACAGACAGCTCCGATGAATCAGCCGGTCGTGTGAATGGCGCTGAAGAATTCTACCTCGAGTCCTCCAGACCTCTCACACAGGAAACCACATGTGTGGACAAGCTGGAAAAACTATTTTGCCTGAAGAGAAAGAAAAAGAAAGGCAGAGTAAAGATTTCCTCCAAGAGGAAATTTTTAGAGGAGATCAGTTCATCGTCACAAGAGGATGAGTTCACAGAGGAACCGACGAGGTGGAGCATCGTCAGTTCCTTAGAGAGAGATGAATGGGAAGTGTCTTCTGTGACTTCCAATGACAGTGGAACACATGTGGAGGTAAAGATCGAAGATGAAACCCGAGAAGAGCCTGAGAACTCTGCCTGGAGGCGACCTTTGACCTCTGATGACTTCTCCTCTGATAGCACTGATGAAGAGACGGAAAGCAGGTCATTGATGTCTTTTCAGAGCCGCAGATCCAGCTCAGCGGAATCTCAGGGCTTGTCCAAAGGGCGCTCAAGCATGGTCCTCAAGCTGAGGAAGGTCTTCTACAATAAGGGTCACGGGGGTAGAGTCACCTGCTACCAGAAGGTCACCGATTCGTTGGAAGCTCCGGCAAGGTTCAGATGCACAGACAGCGAGCATTACAGAAAAAAGAAACACAAATCATCCAGGCACAAAAGATGCCACACAGACAGGGAGTTTTCTTTCAGGTCGAACTCTCAAAGCCGTCCGTTCCTCTCCAAAAAACACAGACGTAGATGGGTCCTGCGCTCCACTGTGCAGTCTGCCCGTCTGGCCACGGAGAACAGATATCCGGACCTGGTGGGAAAGAGAATTCGGCATTTGTATGAGGAAAACGACAAAACAGAAGTGTGGTACAGAGGAGTGGTGCTGCGCATCCACGAGCCACATACAAACCCACTGAAAACTGTGTTCGAGGTCAAATATGACAGTGAGCCCGAGTGGCAGTACTATCTTGAGCTGCTCTTAGACTATAAGAAAGGATGGTTGAAAGTGGAGGACTGAGTCTTAACGGTATTAATGTTTTTATTTTGCACCTGAGAACTGAATTGGTTGGAAATGTGAATATACTTTGAATTGATGAGCAGTGAAGCAGTCAAAAGTCTTGAATTATTCCTTGCAACCCAAACACTTGACATAACATCATATTGTTGTATGTAAACAATGTATGTTCACTTTCAACTCTCCTTCGTGTTTCTGGTGTCAATGTTTCAGTTGCTAATGTGAAGTTGTTGCCCTTTTTCTCACGAGTTGTTGGCAAACATTCCCATCAGGTGACAAGTCGGTAACCGTTTAAGCTTTCCATGTAATTGAATGAAAGGAAATGCTGTATAGCAAGATGTTTAACTGTTTACAGAATTATTTTATATTAGCTGCTGTCACATGTTCTATACCTGACTTTTAACACCTTTGATAAATTAAATCTATTTGGGTTGTTCAAATTCATCATGAAGTGCCTTTTTTATTAATGTACAACACATATATTTATGTAAAGGTAATTGCGACTTTTTATACTACCATTCAGATATAAATGTTTTTTTTTTTGTTTTAAAAGAAGTCTCAAGATGAAGGCGGCATTTACTTGATCAAAAAAACAGTGAAAACTGTAATATTGTGAATTATTACAATTTAAAATAACTTTCCTTTTTTAATATATTTAAAAATGTAATTTATTACTGATGGAAAAGCTGAATTTTCTGCAGCTTGATCAGAAATCATGCCGATTTGTTGCTCAAAATTTTTTTTAAACTAAGCTGCTTAATAGGTTTTAAAAAAAAATATATATAATATTTTTTGAAGGTTCAGAAGAACAACAAACTATTTTGTAACATTATAAATGTTTTTGTCAGTTTTGCTCCATTCCAAGTGTCCTTGAAGAAAAGAATCCTTTAAAAAAATGACCGCAAACTTTGACTAACCGCTGTTTTTTCTGTAATAAGTGGAAAAAGTGGTTTCCTTGTGAACTTTGGATCAACTTCTCCTGCAACAAAACATGTTTGAAGTGATACTCTTCAGAGAAATTTCATAGTGATTTCTTCTACATCCCATTTGTCTTGTAGGTTTAATCTTCAAAAGAAATGGCAAAATATACTCAAAGAAATGATTCACCCAAAAATGAAAATGGTCATCCTTCACTCACCCTCATGTCGTTCCAAACCTGAACACAAAAGATATTTAGAAAAAAACAAACAGTTGTTGGTCCCCATTGACTTCCAAGCAGGGAAATAAATACTATGCAAGTCAATGGGGACCATCAACGGTTTGATTACCAGCATTCATCAAAATATCTTATAAGATATTTATGTTGAACATAAACTCATACAGGTTTGGAACGACATGAAGGTGAGTAAATTACAAAATGTTCATTTTTGGGTTAACCATCCCTTCAAGTCTGGAGGCAAATCTTGCTATCTTCAAGTGCTTCTCACAGGGAACAAAGTTAGACTTAAAACATTGAATAATTTAATCTCATATACCTGGTCAACGAGACAATGTCCACCAAATCCAAAGCCCATGTTTTATTGTCACAGTTCTTCTGTTTAGACGAGGGGTATGGTACCCATTCCTGTTGGAAAGCTACCTACCTGCAAACTTGAGCTCCAACACACTTTTCTATTATTATCAAGAGCTCCTGGAGATCTTAATTAGCTCGTTCAGTTGTGTTTGTTCAGGGTTGGAACTGAACTTTGCAGAAAAGTAGAGCACCAGGAACAGGATTGGGCACACTTGGTTTAAACGAATCAGTTAATATTGGTCTCCCTCTGGTGGACATTTACATTAAAATACAACTCTCAAATGTCTGTCATGACATCTATGTGCTTTGACTGCATAATGCTGTTTTATATAAAGCGTAAACAGCTTCTTGTGTTACTGACAAATGACCCAAACCAATAACAACCCAAGATGCATTTGGGTCAAACACCCAAACATCAAACACACACCGGCTTGAAATAAACAAAACATACAAACTGAACCAATGTTTGCAACATTTTGCACTTTAATATTTGTTTTCTTCAAAACGAACAACTAATTTCTTACACATTTGTACACTATGTATATAAGAAATCAAAAAAAAATTGAAATCGCATAAAGGATACATGTAGAAAAGTATTAAAAGTTTTTGGATGTCTCAACAAAATGAGAGTAGCTGCTTTTTGTTACCGTGAATGTTCAATTTGGATGCTCATGAACTAGCAGACATGATCAAATAGGCATAACTGAGAAGCAAAGTGGCCAGAAGGGGACAGTTAAACACACACAACGCTGCATACAGGAGCAGTATAACCATTTCATGTTTTTGTAGATCACACCATGTGTCCCATTGTAATAGAAACTACAGGGACCTACAAAATAGACAGCCAAACTTCACAGATTTTACTATTTCTTGCTCTTGCAGAAATATCCAATTCTCATTTAATAGTCAAAGCATTTATGTTTATACCTGGAAGACCATCTCAGCACTCATCCACGGCGTATTACAAAGACTTACATAAAAACAAAAATTGCAATCATTCCCAGCACACAAATCAAAAGGATCAACAGGCAAAAATGCAAGAGAATGTTATTAATTGAATGAAGAATGCATTTTAGGACATTTATATTTCAAATGTGCTCCGTGAAAATATAAGGAAAAAACAAAGCCAATATGAGTCACACTTCTAGCAGAAAGTGTGTGTGGGGGGGGGGGGATCATCAGTTTGAGATTGACACTTTGGTGTTGTCAGAATACGCCAACTTGATCTGCAATGACACTGTCCCATCTGTGTATATCCCTGAACCCCACCCCTGTACCCCTGATGACAGGGTCTAAGTGCTTCAACGTCCGCACACAATTTGTACAATTCTGCATGAACAAAGTGTACACAAATGCAACATCACAGCACGAAGGTTACATCACACATTCCCTGAAAACTAGATCATGACTCAAATGGCCCTTTGGAAACCATCCCAGGTGCAAACGTGATTATTGTACAAAAAATGAATTAAAGCGGCGTGGAACCTCACAGCAGAGATAACGGTGGCTTCCGACTACTAGTTCTGCGGTGTGCAAAAGAATCGATCATGTGGAAAATGCCTAACCCTGTTTGTCAATGGCTCAGTCAGAACACTTGACAACAAGATGTCAAGAAAGCAGCTCAACAGACCCATCAGTACAATTTCATCAACATGCACGTGGGGCGAGCGGAGAAAGAACCTCGAGCTGGGGTCGGGATCGAAGAATGAACTTCAGAGAGACAAAAAGAAAAAATATAAAAGGTTATATGAGTGAATGTCACTCAGTTTGGCTCTCAGAAATAGAACTCTTAAAATCATATTACCATACTAAATCTACCTAGGAAGAGGGAGGATAATAACAGCAAAGGAGACAGAGCAGATGAAACCACGGTTCTGTTCTAAAAGTTTGAACTCTTGGAAAAAGCAGCGAACATGAAACTACCCCCATTTCCTACAACCGTAAAGCCAGAAGCTCTCACAAGACTCCTAGTAGGCAGAAAAGCGCCACCTTGGCATGATCTGCTCGATTTGGCAGAATGTAGCCCTGTGGAGCAATGGGGAGGAGCGGAGGGAGAGACACGGGCTCCCGATTTACGTCAAGCATGTGTCAAGTCCAAACCTCTTCAGAGGGGCGATCCAAGATAGGGGAAAACACTCAATCTACACCGCAAATATACATTTTTTTTTATAAGATAAATATCTTTTAAAAATGATGCAAACACATGCCACTCTTACTCTTTAACGTCCATGCATATGCATTATTTACAAATTGAAAAATACAGATTTTATCTATTTTTTTCTTTTTGTTCTATTCCACTAGCGTCTGTAAGCCAAAAATAATCGCCTCCTTACAATCATCCAATCGACATTCGGCAACCCAAACACAGATCTCGCCAGACATGGTCAGAATGATTAAAGCCATTTTGAAAACAAAGTCCATTTTCCACACACACAAAAAGAGTATATCAAATAAAGTCAAACAGAACACGTCCACAAAAATAACTGATAAGGAGGGGAAAGATTTCCGAGGGCAAGATCTTACAATGCAAGCAAAAGAAAGATATTTCACCTTTTTGTTGGATTTCTCAGTCTTACTGAACAATACTGTTGAACATGTAATTTTATTTTTAAAATTCTAACTTTCTCATTTAAATATAATTTACTCTTATGCTTTTCTTGAAACAAAAATCTGGAAAAATGATGCAATGCAGGGCGGTTTGCCAGGGAGGAGACAACAGAGGTCTGTGCTGCGGTGTTGTCATTGCATTAGCGCTCTAGTGGGTGGAGTTGGTCTCAGAGAGTCTGTGGTGTGGAGATGTAGCCTCAATCCTCGATGTACTCCCACAGGTCTTTGTCATAGCCTTCATGTACGTGTTGCAGCAGCACTCTCCGTCTGCTCTCACAGTATCTGCACACAGGAGCATCAAAATGTGGACCGTTATGAACTTAGAAGTGACGCATGCACAATCTTCCTGTAAAGCATGAACATGTAGTCATGCTTGAATCCAACGAAACACACACTTTGAATTAAATAAAAGTTGTTTTAGGTCAGAGGGGTTAAAACTGGGGTCCAGGGATTCCAAAGGGGCCAGAAAATGTGCTTCATGGAAATATTAAGAGATTGTGGTTTTATAGAACTCAAGGATCAGGAAGGCCTGCGATCGGGCGCCGAGGTTGCTTTTTCTTCTCGATAGGTGAGTAACATTGGTTTTGCTTTATTTCACAGTACTAATTGTTGCCGTACATGTGTGGGGTGGAGCTATCAAAATAGGGGCCAAACCCTTTTGGGGTAGGGGCGTGTTTGTTACGGTGATTTCAAATGTCAACATTGGCTACCAGAAATCACTTTCCCCACCTTTAATTCCTTTACACCAAGTTTCATGCATTTCTAGATACATATTTTCTGAGATTTTTTTTACTCTTGCGATGATAATTTATTAATTTAGGTAGTTTCTTCCCCAGAAAATATAATCAATTTGGCGTTGCACTTGATGTGAATATTTGTACTGCAAAACATCTTGTATTTTTTAAGTTGCATTGGACTTGAAAGCATCTTAAATCTGTATCATAGGCAGACGGTTTCAGACTTCCATTATATTTTTTGGTCCACACAATAGAAGTCAATAGGAACCGAAACTGTTTGATTATCAATATTCTTCAAAATGTTCAGCAAAAAAATAAATGCATACAGCTTTGGAAAGACATGAGGGTGTTTAAATCCTGACCATTTTAATTCTTGGGTAAACTATCCCATTAAAGTACATGTGTACACTTGCCTGTATTTATCTTGTACTTTCTGCTTAATGTCCTGCAGAGAATCTTGGGAGATGTCTCGTTCCAAGTATCCAGACAGAACCTCTGTAGCATTCTCCAGATCTGCCTGGTTATTCTGGGTGCAAACATTAAAAATGAGATAATTCATGTTCTTACAACACAATCAAACACCTTTTCAAAAATGATCAACTTTGGTTTACCTCGAAGATGATAGACTGGTTGTTCTTCTTGAGGTAGAACGCAAAGACGTAGGTGAACATGAGTGTGGAGCGGCACTGGCACAGCACATCCACGGCCTTCTTCAGGAACTGCACCTCGATCCATGACATGTTGTGCTGCTGCATCTCCTCCATCTTCTGTTTAACCTGGGCGTATAACTTGTGCTCGAAGCGCAGGCTCTGCATGTGGTTCATGTAGCGGTTGCAGTAGAACAGGTACCTCTGCAGAGCTGCTCTGGAGCGCTGCACAGTAAGTACAAACATATCAAATGTTTAATAATGAGTCTGCAATTTGCATGTTCAGACTCATTATTATTATTATTAAAAATGGACTAACATTGTTTACCTCTTGAGCATCCCGGGCTGCCT
This sequence comes from Ptychobarbus kaznakovi, assembly GCA_027422405.1. Classification (NCBI taxonomy): domain Eukaryota; kingdom Metazoa; phylum Chordata; class Actinopteri; order Cypriniformes; family Cyprinidae; genus Ptychobarbus; species Ptychobarbus kaznakovi. The sequence continues at coordinate 8,870,682 of CM049809.1, read as the reverse complement.
TGGCATCATCCTCGTTGTAACGATTACAGTTGTACCTATGAGTCAAAACATTCAAGAAATAGTTATATTAGCCAATAATGTTTTAGACATCAATAAGCAACTGTACATTCAACAAAAACTGTTATAAACGCATCATGAAATCTTAAACTGTTTGAATTTCAGCGGTCTACAGCTGAATGAGTCACTCTAGGTTTTTCCCTAAGTGATGTTTGCAAGTGATCTGTAAACAGATGACTCTATGGAACAAGGAGAAGGAGAAAGCTAGCCTTTGAGCTCTCGAGTTTAAGTGGGAACTGTTGATCAAAGACAGGCATGTGAAAACGTTGCCTTGGGAAAAGGTAGAGGCGAGGCATTTAGGTTTATCGGAGAGAGAGTTCAGGGAGTTCACATTTGATGGTGGATTGTTCTATTTAGGTGGGTTTGGTTCAAAATGCTAAATACACAGGTTTTTTTTTTTATAGGAATGAAAATCTATTTTTTAAGTATTTGTGAAAGCATTCTAAACTCCTCCACCAAGCTGCCTAGCTTATGAACTGCTGTTCTATGTTAATTAAGGATTTAAATTCAAAGGCAGACAACATACAACAATCCTATTTGTAGGGAACAAAATAAAAAATAAACAGTAGAAAAAATCATTTTCTAAAAAGTATTCCCATTTTTTGGGTTATCACACTCCTAGGGTTTACTCTCCTAGTATACTTTTGTCTTTAAAAAAAATAACAAAGGGACAGTCGTGGCCTAATGAATAGAGAGTAACCAGAGTAACAAAAAATGTATTGTAACCCGAAGGTCGCTGGTTTGAGTCTCAGGTCCGGCAGGGATTGTAGGTGGATAGAGTGAATAACCAGCGCTCTCTCCACTTTCAATACCACGACTGAGGAGAGACCCTTGAACACCGAACCCCCAACTGCTCCCCGGGCGCCGCAGCATTGGCTACCCACTGCTACGGGTGTATGTTCACAGTGTGTGTGTGTGTTAGTGATGCGCGGATGAGCTAAAACGTCACCCGAATCCGCAGCTTCAAATAAATTATCCACCCGCACACACCTATATTTTTGTCTGATTAAGATAACCGCACCCGACCCGCACCCAATCCAATGTGACATTCAGGGTTCGTACAGGCATAAAAAACCTGGAAAAGTCATGGAATTTTAAAACAGCAATTTCCAAGCTTCTATCGATTTGGAAAAATAAATAAACCCAGAAAGTTTTGGAAAAGTCATGGAAATCTATCCTCTGTATAATAGAATTATGTTTAATTATGTCCTGAATTTCAGTGCGGTATTGCGTATATATCGCATTAGTCATTCCCGCAGCTTTCAACTTTAAAATGAGGGAAATTACTGCAAAACATTTCTTCAATATAAAGTATATAGGTCGTCAATCAAATCATATGAGTGATTAGATCGTCATCTTCGCATCTAGAGCTGCTGCACGCTGCGTTACAAGACTTTAGCTCACGTTTCGGTGCAGTTGACAGAATTGTCAATTTCCATTGTTGCATCGTCACAAAAAAAGTATTATTTTCACATCTTTTTAAGCCATTCGGTACTCGTGCTCTCCTTTTCGGTGCGCTCAGTCACATCCAAGGCGCGCTCTGCGAGTAGGCTACCAAATCTAACAACCAAAGCTTGTAGCACTTAAGTGGCCAAATACACACAAAATGACGTCAAAATGGTCGACCTGGCGAGTATCCTCGTAAGCAATGTCAGTTTTGTCTTAAGTTAATGTAAACAGTTACGAAAGAAAAAGTGCATGTGTATCAGTATTGGATTCATAAAATAGGTCTTGTGACAGCAGCCTAATAAAGTTGTGCGGTCTGTCAATAATGTTAATCAAACAATAAAAGACAGGAAATCCCTCACTGCTCTTGACTAAATAGCCTAATGTCTTGTTGAATAACTTTAATTTAGACTTTATTCAATTTCTGTAGCCTATTTAGAAAATGTAGTCAATATTTGCATCATTAATGATTTATCTTATCTCAATTTTTACAAGTACGCGAGGGTCCACATAAAGTGCGAGTGACACAAATTTTGTTACTAGAATTGTACACACCGCGGATCATTGTACGCGCAGCCATCTGATTTTTGTACGGCCATCCGTGGATCACTAGTGTGTTTAACTGAGGGTGTGTCACTTGGATATGGTTTTGCACTAATCAGTTGTTCCACGAGGTGGCAAGACTGGCCCTGGCCGTTGTTTCACAGTAAAAAATAAACGAAAGAGACAAAATAGAGACGAAAAAAAAGAGAGAGATTATTTTTTGCTTAAATCTTGTGACCAGAAATTAGTTACATTAAAATGAACACGAAAAACATGATAAAATAACTTGCACAATAGTTGCACATTTTAGTGCTGTGATAATGACACATTGACATTAAAGTTTAATTATGCTTTTTATGTGTTGCAATTAATTTAAAATAGGTCATTTAATTTTGGTTGAAATATTTAAAATATCTTAAACTAAACCATTTTAACATTATTTAACTCCTTTATACTTTATCATATCCTGCTTTTTACTTTCATAAGATACTGGTAATATCAGATCTGTTTGTCTGGTACACTTTTGCCATGGCTGCTAATTATAGTGCGTTTTTAACAGGCTAGTCTCTCCTACTCACAACACAATAACTTATATTGTTAATCCCAGCTTTCCGGGATTTATTTAATAAAGTGGTTTAAATTAAACACCACATAACCACTGAGCTTTTCATATCTGCCATACCATCATAAAAAGATCTGTTTGTCAAGTTGAGGATACACTTTTGACTCATGCAAGTAAAAATTAGCTGCTAATTAAAATAAGTGCATTGTGTTTGTATAACAGGCTAGTGGTTCCCAACTTTTTTTATCTCTCCTACTGAGCCCCCCCCCCCACATAGTTAACATACCTCAATAATCAATAATATATTGTCTCTTATTAATCATTGAGTTGACCAGAGATAAATTTAGCATTATTCAGTAATTCTGTATAAAAGTGGGATATTATTTAATAAAGTAAAATGCAACTATTATGTTTAGCTTAATATAAACATTGATATAAATACCATTTATTATAAAACTATATATCACAATAAAATGGTGCTATAATTATATTACATTTAATACAGTCTACATTAATATAATACAGCTTTCTGACACGATAAAAATCAGTTAGTGTTACTTGTCAGAGCCTGGGCTTACGAAACGAATCACTTGTCAGATCTCATGAAACATGATGATATGTCACTGCTGACAGTCAGTTAAAAACGGGTCATTAATGTAAGTTGTTTGTCAGTCGATGTGAAAAATATCAAAACGTTCGGTGTCAGGTTTTACATTATCAAACCCATACACGCGGTGATTGGGAACTGCGTCTGAGAGAAAATATGGTGGCATGCATGAAAAGTATATGAATGTATCATTTGTATGCAGCTCTACCACCCACATGAAAACAGCGGCGCAACAGTGTTTATATAGAAAAGGCAACATATCAGAGAATTCCGTGAGCGGAGGACGGGAGCCTCGGAGCCGGAGTTTATGGCTGATGAAAATTATCTAGCATTAATTCTGCTCATAGCTTGTTACAAAAATGAAGACGGTTTGTGTTTCATCGTAGGGTTGTCACATGCGACTGTGCGCCAAATTTCTGACACTGCCAAATTTCGTCGGAGGTAGAAAAATCGCAACAGTCATTAATCGGGTCGGTGAACATGTCGGTGAACATATAACTACAGATTGTAGCAAAATACCTCATTGACCAAATCGTGGCCAAAATCGCACAGTGTGAGCCGGGCTTAAATCCATGGTAAACAATGGCATTTTAGTGAAAAGCCTTCTTATATCGTTGACTATATCGTTGCACAGTGTTTTTCTGCTGTTTGTCAACGCTGTTTTTATAAACTAGTTTATAATCGAACTGAATACTGATTTGTGTTCTTCGCTGAATTCAGGCTTCTCACGTGATCTCACAGCGCTGTTTAGTGGTCAGTGAGTAAACACATCTGCTCTAGTCAGCTCACTCTGTGCTGCGCCGCTGTTTGAACCGAGCGGATATGATCCGTGAGGTGCGGATCAGATGAGTAGCGCTGTTTTGTTCCGCTTTTACTACATAAACATTAAATATTTATCAAACTTGGTTTAATCGAGAAAAATTATATCACTATATAATTATAGTTATCGTTTTATCGCTCAGCCCTACCTCAAAGTATATCTGCTCCCGCGCCCCCGCTGTGAACTCTGGCGCCCCCCAGGTTGGGAACCACTGGTCTAGAGCCCTGATCAATGATTCTTGGTTACAATCAGTGGCTAATCATTAGAATTCATAGAAGCTTAAGTGTTTGGAACTGGGTTGGGAATAACTGAAATACATGATCCGTGCAGATACATACTTCAATATTCATTCATTTTTGTATGTTAATTGGAAGTCTTTATAACCTTAAACAACCACAAACAAACACTTGATTGTAAAGATCTGGACCTACCAAGCAGAGCCATGTGGCTCCCAGGGCCCCAGGCAAACCCAGCAGAATTCCGCTTTGCAGTTCTGGTTCCGGCACACCATGTGGTTGCAGCCACCATCTTTCTCTATGGTGACGTGGCATTTTGGACATTCCTGTGATACAACAGGAAGAAAGTCATTCTTCCAGGATCATGAGAAGACACAGACTAGAATTTATAACCTCACAGCAAGCCTACCAACTGACCTTTGTATTTGCTGCAATCCAGTTTGATGTCTCACTGTCATCATCACACTTTTTAATCCATTTCCTTAACCACTGGGAACAAGAGGTAAAATAACATCAGAGGACATACAGGATTCAATTCACCATAACAATTAAGATAACTAAAAAGTGAGGTATTCATGACAGAATATCATATAACAACATATACAAGAGAACAAGTTTTGTCAGATGCTTATGAAGGGTTAAATGTTTACTCTCACTGGAAGATGATTGTAGTCCCCATATGAGAAGCATAAGGGACTAGAAGCTTCCTTTGTTTTTGCCAAGACTACCCCCACAATAACAAGAAAAGTCTCTGAAGAGTCTCTTAATGCTGAGTAGGAGAGGTGGCAGTCTGTTAGCTTCCTTTGTTCAGAGAAAACACTTGCCATACCAAATCAACATGTTCCCTTGCTTTCTACTGAAATTACTTCACTTAAAAGGTGCATTAAATTTGTTCAGTGCTGTCCTTAACATATTTCAGAATGGATGTCTATTAACAGCAGTGAAATGGGGTATTCTACTGATTTTGCCTCAGTATTTAGAGAGAATGGGTGTTATGCCCAGGGTTGTGGGGTTCATATTAATGAAGACAGCTCAACCTGGAAAAGACTGAGCTTCTTGTCTTCCCTGCCACTCCAACTCTACAGCATGATTTCACCATCCAGCTAGGTTCTTCTGAAACTACCCCATCAAGTTCAGTCAGAAATCTTGGTGTAATTTTCGATGACCAGCTGACTTTCAAAGACCACATTGCAAAAACTACTCGATCTTGCCGGTTTGCATTACACAACATCAGAAAGATCAGGCCCTTTCTCACACAGCATGCAGCACAATTTCTTATCCAGGCCCTTGTCATTTCTAGACTGGACTACTGCAATGCTCTTCTAGCTGGACTTCCATCATGCACAATCAAACCTTTACAGATGATTCAGAATCCTTCTGCGAACCCAAAAGAGCCCATGTCACACCTCTGTTTATCTCCCTGCACTGGCTCCCGGTTGCAGCTCGCATCAAGTTCAAGACACTGATGCTTGCCTATAGAACAACCACAGGCTCAGCACCCTCCTACTTTCACTCACTTATAACAATCTACATTCCCTCAAGAAGTCTTGAGATCTGCGAGCGAGCGTCGCCTCATGGTGCCATCACAGAGAGGCACAAAATCACTCTCCAGAGCGTTTTCATTCACCGTTCCTGGCTGGTGGAATTAACTTCCCAACCCCATCCGGACTGCTGAATTCCTGACAATTTTCAAGCGACACCTGAAAACTCATCTCTTCCATCATCACTTGACTCCATCTTTGAAGGTTTATTTATAAAAAAATTGTACTCTCTTTCCTTACCTTTGCTCTCTTTGTCTTAACCGCTCACTGTCTGGCTAGAATTTGCTCTAGACAATGCCTAGAAATGTGTATTACAGGCACTTCCTGTGTCTGTTTGCCTCTTTATAATGTATCGCTTATTGTATTCCTCAATTCTAAGTCGCTTTGGATAAAAGCGTCTGCTAAATGAATAAAAGTAAATGTGAAGATAAAGTAAATAAATAAGGGTATTTATGGAAAAGTATGATCCAGGTTTGTCAGCCAGAAATAACTAAATTGCACTTAACTTTGAAAAACACAGACATTGTTGACAATGGAAAGCATAAAAACAAAAAATTTTTTTTTTTACAATGACACAAAGCCATGACTCAACATATTTATATATAAACACTGGTAGCATTGTTGTGCAATTCTAGTTGGACCTAAAGATTTTAAACATAAAAGGCTGCCTCAACACACCTTACACTTCACTGGATCGTGCCAATTTTCTCCACAGTTGAAGCTGAAAAATAATTGAAAACATTAACATTCTCTCATAGCACAAACATTATGAACACAAACAATTGATCCCTTAGAATTATATATAAAAAATATTTTAAAAAGTAGTAATAATTCACGATATAACTTTTTTTTTTACTGAATTTTTAATCAAACGAAGGCAGGTTTGGTGAACATAATAAATACATCCATAAAATGACTCTTAATGCTCTAATAAGTCATTGCTTCCCAAAATGAACAGGTAGCTGTGATGGTTGGATAGGATTACCAGACTGCCCTCTAGGGAACATGTCTTCTGAGTTCTAGTGTCACTGGCTTGATCAGGTTTTCCCTGAGATAGTGGAAGGCCTAAAACTGATCTGAGGACACATTACAGAAGTTTTGATCTCATTAGCTGTTCAGTGTCTTACCAAAACTGCCGACCACACGTGCACCGTACAGGTTTGGCATCTGGGTACTGTACTTTGACAACATGATGACAGTCAGGTGCTGGACACCATTTTAACAGTCGGTTACACTGCAGAGGAAGAGAGTAAACCAATGTTACAAACCAGAAATCACAACTGAAGCAACAATATATGTCTATCAAGCATAATTTGATAAACGTCTTGATTCAATAAAAACAGGAAACCTGATCTTTTCACAAAGTGTTCAATGTCGCAAATTTGCTTAGGTTTGATTAGTGACCAACATCTTGAAGGAATCTTAAACATTTCTTCATTTTACATACAAATTTATTTTAAATAGGCCACAATCTGAAAGCTTTTATTTAGTTAAAAAATACAGATTTTCTTTGTTGCATCAGACCTTTGGGCTACACTATATACAGAATGTAATTAAATCATACCTCTACAAAACTATTGGTTATTAAATGCTGGTACTTCAACTTCACTTTTGAATCTGTAATCAGTCGCCTGTTGGAAGAATTGAGATATATTTAGACAGACATGCATGCTCAAATACTAGATTTGTTTTCCACCAAAGTGCATACAAAAGGATCAGACCTTGTACCTGCATCACAAAAGCAGCAGGGAGATCATATGTAGGTTAAGACAGCTGTGCGAATCCAAAATAATCTAATTGAATCGACAGGAGGTGCCTTGTTGTGACTCACACCTCCAGCAAAACAGGGTAACAGAGTGTCCTACTTCTGTTCTGACTAGGAATAAACTATCAGCTTATCTAGGATAGCCATAATATACTTCAGGACACACCATTTCAAGGCTGAGCTAAGAATAATGAACCTAACAAGGCTTTTGCATATCACAAGCAATGATGATGTGAGACAAAGGCAGTATAAGGGAGCGGAGACAGACAACTATTACAATAATAAATGGGAGAAATTGATTCGATTTTTCTTGAAACAATTCCAATAAGGATATTAAAATATTGGGTTTTGTTTCTTTAAACCAATTGCCTACATCTAAATTGTGGCTGCATAGAGAACTTTGCTTAAAAATAATTTACTTGAGCCTTTCTATAAATGCAGATTCATTTCTCAAACACTTACATGACTGTGTTGTCATCCACCAGAATGTCACAGCTATGAGCAGGACAAGAAATGGTCTAGAGTGGAAACAAGAAAGCTTGTGTTACAACAGGTCAGAGAAACAGACCAAATATCAGTTGACACAGAAAGAATCTGCAATAGCCAGGTTGAATAGTTCAACAGCTAAATATGAAATAGCTGCAGTACTATCAGACTGACAGGATGATACCTCATGTGTATTTGCATGAGTGCTCTCCGGAAAGTGTTTGCTGTCAAATGTACTTCTTGGTCAAAATTACTTTGCGAGCAATAAATGTAAACCACAGGCAGTTATGTTCACATGACACTTAAATAATCAGGAGAAAAGTGTTTCAAAACCTTTGATCTGTGCATTAGAATTTAAAGTGTAAATGTAGTGGCTGCAAATTATCTTTATAATATTAAGCAAGCAATATTGACACGGCTATTCTATTTTTTCCCCAAGACAGTAAACTTTACAATTACAAGGAGATTTATCAATTACAGAATTAATTATTTAAGACAGTACTTTAAGGCTACACTACCATTCAAAAGTTTTCTTTTTTTGTTGCAAGAACGCATTAAATTAATCAAAAGTAACAGTAAAGATATTTGTAATGTTACCAATAATTCCAACAAGTTCTTTTGAACTTTCTATTCATTGAAGAATTCTGAAAAATACATCTTGGTTTTCAAAAAAATATATAAAAAAATCACTTTTTTCAACATGGCTAATAATAAGAAATGTTTATTGAGTACCAAATCAGCATATTAGAATGATTTCTGAAGGATCATGTGATCACAAATGTTGCTGTTTTTACTGCATTTCTTTTAATCAAATAAATGCAATCTTAGAAAAAAAAAAACGTATCGAACCCAGACTTTTTAAATGTAGTATATATTATTGTTATTATACCCTTATATATTATACACTCTTACACTTTTTAAATAAAGGCATGTTTAATGTTTCTGTGGCATTCTAAATCAAAATTGTCACTGGTATTAAAATCAACTACTGAAATTGTGGTATCGTGACATCAAAGGTTCTATGTACAAAGAGTTGGAATATGTACCTGTCCCATTCCTTCCTCTATGATTTTGGTGGTTAAATAATCACCCCAGCACTGCATGCAGAACTTGTGCCCACATTCCAGACCAGTGAAGTACTGCAAAAGAACAACCAGCACCAAATCTACATTTAGGGAAATTAATAACACAAGCAACTACAGAGAACAGTGTAAATATCTATTTCCATTAGTCAATAATAAATGCATTAGTGCAATATTTCTTCTTTTAGGGTGGATCTTGCAACAGTGACTCAAAAACTCAGTAACACAGGAAACAAATGACAAACACTGCAAAACATTAAACCAAAAAAAGCAATGAAACCAATCCCAGCTAGCAGCTATCCAGTGTTGTGTGCCCATGAAACACAATGAGCCTTGTTCTCTTCAACAAATCGATACAACCAACAAGACTGTTCTTGGCTCAGATAGGGATCTTACACATCAGTTCTGAGCAGGTGACAGAAGAGTCAGCCGTAGTCATTATCTACTGTTCCTACAAAGTATCCCTTTGTCATGCATTTTACAGTCTCAGGCCCCCCGGTAGTAAATGCCTGGTTCTCTCTCTTGGGACAACAGACAACGCGGCAAGAACAAATCAGCTTAATATTTGTGGTAGGACTGACGCAAGCAGAGCATTGCTTACAACAACATCACAAGTAGTTTAACAGCACTGTGCAGACAGCACTAATGGTATTTAGGGAACGTCTCAAGGGAACCGAAATGACAATTTGACATTAGGTCAAATTAAACGCCCCAATAAACTGCTACTTTAAATGTTTCCGCAATCGGATTAAAACTCTTAGTTAAGCAGAACTCTCAACCTCAAACTGATAAGTTTGCTGTATCATGTCGCCCCAACTGATCCTTTATTTGAAACAGACAGGGACTTCCTGGTCGACGTTACAGTTAAATAGTTCATAGTCACGATTCAAAGCAATAAATAGAACAGTTTCCAAATCCCTGCTGCTTAATCCAGAGTTCTCTTTCAGACAGTTGCTGGCTCTCATGACAAAGCTGATCAAAACAATACATGCATGCATGCATGCCACACTTAATCTATCTTTTCACTGACACACACACATTTCTCAAGGTTCCCTGCAAATCCAAAGACTCGCCTGTTCCTCTCCTCAATTGCTTTGTGTACAATTTGAGTAATCCAGTGAAGAGATTACTGGTGAAAGGAGCTCATTAGAAATCCATCCTGCCGGCTGAGACACTGTAGCGTGTAGCACAGAGTGGCAAACATGAAAACACGGATATGCCAAAATAATACTGCATACCACCTTCACATACCCCACAACGCAACAGCGTCCCATCCATGTGGTAAACAATCTATTCACACAGCCAAGTGATTCAACAGATTCACTGAAAAAAAGGCACAGACGGAATCTGCAGACGTCGCATCTAAACTGAAGATTTTCTTCACTTTAGACATATAGAGAATTCTGTAGAATTGATGTAAAAACACAACAGTGCAATCTGTAAAATTTGAAAAGAAATTAATGCAAGGATGCATTAAATTATTCATCTGTTCTTTTAAACTTTTAAGCAGTAAAACCATTTTCAACTGTGAAAACAGTAAGAAATGTTTCTTGAGCATCAAATCAGCATATTAGGAGGATTATGTTGCACACCAATAAATTCAGCTGCACCATCAAATGAATAAATTATTTTAATTTTAATACAATTTTAAATATTAAATTAGAAAATGGTTATTTTAAATTGCATTTCCTGATAGCAAGAACGAGCAAATCTATTCTAATAATAACTTTTCAAAATGCAACTTTTAAATTTTGTATTAAATAAATGCAGCCTTGGTGAGCATAAGAGACTTCTCAAAAACATTAAGAAAATCTTATCAGGCCCAAATGTTTAAAGAGTAGCATATGTTAAATGGAGCTGAGAGTACTACACTTTTTATTGGCTGAAAGTATAATGAAATTAGCCAAAATGTCTGCTAAAGAGCATTCCAATGGAAGTGAATTTACAACACTGTGTGAACAATGAGAATTCCATTTCCGGGCACAGATTCCGTGTGAGCCTGCTAATATGCCATCAGCACAGCAGCCGTGGAAATGGATTAATCAGAGGCAAGGAAAGCCATTCTGCTGGGGGAACTGACCGAGTTATGATAGTTGAGAAAGCAGATCTGACATGGCATGTCCTGTGCCGACGATCTTGTGTTCATGAGGCGTGTCCGAGACTTTTTGCTGGGGTTTATAACGTGACACTCTGAAAATAGCTTGTCCAGGTTACCATCAAAGTACCTGCAAAGAGATAAACAGTAGATTTTTTTTTCAAAATTAGCTGGTGCAGCATTGAATAAAGACAGGTGTTAGCTGACTAATAATCTGGTGGGAGGAAACCAAACACACACAACAGTTACCTTTCCATCAGCTTTTCTTTGTCCCAGTTGAAATGACTAAGTAATATTCTAGTGATTGTAGCAGGATTCTGTAACAAGAGAAATAGGCATACATCTTTTTATACATCAAAAAAGCAAACAAGCACACATTTAACAAAAAACAAAGCAACAAAATATTAGTTCATTTTTACATATATATAGGTCAAAGACAAAAAGTGATTTTAAGCATCAAAACAATAAAAAAGAAAGACTGATATTTAAAATGTAATTCAGTGTAACAGTTTGTCATATTTAGAACAAGAATCATTAGATGGCATTAAAAGACTATTTAAGGATCACAGGATTGCTGTCATTTTAAATCTTTACTAATCGTTGTCACTATCCTTCAAATCACTAGGTTTTACCTATTTGTCAGCAAGAAGCTTTAATCAATAAAAATATAATAACATTTAGTATAATCACTTATTCTTTTAAATATTTTAATACGAACAGGTCAGAATAAGTATGTTGTTTCATTTTAACATAAATATATCTGCTACACTGAATGACGATGGAACATTATTTATTTTCACAAAAGTTATTTGAAACATTAAATTAGACACTTTACTTGCATTTAAAATGCCTTCTGTGCATATACAATCACTTTTGTAAACTTAATTTGATGATCCACCAAAAAGGTCTTTCACAGTGTGGCTATCAACAAAATTGAAACAAAGTCAAAACATTTTATTAGCCAGTTAGGCCTCCGGCTACCATAACTCACAAAAAAAAAAAAGCATAAACAATTAAATGTTCACAAACATCTGCTTAAATATACACAAACATCTGCATTCTGCTTAAATTATGGCTAGATAAACAATTAGTCAGGAAAACACTTAATATCGTTATTATTGTGTGACAAATCACTAATTAAAGCCTAAGTAACGTCTAGCTGGGTTTGTATCACAAACAACAACACTCCAAAGAGCAGCAATGAAGTGATTGACACTGTGTTTATACAACAGAGTTCATTCTTGCCTGTCAGGGAGACAAAGCCTGTACTACACTTCTCCAAAAAGGTTATGTGGGCTGACATGTCAAGGTGTACATTGACAGGCAATCCAGAGGGATGTGGGGAGACGTGACCACCATAATAACCTTCGGGATTTGCAACCACCCAAACTAGACGACCCTCAACTAAACCAAGGTCTTCTTTCCTTCTGTTGAAAAATTAAGCAAGCTTGAAATGTACTGAGATAAACACACAGCAGATATTATATACTTATGAAGCAGCAAGCATTAATCACTTCAACTTATCACAGTAACAGCATGTAAACATAATAAAATGCATTTGCTGACGGCACAGAACGAGCAAATCTAATTAATTAGCAGAAAATCTGGAAAATAACCAGCATAAACAAAACAAACTGCGGGACGCTGAGTGAAATGTTGAGCTTCGGGAGACAGTTAATACTCCAAACAGCCTGTGGCTATGACACTGCAGCAGAAAGCTTATATAAATCATTACACAAATTCACTTTGATGGGCTATTTTTGTGCTGTTTAATCAAACAAAACCAGCCATGATGAAGCTTCGGTTCCGCCATGTTGATGTCGGGAGCAACTAGGTAACTCTCTCACATGCTAACGCGACCTAACCCATATCCCAGCTTCACAGATGATGAAGACATCTTCATCAGACTATCAATAGTCTGCCCTGAATGCATATGAAACACAGCAACACGTCGCAAAGTAGTCTCCGGTGTAACGGTTACTTAAATTGGGCTTGTATGCTCGTGCTTAGCTTACTAAGCTAGTGTGACCAGGAACAAGGTGGTTCTAATAAAAATGGAGTGATTTGCAAATTATTATTGTACTTTATATGTGACATGGGTTGTCATATGTTAGGATGCAAACATTTTGACAATACAAATGTAGTTTTGTAAAGCAAAGCGCATATAATGGGACTTATCGGTCTGATTCTGTATGCAGGTGAACTAGAAGCTGGTTAAGCATCTTATGTCATTACTGGATGTGTTAAGGACAGGGAAAAGGTTGGGTTGACGCAATCCTTCTCCTTCATATCTGTGATCATGACCATATATTTATTTTGTTGACGTAACAAAAAATCAGTTTGTTTCAAAGGACAGCTGATGCATTTTTCATGTCTCTCGAGTTGTCAACGGGGGGCAAAGTTTCCCGAAACGATGTCAAAATGTCCTCTTTTGTTATAAGGGTTGATCTGAGCTCAGGGGAACCCCTGAAAACACTTACCTGGATGACCTCGTTGACCTCCCTGATACACTCCACCATATGCTGCAGGATCTGTTCGGCGGTTAGCACTTCAAAGCGGTAGTCTTCCTCATCCTGCCCAGGCCCGAGGCCCCCCGTCTCCCCGCAGTCGTCTCGCTCTCCACCGGCCACAACGGGATCAACCAACTCCACCTCGCCGAGCTCCAGGGTGTCGTCGGCGGTCTCCTCTTCAACGCTGTCTTCGCTGCATTCCTCTTCCTCATCGTCGAATTCGTAATTGTAACCCTCGTCTGAGTCCATGACTGGGTTGCGTTCAATGTAGCAACACGCCAAGTGGAATAAGTTTGATGTGTATTATTTGGCAGATAGAGCAAAACAAAACGAGAATACTTCTTTAGCTTGCTAGCATTCCAGTTTTTCTAGGAGCAGAGAAAACAACAACAGATGAGCGACGCTGCTGCTGCTGGGCCAACAAAGAGACACAGCGTCACGGACCGACACTGGGTGACGTCCTGTGCGTGATACAAAACAAGACGTGTTTTAAAATAAAGGCTGCCACTGCTCACTTAAAAAATGTGTGCTATCATATATTGATTTTTTTTACTATCAAAAAACATCACATTTTATATTAATGACGAAAAAAAGTGTTACTCTACTATGTTACATTGAATATGTTCAGTGTAAATTTTGTTCTATTAAACATTGTTGTGGAATAATTTGAATATATATATATATATATATATTAGGATAAAACTGGGATGGGTGGGAATGATTAGTGTAGAGGTACATCTAAAAAAAACTTAATATCATGAAAAAGGTAAATATTTTTTGTCACTCATTTCAGAAAGTGAAACCCATATATTATATAGATTCAAGCCTCCAATCAGCCTGTGGCACTGCTCAGGTGTAATGGAAGCCCAGGTTGCTTTGATAGCGGCCTTCAGGTCATCTGCATTGTTGGGTCTGGTGTCTCTCATCTTCCTCTTGACAATACCCCATAGATTCTCTATGGAGTTCAGGTCAGGTGAGTTTGCTGGCCAATCAAGCACAGTAACACCATGGTCATTGAACCAGCTTTTGGTACCTTTGGCAGTGTGGGCAGGTGCCAAGTCCTGCTGGAAAATAAAACCAGAATCTCCATAAAGCTTGTCAGCAGAAGGAAGCATGAAGTGCTCTAACTGGTATATGGCTGTGTTGACTGTGAACTTCAGAAAACACAGTGGACCAACACCAGCAGATGACATGGCAGCCCAAATCATCACTGACTGTGGAAACTTCACACTGGACTTCAAGCTACATGGATTCTGTGTCTCTCCACTCTTCCTCCAGACTCTGGGACCTTGATTTCCAAATGAAATGCAAAATGTACTTTCATCTGAAAAGAGGACTTTGTACCACTGAGCAACAGTCCAGTTCTTTTTCTCCTTAGCCCAGGTAAGATGCTTCTGACGATGTTTCTGTTTCAGAAGTGGCTTGGTAGCCCTTTTCCTGAAGATGTCTGAGCGTGGTGACTCTTGATGCACTGACTCCAGCTTCAGTTCACTCCTTGTGAAGCTCTCCCAAGTGTTTGAATCGGCTTTGCTTGACAGTATTCTCAAGCTTGCGGTCATCCCTGTTGCTTGTGCACATTTTCCTACCCAATTTCTTCCTTCCAGTCAACTTTGCATTTAATATGCTTTGATACAGCACTCCTTGAACAGCCACCCCTTTCAGTAATGACCCTCTGTGACTTACCCTCTTTGTGGAGGGTGTCAATGATCGTCTTCTGGACCATTGCCAAGTCAGCAGTGTTCCCCATTATTGTGGTTTCAAAGAACAAGAGATACCCAGAATGTATACTGTATGGATGGTCATTTATTGAAACTCAAATGTAAATATTCTAATATTTTGAGATACTGATTTTTGACTTTCATTAGCTATAAGCTCAAATCATCAAAATTAAAACAAAAAACATTTGACGTGTTTTACTTTACATGTAATGAATCTAGAATATATGAAAGTTTCACTTTTTGAAATAAGTTAAGAAAAAATAACTTTTTCACTATATTCAGTTTTTTTAGATGTACCTGTATTTAATGGGATATTTTATTTTTAAAGATGAAATTTTGCATTTAAAAGAAATACATAGTATAGCTATTAATTCTATTTCGTAAACATCATGTACATAATAAAATAGCCATTTTACAAACCAAATTTCACACATTTGATAAATTAAGTTGTATCATAAGAAAACTTAAAGAAAAAAATCATAAACTCAATGTATTGTGAATTTGTATAAATATGCCCTTCTGTTGTTGCGGCATAGTTTTTCTCTCTGTTTTCTCATTTTATTCTTTATTTATTATTATTAATTTGTCCTGTAAATTATTGCACTTTTATATCTTCAATAAATAATATATTTAAAAAAAGTTTTTCTCAAAACAGCTTAGGGAAAGGAACCATATATGTATGATATATGTATGGATTTTGGTTCACATTCTACATGCCTTTGCACAACTATTAAATAGAAGAACAAATATGTAATTCAAACTAGAGTCTTAATAATACAATCTACATTATAATATAGATTATATGTAATGGTAGCATAGATAAATAGACAAGATTTCTTTCTCTAATAAATAATAAAGCAGGTCAGTAACAGACCATAACAGACCTGACCTGTTTTCTGTGGGGTGCTCTCGGTATGATCTTTTCAAAGTATGGAACTCGGTCAACTTGAAACATTTACCGCCTGACCTACTAACAATTCATTACATAGAAAAGGCTAAATGAACAGCTACATCGAAAGCCAATGTAATGGCCCGGATATTCTTTCTGCTCGGTGTTGCGCTGTCCAGTAACTAACTCAAAGAGGCGGAACTGAATAAAAGGAAAGTGTTTCTACCGAGCACATTTCGAACAGGTACGCGTTCTCCGGTTGCCGTGGCAGCAGCGACTTCAGGAAGAACGGTCGGGCGATTAATGATGGATGCTCGAGAAACAGGTAATTGATTGTTTTAAAATATTAATATACGTTTGAGTTGAAAGCATCCTATGCCACATATCCAAGCGTTTGATTGTGCTCCACCGTCCTGGCGTTAAAGCTGCACCTGCACGTCTACCAGCTAGCTTACGGAGATCTGGCAGACTAGTCTCAGAATTATGATTAGATATGTAACTTGTGTTCTCAGGAAATAAAAAATGCTGGCTGTGTTTTTGCAACGTTATGTAAACTTCTCTATCTGAACTTTCTATGAAACCATAAAGATCTGCTGGGTGGCAATGAGAACATAGTTGAAATGCAGAATTTGGAAGAAGAGGACTTCGCTGTTTCAATGTAACGTTAAGCTATATAGTTTATTTTCTTGCGTGTATATTTCTCGAAATTAAAATGTTCTTCTTTTATCCATAATACTTTGCCTCTTCAGATCATCAGATGCTGATGCAGAATTTGACCTGGTTATTGGGAACATTGAGGATATTATAATGGGTATTTATACGTCTATTATTCTATTAAATCGTCCACTCTTATGACAACAACTGTTATTCTTTAATATAATCTTTTAGTATCCAGCTATAATACGTGTGAATATCCCATAGTCTGTCAAGAACACGTCCTAGTTAATTTTGGTGGAAATTGTATTTCATATTAATTGTTTTTATTTATTAATGCAAAGTGGAATTTATATTTTTCCTTTTTTATTATGATTTAGGATGAAATGAGACCTGGACATGTATTCATGAAATTCACTCATCCAAATGATAACTGACACATGCTATTATTTTCCACAGAGGATGAATTCCAACATCTTCAGCAGTCTTTCATGGAGAAATATTACCTTGAGTTTGATGACTCTGAGGAGAACAAGCTCAGCTATACACCAATTTTTAATGAATATGTATGTGGTACTTTCAGTTTTATTTTATCACACGTTTATGATCCTTGTAGAGATGGAAGTGGGGTATTTAACTGTCATTTACTACATTTTGCTATCTCAGATTGAAGTCCTAGAAAAACATCTGGAACAGCAGTTGATAGAGCGAATTCCTGGATTCAACATGGATGCCTTCACCCATTCACTGAAGTATGTCATATGAATTCATCCCTTTTTCTGGGCCCGAGTATAGTGCTCATGCTTGACAGTGACTGACAGCATTTCTTTAACACTGACGTTATCATATATACTGTAAAAAATATCAAAATAAACAATACAGACAATAGCAATCCAGTCTAAAATCAGTATAAACCACGGGTTTTCAGATGCTTCAGACCCTCAAAAATGATAATCCTTAAACGAGAAGCCACTTCCTAAATTTAGAAGGCAGCCATATATTTTCATGTATAAAAACCCTATTTACTGTATGCTGATGAATGAAAAATGTATTTATTTTTATCTAAAGTGTATTTTATTGTATTATTTTTATCTAAAGTGTTATAATGCACATAATTTACCACTAGATGGAGGTATTTACATAAAATGGTATTTGCACAGAACATTATTCCACGATTGTTTATTTGTAATCCTTCTTTTCTCAATTAGACAGCACAAAGATGAAGTCTCCGGTGACATACTTGATATGCTGCTCACTTTCACCGACTTTATGGCCTTTAAAGAGATGTTCATTGATTACAGAGCAGTAAGTAAAACTCGGTTCTTTTCTTTATACTACAAAATATAGGTTTCATAATGTAAAATGTTTATTTGGTTACAGTTCAGAGAAAAGCTGATCTGACCCATTTCGAAAGTAATTGTCTATAATAAAATAACCTGACACGTAATCATCTACTACGATAAAACTTTGGCCTACTTTTCTTCTATCATGAACTGAAGCTATAAACCTGCCATAGACTGTGGCAGAAACTTATTTGCCGCCATCTTTTTGCAGGAAAAGGAGGGCAGAGGATTGGACCTTAGTACCGGACTGGTGGTGAAATCTTTCAATTCTGCTTCACCTCTGACCTCTAGCATGGCCTCACAATCTAGCTGAACCAATGGGCATCTCATATATATATATGAACTTGATCAGTCAGTCAACACATGATTATTCCCATTTAAAAATAAGAATATTTATTGTAAATTCCTTTCCCACACATTCCAAAACAAACAGCCACTGTTATAGTAACTTGACAGAAGGGAATCTGTGTTTAATTTAGGTTAATGTTTAAACGTAACGTTCAGGATAACTGTATGACTCCTCTAACAGCGTTCATCTGTCACAAAATCCACTCCGTCTGGATCAGTCTTTCATATCTTGTTGGCCTACAGCGCACCAAATCACTATTGCCGTTTCTGACCAAACTGATGTAGAAAGCTGTAATGAACATTTGAGTGTCTCAAAGCTGCCACTTTATTCCACATTTTCATATAAAACTCAATTTTAATGGTTAAATCCTAGTATATAATATACTAAATAATTCCTTTCACGTGACAATCATAACAGGCTTTTCAATACAAAAGTATTATACAATGAGCCTGATATGACAACACATCTAAAAGACCACTTTTCCATTTAAAAGACTTTCCAAGTAAAATATTACAGAGCTAAATATAGTGTTTATACAGTTACCAGAAACAATGTAAATAATCCAGTTTTTCCAGGTTTAATGTGATGCAGAGTCCATGTTTTGGATGGATCTCACATCTTCTGAGTGACAATGAGAAGGAAAGACTGATAAGAACTTTTCAAAATAATACTTAGTTTTGTTGATGTATACTAATTTCAGCCTCTTTACTCCCTTCTTTACTTGGAGGAATGTGTTGTTCTTACTGGATGAATGTTGCGTTATTGTGTACATTTGTTTATTATTTGTATATATAGACATCTTAGCCTGTGTATGAAATAAATAAATACAATGGTTCTTTATATTTTATCAAAACATTTTTATGCTCAAAACAATCAATTACATTTAAGCATAACTGTACACTAATGCAAGAACCTCACCACTCAAATACACATTTGCTCAAGTCATCGTGTCTCTTAGAAAAATAGTACACTAAAAGTTGGGGCTGGTAAGATTTTTTATATATATATATTTGCTTACTCAGGCTGCATTTATTTGATTTTATATATACGGTGGCCAAGTGAGCTCAATGCACTGCAAATAATGAAACGCACAAAATAAGAAAACATCTTCATCAATTTGACAACACATGCGCTGAAAATGCTCACAACACAAAGAAACACGCTGCAAATAGGCCAGCTCGGAAACTGTTTAAAGGAACAGCGAAGTGACAAACATGGCTGGGACATATATCAATGTTTGATCTGAAAGGTGAGATTTTTTGATATTTTAACATCCTGATCATACGATTTCCTAGCTACATATTTATATTCTTAGCCTAAATAAGCTGACAAAATGCACAATTACTGTGATTTTAAAAAGCTATGAAAGCTTACTTTTAGAACTTTCCTTACAAAAAAACTCTATAGTCTATGGTTCTTCTATTAAAGTTAATTAATACATTGATATACATAAAAACAAAAAATGGCTACTATAGTTAAACCATGCACAAATGAACCATGTATTTACTACACTAACCATAGTATTTGTACAACAGGTTATCAAATTGTAATCAATACGCCAAAAACATGGTTATTCTTCGTTTTCTTGGGGTAATTATTAAAACGGCTCATTCAAACACGCCCTCACATGTCCACATCACCATGTGGAAATATTTGCATAATGCAGCCCAAATGTTCACGCAAAGAAAGAAGGCGTGGTTTCAGTAACGCAGTAGTATTGAAGCATCTGTGTCAGGGAAACGCTGTGTTTCCAGGCGAAAATAAAAGCACTTTATTTGACCTTTCTGAAAGTAGATGCATTTAGGAATCATTGAGATTACTTACAACAGAACAGCAACGCATTTTATGGATGACAGTTTCGTGAACCTAGGAGAGAAGGTAATTCTGACTTTGCTATGACAATCTGACGCTTCTGAATCAGCGACTATGTTTTGTTATTAGTTTAAGTATTTGCTATTGACTGCTCAAATGCGGAGTTTTGCGCATCGTGTGTGTGTGTGTGAGAGAGGGAGACACGATCACACAACCACAGCTTGTATACTGCAAACACATACAAGCTTCATCACTGTGTCTGTCACGCGACTCCGTTCCCCCCTCCAGCTTGAACTGATGCTAAAATTTAAGGACATTATTAACTGTCTTTACATTTAATTTGAAAGCTGAAGCTCGTGATTATGGAAAGGGGCGTTACATTTCCGACTCATGCTTGGTGTTCGGCCAATCACAATGCACTGTGCCAGTTGGCCAATCAGAGCAGACTGTGCTTGTCAGCAGGAGGGATTTTATAGAAGAGAGGCGGGGCATAGAGTACCTACAATCATGTAGTTTTTGAAAAATAATGTGTTTATTTAACATTAGAGCATGCCAACATATTCTGTTACACCAAATAATGATCTTTTAAAAAGCATCATATGACCCCTTTAAAATAGTGTTTCTAGGCGTTGATAGCCTCGTGGGCAGTGCGCCGACATGCAGCGCCAATGCACTTCGGGCATCCCAAGTTCGAGTCCCAGCTTGCAGACCTTTCTCGTTCCCATCCCAGCATTTTTTTTCAAATGTAAAATCTTTTGTAAGATTATAAATGTATTTACTGTCACTTTTCATTTAAAAAAAAAAATGTTTCTTACTAACCCCACGCCTGCTGCACATAAGCATACACACAATGTCCACGTTATAAACCATCAAGCAATTATCTGAGGCACTGTTATACAGAAGGGTTGTCGGATGTTCCTGAAGAGGATTTTCAGCAGTGCCAAATAATCCGAGTAATATCCCCTTCGAAGTGTCCGATCACAGTGACTGAGAATGTATATCAGAGGATGGTCTACACAGGCACTGTACTCGCCGCTGCATTTTGCCCTTCACCCCTCCAGTCAAAATAGGCAAAGTAGCTGCTAGCTCCGTATAACAGAGTCACCACTATGGCAAAGAACTGAAAGAAAAGAACTATGGTAAAAATGGCAAACGATGAATACAGACCTTACATATAGCACTCATGTATAAGAAGCTAGAAGTTCCCAAAATAAGATATTTTTTAAATGTCTGTGTGTGTTTTCATACAACAAACATGAATGGGGATCAGTGTTGTTTTGGACTCAAATGACAATCATAATATATGCTAAAACGGTCTTCAGAATAAAGAAAATCATACAAATGTTCCTTTTTGCATGAACTGTCCCTTTAAGAACTTAAGAATGTAATCCTTAATACAAGTTAAAAACAGATAAATGATTTCAGGGCATAAAACTGTTTTACAGGAAAGTATAAAAACAGCCATTGAGCAGATATGTAGATTTAAATATGTAATAACTTCGAAACTTAAGCGGTTAACCTTTACACAGAGGAAGTGTAAACTGTGATTACACTCCTCCACTGAAAGCATTACAGGTTTGTCATGTGCTTGCTGCACAATTTCACGTGGACTCTGGCCGATGTGTTTTTTTAAAAGCCCTATAAAACACACAGCACTCTACAACCCTGCTTTTGAACATATCTGACAGCTTCACATTGGAACCATCTACTAAAAGCCTTTTATTTGATCTACAAAACTGTATTGGGTATTCTAATAAGTGATGAATAATGCTTTAACCAGACAAGTGAAGGCAATGCTTCATATTTGATGTTCTGGCTTAAAACATATTGATTAATATTATTTTTTTAAGAAAGCCCTATCTACACTACAATCAAAAGTTTGCAGCCTGTAAGATTTCTTAATGTTTTTGAAAGAGGTCTCCCATGCTCGCTAAGGTTAATTTATTTGATCAAAAATTCAGTAAAATCAGTAACATTATAAAATATTATCAGTTTAAAATAAATATTTACTATTTTAATATATTTTAAAATGTGATTTATTTCTGTGATGGAAAAGATCCAGACTTCAGTGTCACATGATTCTTCAGAAATCATTCTAATAATGTGCTGATTGATGCTCAAGAAACAGATCTTATTACTATCAAATTTGAAAATGTGTGCAGCTTAATATTTTTGTGGAAACCATGTTACACATTTTTTGTGATTCTTTGAGTATTAATTTAAGAAAAATGGTACTGCTCCCAGAATTTAAACAGTATTTTAATATGTGTTAGTTAGTTATTGAGGGTGTTGCTGACATCTGAATCACCTGATCTGGGTGGGCTGTGTGACACCATGCTGTTTCACAGATAAGCCTAACTTTACTTTAGAGGTAGTATGGACACACCTCTCTCAGCTCATTTGTGAATGTGTATGTGTTCAAGACATGTTTTCACTCACTGCAGAAGCTCCCAGATGACCATGCCAGGCATACCACTTGTATGGAACAGATACTGCATCAGCCAAAAAGGCAGTTACGTATAGAACAGCTGCGACTACATAGAACACCATGAGCTACAGGGAGGAAAGGAAGACAGGATTACAAACTTGATTTAACTGACAAAGTCACAAATAATAGAAGCTATCTCCTCCATTAGAGGAGTAAGTGTCTTACCACTAAAGGCCAGGGCACTGAGGGTAGACTCTGATAAAACCTCAACAACAGCACAATAAACAGGGCAATGCTCAGGAGCCACAGTGTCACACTGACAAACATCACCCAACCATAAGCAGGTTTCGAGGTGTAGCTGGTACTGGCGATCAGCGACCACACCAGTAATCCAACAACCTAGACAGAAGATGGAGATGATCAGATGTTAAGCATCAATGACAAAATATAGCCACTTGAAAATTCTGTTATCATTTGCTCGACTTTATTCCTCTCTTTTGCATAACTTGAAAGAATATATTATGAAAGGACCCATGGGAAGTCATGTCTCCGAAACAGCATCGGACCCCACATTTTCCAAAATATCTTCTTTTTGTGCCACAGAAAGAAACGTTTTACAGATTTGGAAGGACAAGAGGGAGAGTAAATGACTTGTTAATTGTTAATAAATTGTTAAGAAAACCCTTAGATATAATTAGTTATATTTTTTGCGTATTGTCACCAAGGCTTTTCTTAATGTCAGGGTGTTATAATTAATTTAATGACATTAGAGCTTGCACAGTTATATACATGATCTGAAACACATTAGGTTTAAAATGAAGGTGACATAAGTGTGAATCATCCTGGTAGTTTTCATCAGAGACCTGACCTACCAAAAATATTTAACATGCTGCACTGTCAACAATTAATGCTATTTTTAGCACCATATATTTACTGTTGGAAGTACTGAGAATTTTTTTCACAGATATAAATTGAAGTAAGCTAAAATAATAGCATTTTATATTTACACACAGATGATGCCAATGGCATCCTTTGAACAATGAATATCAAAAGTTCATGATGTATTATTCATCTGACAAAGGTCTCAGATTTCAGGCTGTGTCTGACACAAGATAGCTACAAACACCACATGTGACTTGCTCCACAGAATAAAGACTAACAGACACATATCAGGCCAAATATTCACTAAAATTCAATATTACATTTATATTTACTGACTTGACAATGATTAGATAATGTATTTGTATTGAGGGGAGTGTTTTATTATGGTTATTGACCCAATGACCAGTGAGATGATAATACAATAATCATCATAAATACTGATGTTTGCTGTACAGTTTAATCAGTCATTTATATTACAGACAAGTATTTTTCTGAACACTTTGTTCTGATTATTGCATGTTGATACCTGAACATGTTGATATTTTGAGCAGAATTTAGTTTATGTTCCTAAATAACACAGAAACACAGACTTGTGGTTGACCTACATTTACTTCCATGATGGCTCAGTGTAGGTGGACACAATGCACAATATGAGCACTTCATCTACCTCTACGCAAACCCTTTACAAGCATGCAACCGTTTGCATAATATCCTAGTTGTACGGAAAAATAATAACCATAATTCATAGTACACGCCAAAACCTGGTTAGTTTCATTTTATCAGCCAATACCTACAGTCTCAGTTGTTCTCAAATATTGTTTTTAAGAAACTCAAAAGAAAGGCGGGTCTGAGAGTATTATGAAGGGAGAAATAAATCATTTTCATGAAGCTACAAAATATATGACACTTATGTTAAATATACAAAGCATGGAAAGTGCAGTATAATTTTTCAACTCACAATCTCCACTGCAAGTAGGATACCAGGAATACTCCTGATGAAGTCCATGTCTACCATTGCTGGGATTCTCTGAGGTACACTGGAGCTGGTCTGAGTGTTGACCTTCCCAGGAAAATCAGCCATTTCTTCTCCGTATAAAAAGGTGATTACATAAAAATATAACTTTGAAAAAGAAAAAGGAAATAATGCAGCAGAGTGGAGACACACCAGAACAGGTAATGCAGGTGTTGTCACTACCTAACAACAAAGTTATTTTTGTCTCTTTCACACCCTCCCTCCCTCTTTCTCTCTCTCTCTCTCTCTCTACACCTACAATGTAATTACAGTGAGATCATGTTAGGCGGATACTAATAAATAACTTCAGTAAGAATAAAAAGGGAGAACCCTCTACCTTCCTCTTGTAAAAAAAAAAAAAAAAAAAAAGGAAACGGAAAGACAAATACAATAGAAGTCAAATCCATTGGGGGTTAACAAATTACAGTGTTTACAAGTTTAAAATGTCAGAAACATTGACAAATCAATTTACACAAAGATCACATGTCTTTTTTTAATGACCCCTCCTAGTTAAGATGCACACAAGGTAATAGTTTATCAAGATATATATATATATATATATATAAATAAATAAATAATTGTTTAGAATATATATGTAAGTAACAGCTACTTTTAACAGTCATAACATTCATAATTAAATTTAACTTTATTATGTGCAGAATACTCTTCCTGAATGCAATGCTCATTGCACTCCTTGCTTTGAACTACTCGCATTATAAAAAAAACTGTAAAGATTCATTCATTAACGTCTTACAACTTTCACTAACCTGCACAACACAGTACTGCAGTCGTTGAGGCTCAGAGGTGGCATGAGTGCAATTACATTCATAGAATCATTGGACATCACTTTTAAATATAAATGTCTTTTAGAGATGCACACGGCGTCAGCTGTACTTTATTTTGAACATTTTCATTGATGATATAGGCAAAATCATGCAGTACTTGTTTATTGATCTGTTGTATTAAATCAATATATCACATTTGCAAACTCCCCTTATAATTATTAAAAGCTTCGGAAAATGAGAGCGCGTGAGTAACTCAAGACTCAAAAGCACGTGCATGTGATAATTCGGTCGGAACCTGCGGGAATGAGTATAATTATTATTAATAGCCGCAATCCCGGCGAAATTCAAGTTTGCTCTGTGTTTTTGCTAAGAACCCGACTGTGAATGATGACTATGTTGTCAGTGAGAAGCTGCACCGAGGCTGGGAATAACAAAGTGCGCTAATGTTTCCTACATGTTTCTTTTGTCTGATAAGTTTAAATGGAGTGAACACGGGAGTTTTTCGTGAGCGGTAACGTAAAACCGGAATGGATCCAGAGCGGAGACTGCGACCTTAGAGTGGAGAGAGGAACGTGCTTTAACCCACTCCAGGCTTTGATCACATCCCCCTCAACAGACTGAATACACCTCGTCTTTCCTTAATTTAAGACCTATTCAAGCTAAAATCAAGACAGTTATAACATTTCAGAAGTGTCTAAGCTTAAAATTATGGTCATTTAAGCAGGTGGGAACCCAATTGACGGGAATCCGTCTTAACGACGGAGAACTTTTGTGTGTGAGAGAGGCACGGGAGCTGATGGCAGCGGTCGGTGGATATTTGTGGTAGTGACGTGGATATTTGATGACTTCTTCTCTCTCATCACATTCTACTAGTGCAGCTTCAGAACTTTCACGCTTAGTAACACATGCTGATACTTTAAACTTAAAACTCGCCAAAATATAAATGAATAAAAAGAAATCTCTAACAGTGTCGCGTTCCGAACGTTATTTTAAACTGTTTTACTATTCTCTCCATGAAGTATAAATGGGGAAAAATAGGCCTTTCTGTTGTGTGAGTATTGTCAACACAGTCGTATACAGGAAGTTTTAAGCACTTCATGCTTCCTGCTGCTGACTTTATGGAGATGTCAGCCACTGGGAATGTAAAAACATTGTCAGAAGTCAGCATTCGAACCCACGCTCGCCAGACTGTCGACCTTTGAACAGAGGAGACTGCGACCTGAACGCAGCGCCTTAGACCGCTCGGCCATCCTGACACATGGAACTGGCTGCAATGATGTTTTGCCCATCTAGTGGTATGAATGCACAGCATTTAAAACTACTTTCACTTTTCTCATTTATATTCACTGTTTTCTTACTGTAACAGTCAAAAGCAGCAATGCGTACAATTCATATATGATATAAAGCAACATAGTATCATTTAATAATTCATAATGTAATTTTTGCCTTACGGGATTCAGTAAAGCTAGGGAAAAAAAAACTGAAAAATGATTCTAAACCTATGAGCAGTGACTGAAATAAACCTTTCCATTTAGGGGTGACATTTTCTTATATTGATTTCCAGGGTGATTGATTAAACTTTATAAGGGAGTTTTTTACATTAATTTAATATGTATTTATTTACTCCATGCAAATTCTTACATTTATTCAGAATAATAAGACACTATAGCAATCAAATAAAAAAGTATCAACAAAATCCATTGTTGCAGAATTGGTATAGAAACTACACCTGAAGTGGCATTTAGATTATTTACACAGACTGATGCATGAATACATTTACACTGCATTAATAGTGTTATGAGATTAAGGGATTAAGTTGAATATTCAACTATGAAATAATACTTTATATATGAAACTAAAACCATCAGTAGAGGGCGGCAAGACACTGTCTTAAAGGGATGGTTCCCCCAAAAATTAAAACGTGCTGTTAATTTCAAGTAGGTATAACTGCAGACCAGAGAGCTCCAAAATGAGGCGTTAACTCCAAAAGTGGGCAGAACATCCAAAATGGGGCGGGGTCTCTTTAACCATTGGCTCTGGCTTCAGCCAATTGTTATTGATTTACATTTCAAAATAACACTATAAATTAAACAATGTATCTAGTTTATCTAAAATTAAATATGCTATATAAATCAATATTCTCGGTGAGAGCAGAGCCCAAAGCTCAGCGGTGTTTGGACCAGAGTTTGAACCTCTGCTTAGTGATATAAAGGGGAATCACCCACGAGCTCTCCCGTGAGCCGTCCCACAGCGCAGGGGAAAGATTTTACTCCATCGCATTGTTTTAAGCAACGGAGGCGTCCCAGAGTTTGAAATTCGCAGGGTAGGGTGGGGTAATGACACTGGGTTAAAAACTAAAAAGGTGCCATTGTCCGGTGAGGTCCGGTTAGGGAGTTACGGAACTGAACGGCCCAGCTCAGCGATCTCATATCGCATAATCTTATTAACTGCAACTTTCGTTTCAGCGCCAATTTCACTGGTTAAGGTTAGGGTCAGGTGTGGGGTAGGTTTAGGGGTTAACATTTTTTTGTAGCATAGTGTAAGAAATTAAAATTAACACTGTGATTGACAACCAATATAATCTTTAGAATCAGTTGTGGGGCGGAGCTTGTGCTGAAGTTGATTGGGAGAAAAAAAAATTGTGCATAAGTGTCATGTGCCTGTCTATCAATGTGAGGAAGCCACGCCCTATTTTGGAGCTCCCACCCCGTTTTGGAGTTCCCGCCCCCATTTGGAGATCTCCAGACTGCAGTTATAAGGGGTGTTCAACTTGAAGTGGCGCCGCACAGACCGATGGGTGGATGACATCAAAGTACCGCAAGAGACATTAAAAAGCATATGTACCATCAGCTCTCTAAACGCTCTCGCAGTACTTTGATGTCATCCAACGATCGGTTTGTGCGGCGCCACTTAAGTAGAGTTGAACACACCTATTCCCTTCTTGTTCATTTTCTCACTTCAAGCCATCCAAGATGTAAATGACAACAGTTAAAAAGATTTTGATTTCTTATTAAATGTTTAGCTGAAACCGTGGTCCTTGGTGATTCATAAAAGGCTGGTCAGCTGCCAACACTTGAGTCAAAAAAAGAATGTTCAGGAAAGACAAAATTGATTAATACCCGTGTGTTAATACTAGTACTAGACAACTAGGCCTATATATTGAGTCTTATAAAGCAAAACGATTGGTCTGTGCAAGAAAGTGAACTTAATTTACAATTTTACCTGCAATCAATAGCCTCAGATGAAACTGGAGTAATTGACCCTAAATGATGCAACAAAAAATGTCAATGTTACTCACCCTCATGCTGTTCCAAACCTGAATGAGTTTCTTTCTGTTGATCACAAAAGAAGCCATTGTGAAGAAAATTGGTAACCAAACCGATTACAGATACCATTTACTTCCATTGTACTGATTTAAAAAAAAAATGTAATGAGGCTAGATTTCTCTGATGATGGCGTATCAAGGCTGTAACATGTCTTGACCATTGGGGGACAGTAAATATAAAGTAACAGAACGGTGAAGGGAATGCTAGGTGTATTAATTCTAGCATGGAAGCAATCATTTTGAACTATTTGCAAAGAACATTTTAAATATGCACACATTCACTCTTATTTGTATGCCTGATATGTCGAAAACGCTTCAGTTAGGATGGATCACGTACATTTTTTTTTTTTTACATACTTTCAATTTATAAAAGGCCATATTTAAGGGGAAAAGTCTAGTGGTTTGATAACTTTACTCGCTGGATATTACTGTCGGTCGATTATCAAATATTAAATGTTTCGCTACTTCCATCTTACCTTGCTAACGTTGTTAAAAACGGAAGCTCAGTGTTGCCAGATTGAATTGAGGATTTCCAGGCCAAAAGCTCACAAAAACCCGCCCGAAACTTTAACTGTCAAAATAAAGTGATAGAATGTGTCAATCAAGGTTGATAAAGGCCATTTTCAACTCCTTAAAACAATATAATGACAAAATAATATAAATATAACGCTTTTGTCTGCAGCCAGGCCCTTCTCAAAAAACTATCAGGTGACTCCCTCGTGCTTTTCCAAACCTGTAGGAGTTTCGTTCTTCTGTTGAGCACAAAAAAGGACATTCTAAAGAATACTAGTGACAAAACCGTTTGGTAAACATTTTAATTACACTGGCTATATTTCGCTGATGCCAGCAAGGCCGTAACCATGTGATGAACATTTGTAACGTTTAATGTGTCGTCACATTCAGTTAGAAAGAATCACGTGATACCATAATTTCAATCCAAAACGGCCATATTTGAGGGAAAAGTCGAGTAGTTTGATACTCGCTGGATATTACTGCTGGTCGATATGTTTCTATTGTGAAACAGTTGTCAAATATTAAATGTTTCGCTACTTCCATCTTACCTAGCTGACGACTTAACGTACCATCTACCATGCATCGTAACGGACGGTTCACGCGCTCTTCTTCTTCTGTCTGTCAGTAAAGAGTAAACCCCGCCTACTTTGATTTGATTGGCCATCTAAATCAATTTGACCCTGACAAGCGGGAAGTGTCACCAAATTTAACTACTTTCTCATTGTTGCTGCGATTTTTGTAGATTTTTTTTTGCGACAATTAGCTATTTTAGCTATATTTAAATAAAAATAGCAAACATTTTTTGGGGAGATTTTTTATTTTTTACTTGGCCACATCCTGCCGTAGGCCCGTGACCTTTCACGTTTGCTCTCAATCATGCCTGCCAATGAGTCTGCGTGCTTTTTTGTTAACGAAAAATAATTTAACAAAGTAATTAAGGCTATTCCCAGTGGTATTATAATGTTAACCAAATTCTCTGATGTAAATATCAATGATATAAACCTACAAAATCCCCAACTTTTTGTAAATGGTCTTTCCTTTTTTGATAAACGTTTTAATAACAGTTTTATAAGAAACTCCTTTAATGCTGGATCCAATCCTCCATGTAAATCAAAATGGCTTAAACCTCATTGTATATCTTGGCATATCATTTGGATGTTACCATATAAATATGTAATTTCTAATAAAGTAAAAGAAGTACTTTACAAAATTATTCACAGATGTTATCCTGTAAATGCAACTGTTAGCAGATATATTCATAGTGTTTGTGATAAATGTACCTTTTGTAAAATATATGTTGAAGATATTGAACATTTATTTTTCTTTTGCCCTTTTTCTATTTCATTTTGGGTTGACTTTAAAGTAGACATAACAAAAAAAAGTAAACAAAGCCCTTAATTTAGAACCTCATGATATTTTACTTTGTTTTCAAAACCCATCTTTTTCTGATAAACAAATTTACATTATCAATCTGTTAATTATCTTAGCAAAGTTTTATATTCATAAGTCAAAAGTAATTCAAAAGAAACCATCATATATTAAATTGTGTAACACTGATCTTAAAATATACTTTGAAACCCTTTCTAATATGAGATCACCAAATAAGAAGCTGATAAAAACAATACAACTTATAAAGCTTTTCAAATTTATGTAACTGCCCTATTGTATGTATAACCTTTGTTTTATTTTATCCTCTTTTTTATATTATTGCTTAATTTATATGTTTGTATTTATTTAGTTTTGCTTTTGTTCTGTTTTGAATCATTTTGAGATGTACAACATTGCCCTATGTTTACCTTGTGCTATTGTGTAAAGAAACTGAATAAAAAAAAAAATAATAATAATAATAAAAATGAGTCTGCGTGTGCATTGAACACAAATCAGTAGGTCTACGCCTGCCATCCGGATGTGATGACACACACACCACCATTTCATTAAGCATCAAGATGAAATAATAAAATATAAAAAAATGATTACATCAGGGCACCAACTACTCAGTGCACGAACATCTTGTTTTAACCACAGACACAAATGTTATACCACAATTCATGCACAATCATATACTGAGCGATACAGTGCATCATCGTGTCATGTGTGCTGGGGGATGCAGTATTTTGCACTTACTTCATAGTAACGTATAATAGTGTGCGTTGACTGAAATAAGTTTGTATGAATAAAGGTTTTGTTTTCGGAGAATCATAATATCTCTTATTTGTTGTATTTGAGCAGGACAGGGATGCACTTTGGTGACACATGAAACAAATGCCCAACATTATGTGTCTTTTGTGTCTTTACATCATTTCCATCATGTTTGATGTGCTTGCCGATCACAGGAGTCTTTTTCTCATTCAAATGTGTCGTGTGGAGTTACAAGTAAGCCTAAGCATTTCCTAATTTCATTCCAGAATTTTTTTGTTATACTTCATCTTTTGTTATATTTTTGTATACTGTCATCATTTGTAAAGTATATATATATATATATATATATATATATATATATGTGTGTGCTTCTATAATGTCCTCATTTGTAAGTCGCTTTGGATAAAAGCGTCTGCTAAATGACAAAAAAAAAATATATATATATATTTTCCTTTACCTTTACCTTTACCAAATTTACTTGTATTTACTTTCATTTCATATTTGGCGACTTTATGTGAAAATTTGAGACTTTTGTGGGTGGTTCTAGAGATTTTCTGAGGGAGGGGTTGGGCCACAAAGGGGTTTAACGGCGGTTTTGGTTTCAATAATCAATCTACAATTTGTTCGCATGGACATGCATCCTCTGCTGGAGGTAGTTGCGCCTGGTCATAGTTTTAACTATTGCAATAAGTGTAAATATTTATGGGAAGGCTGGACATAGCGAAAACCAGCCAGTGGAGCTGACACCTCAACTTTTTTTACATCCAGCTGGTTCAACTGGCCCCTGGCCTATGTTTGCTGAACCTCTGCTAGACCTTCCTCTCCCTTTACTCTCTTTTATATTCATTCATATAGCAGATTTACGGGGCAGTCGTGGCCTAATGGATAGAGCGTTGGACTTGAAACCCGAGGTAACCCAAGGTTGTGGGTTTGAATCCCGGCTCTGGCAGGAAGTGTCCACGACTGAGGTGAGACCCTTGGGCAAGGCACCGAACCCTCAACTGCTCCCCGGGCGCCGCAATGTCGGCTGCCCACTGCTCCAGGTGTGTGTGCACTTGGATGGGTTAAATGCAGAGAACACATTTCACTCCTCATTATACTCTGTATAATTGTGTATGTGACAAATAAAGCTCATCTGATCTGAGATGCTTTTAATCAAAGAGCCACTGGTATGTTTCTCATGTGTATGACAAAATCTCTTTGATGAGAAAGCAATATGAAAGTCAACAAAATCTGTGCTTGTATCTGTGTGTGTGTGTCTATAGATCACAATATATTAAAGCCTTTCCATTTAATAAGCTTACTCAAACAGCAGAAGTATCAGATGCTAAAGGTCCTAGTGAAATATTCCTGGTCACAATACTTAGGTTGATTTTGTTTCATTTTGGGCAGATAGGTTAGAATTAGAAATGCTCTGGGTTGTTAAAAATAAATATGGAAGTGGACTGCTGACTTGTTGTTGGACCGTGTTATTTTGTTTGGTCCCCTATCAAATCTTTTGTGAGGTCTAAACTTATAGCCTCAGTGTTGAAATTGAAATTGAAGTGGCATGACAGTAACATTAAAAGCAAATGTAACATCAAGGTTTACCATTCACTTTAGATGTGTTATTGTTGTCAATGATTTTTTTATACTTTATGCAAAGAACAGAGTTTTAATACTTTAACAACATAATCAGCAAATTCAGTTTGCTTTGCAAGTTACACCCTTGCAACCACAAACTATGAAACTTTACACATCATCAGCAGTTGATTTTATTCATTCCTTCTCAATAACTTTCAACCAAAGAGACACTGGTATATTTCTCACGTGTATGACAAAATCACGTTGATGATAAATCAATGAAAAAGCAATGTGAAATTCAACAACATCTGTCCTTGTTTCTGTGCGTGGGTATTTTTTCCTGAAAATCTTGTTCCAGCATTCCTCAGCTTAGTGTCACACACATGTGCAAATATTTTTTTCTCTATATATAGGTGTGGTGGTGTTGATTCTCACCATATAAGCAAGACAGAGACCCTTTTGTGTGCCTTTGTGGTCAAAAAGAACTGTAGTCATTTAACAGCATGGTGAGAATCCACTGCCAGAGAGATCATTGTTCTTCCAGACAATACAGCAGACACATGACTTTATTTTGGGAAAGAGAATTCTAATGATCTATGTGGCTACCAGCTGTTAAAAGTTTAATGCTGTCATATCATCAGTGAGGGAGCTTAATGGAATTTAATTAACTCCACAAACAATGGGGACATTTCTCACAAAATTATGTCAGAAGTTTTAGTTGTTTCTGCAATTTGACCCCTTGACCTCCAGCTGACACATCAGGCATTTCATACCAGTGCATTACACTTTACACATTATAGATAATATATATTAAACTGCTATATTGTGCATGTTACTTAATGCATGCTCGACATTCAATTGTACAGAGAAAATTTGGGAAAGGAAGTCTCTGAAAACATTTTATGACTCATCCGAGTTTCATTTTTGTATTGCAGGAAAAAGTGCATCCTCGTTTGACACCTAATTCATGTTACATGTATTTTTTTTGGTTTGTCTTTTCTCCCTTTGCTTAAATAGGAGACTTACAGAAAGATCAAAAATAGAAAGTAAGAGTCAGGGAAAGAAAGGTGGAGTAGATCTATGGAATACTATGGAAGTGTTACCCAACCATCATAACTTCTCTTTTCAACAAAGGGCCCCTGTGTGTGACCCTGGTCCTTACGGAAAAGAGTAAAGTTTCCAGCAATGACGTGTTTGCAGAGACTTCGCTGGTTGTAGTAAATACCCAAGCCTTGATTCTTTTTCCACAGAGGTAGAGCTGCATACACACATAGACTGTCTGTACACACTTAGCCCCTCTTAGACTGCTTAATGATCTTGTATGGGTGTGTGATGTCAGAGGTCATAAAGGAAACAGAGAGGATGTGTGAGTCAGGGTGTGTCTTTTGCAGAAAGAAGGGCAGTCAGCGATAGAGACGGTGGGGCATCAATGGGCGTGGATGGTCTTTCCTTATAAAACGGATCCTAAAAAAGCAAAGGTATTACAGGGAAGACAGTTGTCTTGGACTGAACTACGGAAATTTACAGCAAACATCAAGAACAGGATTTTACAAAGACTCACCGATCACTTACAACAAGTGTCAAGCTAAATTCATCAATGGCCAGCCATAATGGTAAGCAAGTCACTTTAATATTGCTCAAAGAAAGAACTTGGTATATCAATATGATAGAGCGCAACAATACAGTATGCTGTTTAGTGTTTAGCATATACACACTCGCATATTAAATACAAGATGTGTTTGTTTACTACTGAATTACGGTTTTGAAAATGTATAGTGAAGTTGTTGAAAAACTGTTTGTGTTAGTGAACTCAAACGTATTACATAAAGCAGTCTGGTGAGGGTTGGCAAGGCTTTTCCATTTCCATTCAATTTATGAAACTGTAGGTTTAAAAAAAACATCTGCTCACCAAACCACTTATAATTCAATAATGTGGTCTTCCTACCATGGATCAAAATACATTAAGCCATTCCATTAAATCATAATCTTACTCAAACAACAGTAGGTCCTAAAGGTGCTAGAGCAAAAGTAATACTTCTGATGGTTTTGATACATGCTGGGCAGGTGTTGAAATAAACATGGAAGCAGACTGCTGACTTGTTGGCGGGCTGTGTTATTTTATTTGGTCCCGTATCGGATCTCTTTGTGAGGTCTGAGCTTTGTTGCCTCAGCTTGGAAAGCGATGAAGAAATTGGCATTACAGTAACATTAAAAGTAAATGTAGCATCAAACAGCACTGAGCAGAATCCAAGCTGATCAGATGTATTACTATACACTTTAGACGTGTTATTGTCGTCAATTATCATTTCTATGCTTTGTGCAAAGAACAGAGTTTTAATACTTTGACAACATATTCAGCAAATTCAGTTTGCTTTGCAAGTTACACCATTGCAACCACAAACTATGAAACTTTACACATCATCAGCAGTTTATTATATTCTCTTCCTTCTCAAAAACTGTTGTCTGGCATCATCTCATCACTCTCAGAAAAAAGGTACAAAAGTTGTCTGAAGCAGTACCTTTTCAAAAGGTGAATCTTTGTACCTTATTTACCTCTAAATTGGTACATTTTAGTCCCTCAAAGGTATATATTAGTACCTTTTGAGAGACGGCTTTTGTGTCTTTATTTCTGAGATTAATTTGAGAATAAACGTGCCAAGGAACATCTCAGTCAAAGCAAGAAATATTTAATATGAGATCCTAAATCTGAAATATTTCTCATTCATTAAATGTTTTGTCATAACTTTTCTTTGTTATAAGACTGGAATGCTGGCTATCTTAAAACACACTAAACTAACTATTTTAAATCTTAAAACATACACAAACTAAACTCTGGGTCACACATAACCAGACATTCAAATTGTTCCAAACACAACAAATACAGAAACATGCATCTAATTTCTAGGAGATGCATTTTTGATTTTCTCTGACCAGATAGAATCATAGTCCATAAAACTGCATCATTATGTGATTTTCTGTGACATCCCTCAACTCCGACTGCCCAAAATCTAACTCCTCAAAAATCTAAATCCTCGATATAACTTTTGGCAGCTATAACATTGCTCCTCCAGACTGCAAATCAGGGCAAAAGTCATTTAGTGCATTCCAGCTTTTAGGGTGGTCTTAGAGTTTTGGACCCCACTGTATGTTTGAAGATAATATAAGCAAATATAAAACAATTGAGTTCAGCAGATCACAAGCAGATGACTTAAAAAAAATCACCAAAAAGACAAAACAGTGGAAAATCTTTTAACATTAATCATTTACTTTTAATGTTACCGTCATACCACTTTCTTCATTGCTTTCCAAGCTGAGGCTCTAAAGCCAAGACCTCACAAGAGATCCAATACCGGACCAAATAAAATAACCAACAAGTCAGTGGCCTGCTTCCATATTTATTTAAACCAGGGGTGTCATACTCAGTTCCTGGAGGGCTGCAGCCCTGCAGAGTTTTGTTCCAACCCTGCTCCAACACACAAACCATGTAGTTTCCATTTAAGCCTGAGAGACTTGATTATCTGGATCAGGTGTGTTTAATTAGGGTTGCATCTAAACTCTGCAGGGCTCCGGCCCTCCAGGAACTGAGTTTGACACCCCTGAATTAAACAATGCATTTTTTCATGAACATTTTTGAGTGTGAAATTACAAACTGGTCAGCAAGGATTGAATATTGGAAACCATATCATTAATCCATTCCATGATTAACATAAATTTAGCCACCAAAATAACTTGCACGCCACATTCAGTAACAAAGCATTTAAAAACATGTTATAGGTCAAGGGAACTAAGGCTTAATAAACTAAATGGATATTTGGATTATACTTGTTTGTATTGTTTAAACTGTTTATTAATTTATTTTGTGCCCAGCCCTACTGAGTGGTATAGATCTGCAGTGCTATGAGAATAACCATTCTCACCGCACTGAGGAGATGGACATGGAGCGACTGCTGGTGCGCAGAGGTCAGCCCTTCTCTGTAGTACTGCAGTGTACTGACCACATCCCACGGCTCCCAGACCACCAGCTCAACCTCATACTACACCTGGGTGAGCAAACTTGATGGAGAGAGTGACAGATTAAACAATGAGGAAGATAAACAGGTGGCCTACAGGTTTTAGACTGGGGCTTGAAACTGTAATAATCTTGAGTTGGAGTATTAGAGAAGTTATTAGATTAGAGTTCGGTTTAGTGGTCAAGCTAAAGAAAAAACAACTCAATCACAGAAATACTAAAATGCACATAACAACAACATAAGACACCACTGGGAAACATATATTTATATTATGTAAAGTCACATTTATCCTCTATTTTCTGTGCATATGTTTGTGTGTTACAGGTAAGAATAATGAGGTGGTCTTGAAGGTGTCTGACTCAGAGCAAGACCATGGGAAATGGTGGTTCAGTCAGCGTAATGCTCAGGGCGAGGTGATGCTGACTCTCCACAGCCCTGCTGATGCTCTTGTGGGTCTGTACAGCATGACTGTAGTTCTGCTCTCAGCTGATGGGCAGATCCTGGAGCAAACCAAGTCTCACAACTTCTACCTGCTTTTCAATCCTTGGTGCAAAGGTGAGTATGTAAAGGCATCGTTCACCCGAAAAATGTAAATTCATATTTCCTCATGACTATGTTTCTTCTGTTTAAGAGGTTTTAGTTTATTTCTCACACAAAGGTACTGTATAACCTGAGAAAACTGAGAGTTGAATTGAAGACTTTTACTAAAGTTTTGTGGCGCTTATATGTTATTTTGGAGTTTGACAGCCTGTGTTTTTGGGTTCAATGGAAGATAAACTGTCATTGTAGGAACAACGTGAGGGCTACTCACACTAACAATGAAAATTTGAGTTCTAATACTGTGAGAATAGGGAAGTCGGCACACACTTATAATAAACAGAATATTATCATTCATTGGTGTGGATGCTACTATAATTATTGTTATTGTTAAAGGTGTTTAAGGTCAGTTAAGGTCAACAAAATAACTACAATGATAAATATATTAACATCTATACCAGCGGACACTAACGTTCTGTTTTTAAGGCCCATCCATGCCAAGAAGGAGAATTATAACAATATCTGTAATGATAGCTATATGTGACCC
This sequence comes from Ptychobarbus kaznakovi, assembly GCA_027422405.1. NCBI lineage: Eukaryota > Metazoa > Chordata > Actinopteri > Cypriniformes > Cyprinidae > Ptychobarbus > Ptychobarbus kaznakovi. The sequence goes on along the minus strand of CM049809.1, from coordinate 8,832,426 downwards.
TGGACCACAAACCCAGTCTTAAGTCGCTGGGGTATATTTGTAGCAATAGTCAAAAATACATTGTATGGGTCGATTTTTCTTTTATGCCAAAAATCATTAGGATATTAAGTAAAGATCAGGTTCCATGAAGATATTTAGTGAATTTCCTACTGTAAATATAACAAAACATTTTTTTTTCAGTAATATGCATAGCTAAGAACTTAATTTAGACAATTTTAAAGGCGATTTTCTCAGTATTTTTATTTTTTTGCACCCTCAGATTCCATATTTTCAAATAGTTGTATCTCAGCCAAATATTGTCCGATCCTAACAAACCATACATCAATGGAAAGCTTATTTAATCATCCTTCAGATGATGTATAAATCTCAATTTCGAAAAATTGACACTTATAACTGTTTTTTTGGTCCAGGGTCACATATTAGCATCCACATTTTTATTATAAGCACTTGCTGCAGACTGTATGTTGCCTGCAGTTTTAAAATGTTCAAGCTGTTTAAAGTTGGGTGAATTCTAATTGGTTGTCACTGATTTTATTGCTCATCAAAAAATTCTGAAAATTGTATTTATTTCCTGTAGATGACTCTGTGTACCTTCCCAGTGAGGAACTGTTGCAGGAGTACATTTTAAATGAAAATGGGATCTTGTACCAGGGCTCATGGGATGATATAACCACCTTGCCTTGGAACTTTGGACAGGTAACCTACAAATGCATTCCCAAGTTCTCAAGATCCAAATTTATACAGCCCCCATCTGTTTAAACAGTCTTGTGGTCAGTGCCCTCTCTGAGAAAGCCTCATGGCCAGAGATGACTGACACACACTCAAGATTTATGGTTGATGTTGCATGGTGGTGGAATTCAGATGAGGCTGAGTGTGAATTGTGACAGATCAGTGGCAGGAGAACCGCAGAGGGCTTGTCTGCTGGGTAATCACTCTCTGTAGATGTTAGACATTTCAGCAACCATGCCTGTCTCACAAACAAGTGACTGTCCCATTTCAGGAGAAACTTGATTCTCCAGATTAAGCGGGATAACTGAAAATGCTACTACAACAAATGCTACTACTACAAGGACACGATTTGCACAATAATTTCAACTCACAAATAAAAATGTGCTATGTACAGTCTATGATTTTGACGTACAACAAGTTCTCTTCTGTACACAAACTTTATTGTTTGTTTTAGTCCAAATTATTTTCTGTGGATTAGCAGCATGTCACGTTAACTTTAACTGTCTGTCTCTAATTGTGAATACTCCTTTAAGAAAACCTCTGCACCCCTCAGTAAGCCTGCATTTTGTACTGATACAAACAAACCAAGATACTTATATCATTTGGATTCTATTTTTCAAACAGTTTGAAAAAGATGTGGTGGATATTTGCTTTGAAGTGCTGGACAATTCACCCGCAGCCCTGAAAAATTCAGAGATGGACATTGCTAACAGAGGAAGCCCTGTTTATGTTAGCAGGACTATTACTGCCATGGTAAGGCATCTGTCAACATGGCCATTCATTTTCTCCACTTATTATTATAATCATGTTTGCTCAAGCATAAATTATTTTTTCACTTAAGTCATCTGTAAAAAGTGTTTTACACTGTATATATATATACTCTCTGTGTATACATTCGTTCTACGTAAACAAAAATCTGCATTAACAGGTGAATGCTAATGATGATCGCGGGGTGGTATCTGGGCGCTGGGATGGAGAGTACAGTGATGGGTTTGCGCCCACACGGTGGACTGGCAGTGTGTCCATCCTGAGGCGCTGGAATGAGGGTGGAGGACAGAAGGTGCGCTATGGGCAGTGCTGGGTGTTCACAGGAGTGGCCTGCACAGGTAAGAAAGCAAAAGATTTAGAAAATATGAAGTGTTTCTAAATTCAGAAATGCACACTACTGTTATTATTCCTGTTGGTGATTCATGTGATCTGTAACGTGCCCTTTCAACAGTCCTCCGCTGTCTTGGCATTCCAACCAGATGCATCACAAATTACTCATCTGCTCATGACACTGATGCAAACATTTCTGTTGATTGCCTTTTCAATGATCAACTTGAAAGTGTGTCTGAAGGCAGGAAGGACTCCATCTGGTGAGTTATGATATCCACAATAATTTCAAGCTCTAAATCCTTTCTGTATGACAACAGTTGTCTCATTTTTGTTTGCAATTTTAAGAAAAACATCCGAGATGAAATTGAACTCCATTAAGTTTCCTGAGTTATCACAGAGCAATAACATTTTCCTCTGTAGTTCCTGACCTGATCTTCATCCTATTTTTCTCAGGAATTACCACTGTTGGGTTGAGTCCTGGATGAAACGTGATGATCTCCCAGATGGTTACGATGGATGGCAGGTGTTAGACCCTACTCCACAAGAAAGGAGTGATGGTAAAGCTTTACTCTTTGAAGTATAAAAACAAGAACATCCAGAGAACTACTTCTCCTATCTCCATTACATAAAACTGTAATATTAGCTCTTGCCTTCTTCTTCCATGTTCTTGCAGGAGTCTTCTGCTGTGGGCCTTGTCCAGTCCATGCGGTCAAGGAGGGAGAGGTGGGGTGGAAGTACGACACCCCATTTGTGTTTTCTGAGGTGAATGCGGATCTGATTGTCTGGATTGTTCATCCAGATGGGGAACGGATTCAAGTGTCCCAAAACAGTAAAGTTATAGGGCGGAACATTAGCACAAAGAGTGTGTATGGTGACTTCAGAGAGGACATTACTGCTAACTACAAATATCCTGAAGGTAAAAACAAGCAACCTGTTGAATGTTCTCATTTGTTTTGAATTTATTGAACCACTTTATGATGAACTCATTTTGATCTTTGACATTCTGTTGTTAAATTAATTTAATTGTCTCCTATTGTACCTGAAACCTTGTACACGTTACCTCTATATATTTATTTATATTATACATCTTATTATAATAATTGTTTAGAGAATAAGAGGCCTTTGTAAAGCTAGTCTAAAAAGGAAAGACATTTCATCGGTGTATTGTTTACAACAAGGCATGTTCACAGTAAATCAGGAAATTTATGATATATTTTGATTTCGTGTTTTTCATTTCAATTTATATTTGTCCATGCTGATTCTGAAATTGTGACATTCTGATATTAATCACATTCAAATGCTGTGTCCCACCGCAGGATCAATGAAGGAGCGAGAGGTTTATAAAAAGGTAGGAAGACAAGTGGGCCAAAAAAACGAAGGCCCAGGACAGCTCGAGGTTTTCATCAAGCACGCCCCAGCTATCCACGGGACAGACTTTGATGTGATCATAGAGGTGTATAATGCTGGTAGGGAGGACACAGATGCACAGCTTACAGTCACATCGAATGCAATAACCTACAACAGTATCCACCGCGGAGAGTGCCAGAGAAAGACAACCTCTCTCACAGTGCCAGCTCACAAAGGTAAGACCAGGAAACTGAATTATTTTGCGCATACTGGCATCTGCAAACATAGTTTACTTCTCCTTTAAGGCTAAAAAATGTCTTTGCCTCCATTTATAGCTCATAAAGAAGTATTGCGACTTCAGTATGACCATTATGGGGCATGTGTGTCTGAACATCACATGATAAGGGTCACAGCCATCCTCCTACCCACTGATCAGGACAACATCATCCTACAAGAAATCAACATCCCCTTGAAAATGCCAGCGCTTCATATCAAGGTGATGAACCGTTCCATTAATACTAGCACTGTGTCATTGGCTTTGGTCCTTTTATCAATGACTGATATTTGTTCTACATTTCAGATTATTGGAAAAGCGATTGTATCACGTAAACTGACAGCTCACATCTCCTTCACCAATCCCTTGCCTGTTAGTCTACAGAGAGGTGTGTTTACCGTGGAGGGAGCAGGACTAACAGAGGCGAAAGAAATAAAAACACAGTATGTACTAGTTTTAGAAACCATACAGAGTATGTACTAGACATTAAATTAATTCCCCCCCCCAAAAAATATACAATTCAGAAAATGTGCTCACACTCAGGCCATGCAAAATGTAGATGCGTTTGTTTTTTCATTGGAACCGATTTGAGAAATTTAGAACTACATCACTCATTCACCATTGGATCCTCTGCAGTGAATGGGTGCCGTCAGAATAAGAGTCCAAACAGCTGATAAAATCATCACAATAATCGACAAATAATAATTGACATCTTGTGAAGTGAAAAACTGCTTGTTTATAAGAAACCAATCCATCAGTAAGGTGTTTTAACTTTAAACCATTGATTATTGCCAAAATACCAGTTCATAATCCATAATAACACTTACTCCAGTGAAAAAGTCCATCCCCTTTTGTCTTCTTGCATCAAGATCCACCACATATTTGTTTATAATTGTTTTGGACTGTTTTTGCAACAGTTAAAAACATCTTAAAAGCTTTTCACTTCACAAAACATTAATTCATGGACTGAAGTCGTGTCAACTACTTAGTGATGTTTTTATCAGCTGTTCGAACTCATTCTGATGGCACCCATTCACTGCAGAGGATCCACTGGTGAGCAAGTGATATACATTTCTCAAAATCTATTCCAGTGAAGAAACAAACTCATCTACATCTTGGGTGACCTGAGTATGAGTGAATTTTCTGCACATTTTCATTTATGGGTGAACTATTTCAGTATGCAGTATACATTTCTTGAAGTGCATTAGATATGATCTAAGTCATCCAAGTTTTGGTTGACTGTTAACATCTATATGCCTCTCTTTCTCTAGTGGTAAGATTGATCCTGGTCAGGCGGTGACAGTTAAATTCTCCTTCAAGCCCACCCGTGCTGGCCTGAGGAAACTGCTTGTCGACTTTGACTCAGACAGACTGAGAGATGTAAAAGGAGAAGCCACTGTCATTGTTCGGACAAAAATGCAAAATAGGAACGCTGTCCCAGAAATCTAGACAAGCATGTACAATTCAGAGAAGCATACATTTAGTGTGTTGTAAATGATAGAGTTAATGCCATATTCTTAACTTGATGCTTGTTACTTATTTTGTTTGTGATTTGTTTATATAAAGAGTATGTAACAAATCCTTTATGATTACTTTATGACATATAAAGCTGTTTTTCTACATGTAAAATGCCCAACCATGTGAATACATCGTAGATTTTATATATATATATATATATATATATATATATATATATATATATGTAAGTTTTATCTAATACAAATTTTGAAATCAGTGTTTGTTGATACTTTCATTGTAATGCTGTTGTTGTGTTTGATATTAATCAAATAATTAAAAATAATTAGTTTTGTAATAATTAAAAATATGCATGTAAATATGACTGCAGAATATATTTTCTGTATTTGTCCATTTAGTTGTTTATCACTTAATTTCCTATAAACAGCAATATCACAGTGTAAACAATATGTCAGAGAAAATGTATTTCAGGTTTAGCTAGATATTATAAAATACGTTTGCATACTTGACTTTGCATTTGTACCTTTTGACAAATGGAACTGGAGACTTTAGAAGGAAGGGTAACTTATCAGATAACAGGGATAGCTAAAGAGTAACCTTAACCAGCAAGCAGGTGACATGTATTACAGGTAGGCCTACACTAAATGTAAATAGTAGTGCCATTATTGTGATGTGAATGATCAACTATCAAATGGCTTAAAACTCATTGATTTTCTACTTATGCTTGTCTCTAATTGAAATAGTATGTGGAGTTTGTGCATCCACAAGATTTTGATCGCCACCTGCTGTGAGGAAATGCTTACTGTTACTTTGATAATCAAATACACAAAATCGAAAGTACTGTGTTTAACTAATTGTTTCATTTTTATTGTACTGTTTTACGGTAAATAATATTTGTCTTACTTTTGTATTGTGCAAAATTCCTACCCTTCCATCACACTGCACGATGATATTCTACAGCTTTATTCATTTGGACGTTTGTAAAGACTACTATTACTACTACAACTATTATTAATACTAATACTAATAATAATACAATTGTAGGTTAACACGCTTAATTATTTTCTTAAACATAAAAAAGATTCCATTGTGTACAGCAATGGTGCTGCTTTGATTTATTCTGAAAAAATAAACCCTTATTAACCAGGGAGCGAGAAAAAATCAAAGGAGATTGTAAATCACATTAGTAAGATAAAATAAAGATAATAAAGAATACAAATATCACTGCTCTGTTACTTTATCATTGCATCATCCAGTTCCGTCCTTATGCCGTTGACATATCCAAGCTCGTCTTTGTTTTGATCGAAAGCATCTTAAACCAATAGAAACTGCGTACACTGAAACATCGATATTCCTGAACCAATCATGTGCGTTGTGGGCGGGGCTTCTACTCCTTTTGGTTTCAGCCGGCGTGGGGAAAGAAGTGTGACTAGCTTCTGAAGCGGTTACAAGATTATCATTCGTAAGTTTTATAAGATTTGCTTCCACGCGTTATTTGTTGTTATTGTTATTATATGTATTTGTGACCTGTATCACGAGACCACATGAATCCAATTAAACGGTGATTCAGTGAATGACTGGATTGTCAGTTTAGCCTTGTCTCGTGTTTAGGGGAAGCATGCGATTGTAAAATAAAACTGAACAACTGAATTATCCGCCACTCTTTGTAAGTTACCTTGACATAAGGACCTGGTTACTTATGTAATATAGAATGCAAAGGCAGATGTTGATGTGCAAGTCAGTCCAAGCTTGCATCATACTTGTGGTGGTCTATAGGGGTTTGGCCTATGCCAGTGCACTGGTTAATGCAGTGCATCAGAAATCATATTCCAGTTTTCATATATGTGTGGAAATTGTGATGTTATTTACCTTTACATGGTTGTGTATTCTTGAGAATGAGTTCTTATAGTCGATATTATATTCTTATTGCACTAAAGCATATGTACTTCCTCTGTCCAGGATTATAGATCATCATTATCTATGGCTCTTCATCTCACTGTTTTATGTGCCAAAGCTTTCTTCTATTGTCAGGTGAAGCTCACTGTGTGCAGGTCTTGGTCTGTTGACTTGCTCTGCTCACTAATTTGGGTGCATCATGTCATGTGCCTGATTTTTAAGATCTTTCACAAGGCTTTGCCAGATTCGTGAATTTTATATTCAGTGCTCAGCAGTGAGGAAGATCCCTGTCAGCATTTCCTTTTGGGTTATTTCTTTTAAAAACATCCTTTGAAATGGTCTATTGATTTGCCAGGTGTGCACTGCTTGTTTTTGTGTTCTTTGCAGTAGTCTTTGGCAGGTCTCCTTTAAGAGATTTAATCTCAGTGAGGGTTTTATTAGTATGTTAATGAAAAGCAACTAAATAAGAGCAACCTCACAACCCCATGCTGCCTGACAGCGGTGCAACGTCACTACATTTACATTTAGCAGAAGCTCTTATTCAAACCGACTTACAAATTAGACAATATAACAAAGGTGATTCATCCTAAGAAAGTTTGTTCGTCATGCATGTGTGTGACTTTGATGCTTGTCAAATTTTGATGATTTAATTATGTATTCAAGGAAATGTTAGGACTTTTGTCTTGGAAGCTTAATTTAGAGTAGGTTTAAACGTAAGAACACCAGTATCTGTATTATATGTATATATATATTAATTGTTGTTTTGCAAATACATAATTTCATTATAAATTATAGGATATTTTAAAATTAGGGTATTTTTCCATTGATTCCAGTAAAAACATTGAACATATATGGTGAAGCGGTTAAGTTCTTTGTCAGTGGATGCGATTTCTGGTATGCATGGCTTGAGTGTTGACGAGTTGACTTTTGGAAAAAGATGTCTTTATGTTTTGGATTAGTTGTTATGGGAGTGGTGCTGTAATTACTTCAGGGATGTCTTTTGTTTGCTGCATACTGGCTCCACCTGCTGAGGAGTATATTTTTGTGTTTATATTCACAAAAAGTTCCTTTTATCCACATAAAGGAGTCATTTAGTCGTGTTTTACTCTTAGCTTAATTTCTCTGCATGTCAGAGAGGATTTAGTCTGTTTGGTGAATTTGCAAGCTTTGCTTCTTCACTGACCAGATTCCTCCCTCGCATGTCCCGGTATTGATGCAGTGATCATGAAGTGTGCGTGATATTCTTACAGGCTGCAAGTGTCCATAACAGATTCTTTAATTGATATCAGTTAACAGCAGTACAAAGCAGCTGCATGTTTACTCCACCCAGTGTTTTTGTGAAACCGGTTTCTGGCTCACTGCGTGTTTGTATATATATCTCCAGTCCCCTGAGAACAACACAACCAGCATGGACTCTTCCCTGACTGCTGCACAGATCCGTGAGAAGTTCATCGACTTCTTTCGCCGCCATGAGCACCAATACGTCCACTCGTCGTCCACCGTTCCGCTTGATGACCCCACTCTGCTCTTCGCCAATGCCGGGATGAACCAGGTAAGGAGATTTGAACCTACTTACAAAAATGGGCGCACATAAGTATCTAAGTTGTTGGAAACAAACATTTTTTTTTTTTTTTATAGTTCAAGCCCATCTTCCTGAACACCATCGACCCATCCCACCCTATGGCCAGACTTCGTCGTGCTGCAAATACACAGAAGTGCATTCGTGCCGGCGGCAAACACAATGACCTTGATGATGTGGGCAAAGACGTGTACCATCATACTTTCTTCGAGATGTTGGGATCTTGGTCCTTTGGAGATTATTTTAAAGTAAGAGATGGATAGAAAAGTGTCGCGTATTGTAAAATCATGGCGGTTTTCTTTATAGTACTGGTGCTTCTTTTTGTGCTGCTAAAGTTATAAATGGATAAACTAATTTTGGCCTTTTCTCTCTTGCTCATTCTGTCTCTAGCACCTGGCCTGCGAGATGGCACTGGAGCTGCTGACGAAAGAGTTTGGTATACCTATTGGCCGACTCTATGTGACTTATTTTGGTGGTCATGCTGATGCAGGCCTGGAGCCTGACCTGGAGTGCAAGCAGATCTGGCTAGACTTGGGGTGAGTACAGAATCTGTACAAGGTGTATTAAGTTATTGATGTGAAAGAGTTAAATATTTTCTCTGTCTTAGGATGGATGAGTGCCGTATTCTGCCAGGGAGCATGAAAGATAATTTCTGGGAGATGGGGGACACCGGTCCATGTGGACCCTGCAGCGAGATCCACTATGATCGCATTGGAGGCAGAGATGCCGCCCACCTGGTCAACATGGATGACCCAAATGTGCTTGAAATCTGGAACCTCGTGTTCATCCAGTTTAACAGGTAAATTACTGCTCCTGGCTAACTACAGCTAACAATGGAAACAGTTTACTAAGTTTACACACTCTTAGAGATATTGCTTTTGGAGCCATTTCTTATTTAATGTATTGTTCAAAGGGATGTACAACAATATAGGCATCATATCCGCTATTGGCTGATGTTATGGATTTTTTTTTTTAAATGTATCAGTATCAGTAAAATCTTAATATTAATAAGATTAAATTCTAAAATATACTCATTAATTCTTAAAACCATTAACATATGGTTGATTCAGTGAATACATTAATGTAAATTCTTAGTTTAAGAAATTAATAATTTAATTCAGCAGTGACACATTATGTTTAATGATTAAATAATTAAGTGTTTTTTTGTTCTTTTGTAAAATAAGTTCTTTTTCAAATAAATACTGCTGATTTTAACTTTCAATTCATCAAATAATAATGCACAAAAATGTCCACAATATATTAAGCATCAACTGATTTCTACATTGATTTAAAAATAATAAATATTTATTGAGCACCAAATCCTATTGGAATTATTTCTGATGGATCATGTCACACTGAATGACTACTAAGATCTTTGGAATAAATGACATTTAAAAATTGTAATTATATTGAATATTACTGTTTTTACTGTATTTGATCAAATAAATGCAACCTAGATGAGCATAAGACACTTCAAAAATATTATAGTGTATATTAATTATTGGTCAGAATTTTAGCACTGGTTTCTATATTTCACAACCTCTGATTTTTTTTTTAAACAAAGACACGCAAACAAATAAAGACATAAGTATGCACGCATTGTTTTAAATGCATTTGACTTTAAATGCATGCATAAGCATATGGTCTCTCTATGCAGAGAATCGGAGACCGTTCTAAAGCCTCTGCCCAAGAAGAGCATTGACACAGGGATGGGACTGGAGCGCTTGGTCTCTGTACTACAAAACAAGATGTCCAACTACGACACAGACCTGTTCATCCCTTATTTTGAAGCCATTCAGAAGGTAATATCATAGAAAACATGACTAAATTCTGCTTTGCACGTTACTATAAAGAATGTCTTGGTTCTCAGGGCACAGGTGCCAGGGCATACACAGGAAAAGTTAGTGCAGAAGACACAGATGGTATTGACATGGCATACCGTGTCCTGGCTGATCACGCCCGTACCATTACCATTGCCTTGTCTGATGGCGGCAGACCTGACAACACGGGCAGGGGGTGAGATGATTGTGTTATTGCTGAGAAATTGGCATGTAGTCAATGTATGTGTATGTGAGCCTGTTTTTGTGTTGCAGCTATGTGCTGAGGAGGATTCTGCGTCGTGCTGTGCGATACTCTTTCGAGAAGCTGGGTGCAAAGAGGGGCTTCTTTGCCTCTTTGGTAGATGTGGTGGTTGAATCTCTGGTAAGGCCTCTACCTCTCAGACACTATATTGTTCCTTCTGATTTTATGTGCGTAAGGATTCCCTGTTTGCAGCTATGACTGTAATTCAAAGTGGCAGCTGCTTGAAACATTGAAATGCTCTTTAATTAGATATATCTCTCTGATGGCCGTTTAATGATTCATTGCTCTCTACAGGGCGATGCTTTCCCAGAACTGAGGAAGGATCCTGATATGGTAAAGGACATCATCAATGAGGAGGAGGAACAGTTCCTCAAGACCCTTAGCAGGGGACGCCGCATCCTGGACCGCAAGATCCAGAGTCTTGGAGACAGCAAGACTATACCAGGTAAAGCACATAATACCACAAAGAACCATAATCAGTATTTGTAACATGCGTTTGAAAATAAAACAATCACCAACCATTTTCCCAAACTATAATGAGAATTGTTTTCCACCAAAATACAAATGTAAAGAGTACATAAATATTAGTATTGTGAATTTACTGTCGTTCTGAAAAGTAAAATTATTCTTATTAAATAGATTTATTTTATTTTACAGTACAATTGTTTTATTACTATAATATTAATATTTCATGAAATGGACTGAACTGAATTTTCTTATGCTAAAATCCACTGTAAATCCACATTCTAAAGCTGATGTTTAATTTTTTTCTCCATAAATGCCACTGTCTTGTGTAGGTGACACGGCCTGGCTGCTGTATGACACTTATGGTTTTCCTCTGGACCTCACTGCCCTGATCGCTGAGGAACGAGGAATGGGAGTGGACATCCAGGCCTTTGAGGATGAGAAGAAAGCTGCTCAGGTTTAAATGACTTCATTCTTTCATACACTGCAATTTCCATGTATAATTTTAGAATATTTTTTACAGTTTAAAACACACAGAGGACACTACCACAACTCAGTGGCACCAATATCAGTGATTCAAAAAATAATAATTTTTTAATAGTATTTTTTAATTAATAGTACTGTTAAATGTAATCTAAGCTCTTAAAATGAAAATCCATCTTTAATACTTTCAATTATAATGTTGTGTATCTCTCTCTCTCTCTCTCTCTCTCTCTCTCTCTATATATATATATATATAAAAAGTAAATTTAGATGTTCAAATAAGTTAAAATCCTGTATCATCCGAGATATTAATCCAATATATAGCCAATATCAACTGGTAACAGTAATTTAAGTGTTTTGTATTAATGTAAATGAGTCTAATTAAAATATATGTGCACACAGTTGAAGTCTCAGGGCAAAGGCTCTGGGTACGAGGACCACATCATGCTGGACATCTACGCCATTGAAGAGCTCAGAAACAAAGGTGTCGCTGCCACTGATGACAGCCCCAAGTATAAGTACACTTCGAATGATAACGGCAACTATGGTACGAATTACACCTTTGCTATTCCTCTTGATATTTACGGTTTGATTATGCGTGGGTTTCACGCTTGTGACATTGTGTGTCCCTCTCAGAGTTTGAACAGGCAGTGGGCACAGTGCTGGCTCTCAGGAGGGAGCGTGCATTTGTTGATGAGGTGACCACAGGTCAAGAGTGTGGAGTGCTGCTCGACCTAACCTCTTTCTACGCCGAGCAGGGTGGCCAGAGCTTTGATGAAGGCTACATGCTCCGAGAAAACGACTCTGCTGAGGATGTAAGAAACTGAGAGTGGTTGTATAAAGAAGCTGAACTGCCTGATTTAGTTATGCTTCATGGTGCTGTCATGTTTTATTGTGCTGCTTCAGAGGATGGAGTTCACTGTGAAGAATACTCAGGTGCGCGGAGGATACGTGCTGCATATTGGTACGGTATATGGCACACTGAAGGTTGGAGACCGCCTAACTCTGCACGTGGATGAGGTATGTTATAGTTTTATCATTGATTTGCAGTGTTGGGAAGGTTACTTTGGAAATGTAATAGGATACAGATTACAAGTTACCCTATTTAAAATGTAATAAGTAGTGTAACTATTTCAGTTACTTTAAGTAATGTAACTGATTACATTTGATAATTTTTTATTACTTTTCTAAATTTCTAATGAATTTTTTCAACTGTTAATAATTTTTAAACATTCAAACCAGGCATTGTTACATTTTAACACTGATTACTGTCAGACTACTCAAAATCCTTCATCACTTGAATTAAAGGGATAGTTCACCCAAAAATGAAAATTCTGTCATCATTTACTCAAACTCAAGTAGTTCCAAACCTGTATGACTGTCTTTGTTCTGTTAAACACAAAGGAAGATATTCTGAATAATGTGGGGAACCGAGCAGTTCTGGGGCACCATTGACTTCCATAGTATTTTTTTTCCTACTATGGAAGTCAATAGTGCCCCAAAACAGCCTGATTACAAACTTTCTTCAACATATCTTCCTTTGTGTTCGGCAGAACAAAGACAGTCATACAGGTTTGGAACTACTTGAGTTTGAGTAAATGATGACCGAATTTAAATTTTTGGGTGAACTATCCCTTTAAGATGATGATAATTTTATTTGAAAGCACTGCCACCTCAAAATCGGAATTTAATCAGACCTCTTTTTACTTTGAAATCATTCTGAGGTCAAATACAGATTTAAAATCATAATAAGATATAGTTTAATAGCTATAATGCTGTTTTTGAAATCAAATCTTTGCATAGCTATGTCAGGAAACACTGGCAACGAACAATGCTTTGGGAAAAAAAACCTTAATCTTAAAAGATAATGCATATACACAAACCCAAATAGGAAATAAATCAGTTATCAAATAAGCATATGTCCTATTATATGTCCTAAACTCCTGAAACATTGGTTTCTCATATTTCTCATATTTTAGAGCATTCAATGCAATTTGGGAAATAAATTAATCAAATCTGAATGTGTGAAGAAATTCAGATGTAACCCGTTGTAATTGTTAACATTTTCATAAGTAACTAATTTAATTACACTTTTTTTCTCTCAGTAATTGTAACAGATTTGTAACTTTTTCATTTGATTAGTCACCTTCAAAATAATTTATAGCATCTGGTTTAGACAAAAAGAGAGATGACTTAACCCATGAATAGGATATTACATAGAATGCAACATAATTTCCCTATTTTTCTCTCTCAGGGTCGTCGTAGGCCCATCATGAGTAACCATACCGCCACGCACATCCTTAACTATGCCTTGCGTTCAGTGCTGGGAGAGGCAGATCAGCGAGGCTCTTTGGTTGCTCCAGACAGATTGCGCTTTGACTTCACAGCTAAAGGAGCCATGAGCACTGATGAAGTGCGACGCACAGAAGAGATCGCCTCAACTGTGGTTCGTGATGCCAAGGTCAGCCACATTCAACAGACTTGTTCTTTCAATCAAACGCTTTGTATTCATATTGCTTGAAACCGTTTTGACATGTATTCACAGTGCAGATATTCTGTAAACCGAGCAATACAGATATACGTGTCCCTGAGAACACTTGTATTTTTTTTTCATATTTTGTCTCGCAAACTGAAATGCTCTGTATATGTTTTTCATCAGCCGGTTTACGCCCTGGATGCCCCCCTTGCAGCAGCTAAAGCCATCCAAGGTCTGCGGGCAGTGTTTGATGAGACGTACCCTGATCCTGTTAGAGTGGTGTCTATTGGCATCCCAGTGGAGGAGCTGCTGGCTGATCCAAACAGCCCTGCAGGCTCACTTACCTCCATCGAGTTCTGCGGCGGAACGTATGAACATCAAAATTTAATATTATAAACTTTTAATATTGCAGAAGAAGGCCCTCTGGGCTCTAGCAGCACATCTAGTTATCTGTGAATATGAACAAAAATATCAACTTGTTTGTAATATGTAGAAGCTTGTCCTGTCTGTGCGTCATGAATAAAATCTTAATTCTTTCGTTAATGGAATCAAAATGTTTAAGAAAGCATAATTTTTTCTTTCTCTTTGATGATTTTTACCCATAGGCACTTGCGGAACTCTGGTCATGCGGCACCATTCGTGATCGTATCAGAGGAGGCCATCGCTAAAGGAATCAGGAGGATTGTGGCAGTGACCGGAGCAGAGGCTCAGAAGGTTAGAGGAGGCAGGGCCAACATGAATATGCACACTTTTTGTTTTAACTGATACTTCAGTATCTGATTTAGGGTTGGGAATGTAGAACCGGTTTTTGTTGTCTGATGTGAAATAATACAAGGATTAAATATGTCTGTTGTGTTTTCTTGCTGTTTGCACGCACAGTCTGGCTAGTGTAGCTTGATCGACAAATAAATTATTCTTTTGAACCTGTTCTATTCAACTAATCACAAAGAATGTGCTTTATAAATATAAAGAGCTTATTCACTGTAATTACTCGCTGATCATTCATGTAACAACATGTAAATACACATTCAGAACAGTATTTAATTTTTTTAGAATAATATTATAGGTATTATTGGTGGGTAAATCATTTAGGAAGTTCCTCGATTCCCATTTCTAATAGTTCTTGACATTGATGTTTGTGTTGTCAGGCCCAGAGGAAAGCTGACGCACTGAAGCTAGAACTAGATGCCATGGCAGAGAAAGTGAAAGCTCAGACCACCCCTAATAAAGATGTTCAGAAGGAGATTGCTGATATGACTGAGGTGAGCTCCACTCCACCATATTCTGCTCTCACGTGTCTAGAATCAGTGGTGTGTCTGATTTTACCCATCAAAGTATAACTGGATCAGTGTATGCGTATATATTCAGGCCCTGGGCACTGCAGTCATCTCTCAGTGGCGGAAGGATGAAATGAGGGATTCCCTGAAAGCTCTTAAGAAGATCATGGATGACCTGGACCGTGCCAGCAAGGCTGATGTACAGAAGAGGGTAAGGGAATATGATTCTGTTGTTTGATAGTCACTGAGGTTCTTGGAACACATTATGGTTTTAATTTTAGGTCCTGGAAAAGACAAAGGAGATCATCGAAAGTAACCCAAACCAACCTCTGATTGTGATGGAGTTGGAGAATGGAGCATCTGCAAAGGTAACTCTCACTGGCTTTTCCAATTACGAGTCTAGACTTGAACTGAATTTTGTTATTATTTGCAGTGAAAGTCTTAATGTTTTGTCTGTGTCCACAGGCTTTGAATGAGTCTCTGAAGCTGCTGAAGGCAAATTCACCACAGACTGCTGCTATGCTTTTTGCTGTGGACAGCGATGCGGGGAAAATTATCTGCTTGTGCCAAGTGCCTCAGGTAAATGTGTTAGAGAGGACCTTATTCTGTAAGATGATCGAGGGCTCTCTTGAAATATTGAACCAGATCTACTTTAAAACATAAGATTTTCTTGTTGTGAAAAAATAATACTTTGAATCTGCAATGACACTAAATTGAACAAAAGTGAAGACTTTTACATACAAAGGATTTCTATTTCAGATAATTGCTGTATTTTAAACTTTAAATTCATTAAAGAATCCTGAAAAAATTATCAATTTACACAAAAAAAAATATTAAGCTGTATAATGGTTTTCAATGTTGATGATAATAAATGTTTCTTCAGCACAAAATCAGCATATTACAATGATACTGAAGGATCATGTGACACTGAAGACTGGAGTAATGATGCTAAAAAGTGTCTTTGTCATCACAGGAATACAATTTTTAAATGTATTAAAACAGATAACAAATATTTTTCAATTGTAATATTTTACAACATTTCTCTGTTACTGTATATATATATATATTTTTTTTTATCAAATACAAGCAGCTTAGGTGAGGGGCTTCTTTAAAAAAAAAAAAAAAGCCCAACATGTATGAATAATACTGTATTTTCTTAATACACGTTACTATAATTATGTTAAGTGAAATAAGAGTAATAACATGCCTTTCTGAAAAGCTTTGCTATACAGCCAACCTCCAGAAGTCAAATGTTTCAGATCGCATATTTTGTTCGTTTCACATTTAATGATGGTTAAATTATTACTTTGACTTGCATGGTACTAGACACAATAATGCATATGTAAAGTATCAATTTAAATTCACCAATGTATGTGCTCTGGTTGTGTTTCCAGGATGTTGCAAACCGAGGCCTGAAGGCCAGCGAGTGGGTTCAGGAAGTGTGCCCTCTGCTGGACGGAAAAGGAGGTGGTAAAGACATGTCTGCCCAGGCCACGGGTAGAAACACACACTGCATACAGGAAGCTCTGCAGCTGGCCAATGAGTTTGCCCGCCTCAAACTGGGTGAAAATTAAGAAAAGAGGTCCTTAGTTTGGTCTTAACCTTCCTCCTGTCCTGTTCTAGCTCTGCTTCGTGAATTTTCAAACTGGACATTCCAGGGTAGGAAATGTACAAACTGTACAGAAATGTGTCATTTGTCAATTATGAATAGGAAGGGAAATATCCAGTGCCCGCTCTTGGTAAATTTGGGTTTTGCAGATGTTAACTGATCCATCGAACCGTCCTGACTCACTGATGCAAAGCACATGGCCTGTGCATGCTTTCTGATTGGATTATTACATGCAAATTCACAGTTAATGTTCTGCTAGCTAAAATCACCCTCATGGTCATTGTTATCATTACAAGCTATTTGATCTTTTTATTCTAAGATTTTCCATTACATTTGGAGAATTGTTGGTCTGTCTCTTTAGTGGTAGGGATGTCGTAATGGTTCAGGAAAATTCATGTCAGCACTGTTAACCTTTAACTAGCTCTTCTAGCATCTGTTTTGGGGAAACGAGCCATTATGCATCACTTGTTAATGGTAATAAAAAATGGTTTTAAATGCAATTTTCATTGTTGTGTGGAGTCATGTATATTTGAACATGATTGTGCTTAAAGCTATTGTGTATAATTGTTAACTGCATAGACTATCTGATGATTTTGTCAGCTCTAACTACATGAATTATCAATCAAATTCCGGTTAACTAGAGATCAATAACTGTAAGTACTACTATTACATTCTTGCTTACAGGTGCATAACATATTTTGAGTCACTATAGCATTCTTATTATACGATGCATTGTGAACTCTTTTAAACCTTTTCATTTAAAACCATATGCTTTTTGCAATTTCTATAAATGGGTGTGCCAGAATTTCAGACACATGCTCGTCAAGCTCAAACACATAATTATAAATTTACACAAGGACAAAAAGGATGGATATATATAGCTAAAGTGTGTCATTAATCAACTTAGTTTAGCTAACTTTAAAACAAATTAGATTATCAGAATTCAACATGATGTTTATGCAGTTTTTTTAAGTGATAAAGTATACTGGATGGAAAGTAATATTGAGGGCATCAAACTTTTTTTTAAATGCCAGTGTTTTCACATTAGAAGCTGCGAAGCACGTAAACCATTAGTAGTAAAAATTGATCCGTTTGTTCACATACTGATAAAAGAACATGAACTTTATTTCCATAACATCATAAGTTCAATCCTGAAGCTGTAATGAAAATGTACTGCATCAAATAAAGCAGCTCTGGCAAGGAGAACAATAGTTTACTTGTATACCAATGTCCTTGGACACAAAGAGCCAACCATTTTTAAGCATGTTTATTTCTTACAGTAGCATAAAGATAAAAACAGTCCAGAATTACACAAAGACTGAGGTGAAAGGAAGAGCACTGACCAATAGTCACTATATCAACACTAACGAGAAGTTAATGAGAGCAAACACAGTGGCGATGATATGTACAGTCTGTGCTGAAGAAGGTTTCTTCATGAAGAACAGGATTTAACATTAAGTTGAAAGGAGTCTAAATACTGTAGCCTCGTTTTGAACTTTATGTCGGGGGTTTTGCTGACATTTTGTGTTTTATTAATTATTTCTTCAAATGGAATAGGGGGATCTACCATGAAGCCTTTCAAAAAGGTCAAGAAAACAAAATGAAATTGCATGATTCATATCTATCCTGGAGGCACAATCATGTGTATGATCGTGGAAAAAGCAGCAAAGAAATAAAACAAAGCAGTTTAACAGGTTCTGTAATATTCATCTCACTTTGCATCCTATAATCATACAAACAATTCAACAAAGATGATACAAAGTCCTAGAAAAAGCTCTCTAACTGACAATAAGGATCCACAAAGACTGATAATTAAATGCTGAGAAAATTGGCAAGAAGAGCATAAAGAAAACAAGCCAATTTGGAATTGATCTCGTCATGTAATTTGGCCACAGAACATTTCAAATGGAGAGAACAGAGAAGGTAGACATAATGAAGATCTTTCATAAATTGTTTGAGTAGATTTGCCTGAATATCACTCGGCAGGCTATGATCCTCCTGTGGCACGAAAACCCGGGTGTGCCTCACATGTCCGGAAAAGTGAAGCTGCGGGCTCTTTGATCGCCCGCTGGTGGCTGGCTGCAGTACAGGTCATAAACCCCGCCCTCTCCATGTAAACGAATGGGACTTGAGTAAAAATTACAAAATAAATTACACTTCCAATGCAATTTTCCGAAATATGGTTTTAGTCATTGAAGGTAGTTGTTATCACTCTGATATATGTTCAATTGCTCATTTTTGTGATAAGTTTAATTTTAGCTAGTAATTTGATGCTATAAAAACAGGGCGTGTCGTTATGGTTGATTGGGTCTGCCGGAGTTTGATTCCGCGGCTCCACCTCATGACTCTACTGCGCAGACTCTGGCTCCAAACGAATCTCTACTGCGCAGACTCGGGCTCCAAATGACGTCATTTTCTCAAGATGGCAACGGCCATACTAAGATGATTTGCTTTCACTTTTCTATAGTGGAAGGAAGCGGAGACGCGTCGTCCATCTTTTTTACATTCTATGACGAAAACAAGAAAAGAAACATCCCTCCTCGCCAACTAGTACCATCTAGGATTAATGAATACTGTTAAGAGTAATACAAGAACATCACAAGCCAATTTATATTCCTTAATCCATATTTTCTGCACAATACATAAACATCGAACAACAAAAACAAGAGGATTAGTAATGGAATTAAACTCTTTGGTGAACGACTGCGCATCTCAATGTTCTACCTATGAGAGGGCAGCCATCCTATGTATCCGTGATATTAGAATTTCACTGTGAAACGCCCAATAATAATCCCTCAGAATAGGCTTAAATATAATAAAGCCACTGCAGCACTGTGTATTTAATATTCACCCGGTATGTAACCGTCAAAAGACATTTACGCTTTATTGACAATGTATAAAAGCATTCGCGTGCCACAGGTCTGGATTTTCTAAGGGTTCAGGAGACTTTTCAGAAGTGACAGTGAATGCAGGTAGCTCTTAAAATCAAGAGGGGAGAAGGTTTTCAGGTGAGAGCTTTTCCCACCCTGATCCTGAAGGCACGGCGCTCAGCTTAGCTCAAAGTAGAACAGACAAGAGGATGAGGTGGTGGAGCAAAGGAGAAGCCGTGAATCATGTGTGGAGGACAGCTATAGTGGGTAGACGATCCGTGCCCTATTTTAGAGCCCAGATTTTTGTGAGCGCGAATGTGTGTCAATAAATGCTCTGTAAGAAGACTAAAGGAACAATAGCACGTGTTTATGCATCTTATAATGAGGTTAGCTGTGCTCTGGAGAGAGCACATGTCCAGAAGCGAGGACAAGGCACGCAAGCATGTAACGTGTGTGCGTTTACACACTGAAATAGCTGATATGTCTACATTTTGAAAAATAACTACTGCACCTGAAACTTAGACTCGGCCGAAGCAGAAAGCTACGGACGTAGTGATGGAAAAAATATGAGATTGGAAGAAAAATATATTTCAGTGCTTTCGAGTCACAATTCTTTTGTTTGAACGCAAGTTTCTCGGGGAGAACACAAACGTTTTACGAGAGAACGCAAGATAATTGAAATATCATTTCTGTTTCCAGAGAAACTTTGCATTCGCTTAAAAAACTTATGTTCGCTCGCAAAACTTGCACATTTTCCAGAAAAAATGTGAATTCACACACAAACGACTCAAAAGTTTTGCAAGCTAACACAAAGTTTCTTGGGGGAAGGCAAACAATTTGCAACCTATCGCAACCTAGTTTCTCGGAAAAAACACAACATTTACAAAACAACATAAAAGCACTAAAATCTAATTAATAAAATGTAAAATAATGTTTTTTTTCCGCTTGCAAAACATTTTAGTTCTTCTTAGAGAGTTCACACACAAACAACTAGGAATTTTTGAAAGCTTAACGCATTTAGCTAAATGTACCGCAAAATTTCTCAAGAAAACAATTGGCCAGCTAGCACAATGTTTCCTGGGGGAACGCAAAAATTAGCAAGAGAACGCAAAAGCATTCAATTTTTATTTTACTCCCATCTTGTATATTTTCCCCATCACTTTAGGGACTCCGTAGAAAAAACTTGTCGTTCAAGCGGATCTTTCTGCTTTTCCTTCGTAAGTTCTAAAACGTTTATAATGTATTCAATTATACAAGGAAAACTATACAAATTTTACAATAAATATAAAAAAATCCCCTATTGTTGATGGTAAATGACTGAACAGCAGCAAAGGAGTGTCTACATGACTTCAAGGAAACGCTTATCAATGAATTCCACCAGAACTTCAAGATCTGTCTGTCAGCTAGTCGCAATACATCAGGCTTCATAAATGAAAGCTTATATTCGGTTTCTCACAATCGAATACTTTTTTCTGTCGTTTTTCCATTATAAAACACTATTACGTTAAATTTAGTAGTGTGCTGAAGATCAACAATGAAGCTTTACCACTGTTCACAGTGCATCACTAGAACAATCACCACATCTTGAGTGGCGTTGGTTTCTAAACATACTCCACATATACTTAATATATTGCTCATATGTGTTCATATTGGACTGCGTCAGTGGTTTTAGCTCCTGGTGTCGAGTATCGGTCCATCCTTCTCAGACCAGAGGAACGATCAGTACTCGAACGTAATTAGCAAAAGCGAACGAACCAAAAACAAGGTTGTTCAGACTGCTGTGCGCACACAGTGATCACAAACTGTTAGCATGATCATTTCAAACACGAACAACGAAACTAAAAATATCTCATAAGACAAAATAAAGCTCGGTTTAACAGCACGAACTTGGAAGTCCACTCCTGGTGACGTGAGGAGTCTAAATGCAGTGCTATAACGCTAGTGAAGTGACCCGCCAATATCCAAGCTTTTAGTTAAAGGGAAAGTTCACCCAAAAATGAAAATGTAGTCATTTACTCTACTTAATTTCATTCCAAACCTATATGACTTTTTATTCTGCCAAGATAATGTTGCAAAAACTTCTTTGGACCCCATTGACATAAACAGTTTAAACATTCTTCAAAATATCTTTTGTGTTTTGCAGAAGATAGTAAATCATACAGGTTTGGAATGACATGAGGCTGAGTAAATGATGACAATTGTATTTTTAGGTCAACTATCTCTTCAACGAATCAACAGAGAACTACTAGAGTACTATAATACACTATGGTGATTGTTGTCTCACTAATCTACCTGACCTCGGCATGAGATAAGAGTTCCCGTATCATCACTATTAAACAAAAGTCATAAATATTAGCCAAATCCATTACCAGTACATATACCTAACATGCTGTTTAGTGGTGAGATATTAGTGTTCCTTGCCAAGTCAAGTTCCTTGTCCTAGTTGAGGTAGGCTTGCAAGGAAAAGCACATTAGTACATTTAGTACTAGCGTCTCCTCTTAAAACCACCACATCAAGAGGGATGCTGCCCAGAATCCTGTCCACTTGGGACAGCACAGAATGGTAATAAGATCATGAAAAATGAATTCTTGATCACGTTTAACAGGCACACTAACTGTGTCAAGTGGATAATGGGTGGTTTTGTTTATGGTAGTCCATCAGTTGGTCCATTTCTTTGCACCTGGTGCCCAGATTCACTTTCCAGGAAAGACGGAGATCTTGCCAGCTTTGGCCAGCTTGTCAATGATCTGGGCCTCATAGTCTGCATCATGGACACCTGTTTTACGAAACTCTCCAGAATAGCGATTCTGCTCCCAATAGTGGTGCCAGTTTCCCCTGCTGTCCGCCCCAAAACCAAATACATTCACCTATCGAGACAGACGCAGAAATGAAGTCAAAGCTTTGAAATGTAAATCAAATTGAACATTTAATTTTTTTTTTACATATAAAAAGCTAAAAGCTTTTCTGAAACATTATAAACAAAAGCTACATACACACATATTCTTTATATATTATAAATGTAAGTAGTTCACACTAAAGATAAAAAGATTAGAGTCAGTAAGAAATGTATACTTTTATTCAGCAAGGACACATTAAATTGATCACAAGTGACAGTAATTACATTGTAATTACAACAGTAGACTTCAACATCGTTACGAAGGATTTCTATTTCAAATAAAAGTTTCTATTCATCAATTAATCCTGTAGAAACATGTATCATCATTTCCACAAAAATATTAAGCAGCTGAACTGCTTTGAACTTAAGCAATGTTTCTTGATCACCAAAACAGCATATTAAAATGATTTCTGAAAGATCATGTGACATTGAAGACTAAAGTAATAACTTCTGAACATTCAACTGTGCCACTGCCATCACAAGATGATGACTTATTACAATAGAAAACGGCAATGTTATATAATATTCGATATTTCAGTATGATATGACACATTTCAAGAAAAAAAAATGGAACTTGAATTTACAACGTCATGTATGAATTATATGTATTATTATATACCCTAAAGTCTTACCTCATCACATACGTGTAGCGCAAAGAACAGCACAAGCATGCCAGTGGAGGGATAGCGGCCATGATGACGTGTCCAGCGGTCATGGATGTATTTAAAGAAAGCTGGGTTGAAGATCTGAACCTACAAGACATTATTTGATACGTATGCAGTTTATAGCAGCACAGAGAAAACAAAGACTGAATGTGAGATTGATAGTGTTCATTGTTCAGGGCCTAAAGAGTGTTCTAACTCAGAGAATATAAATCTGTGAGAGACAGGATGGGAATATATTACCTTGTCTTTATCCACACGCAGAAACTGCTTCACTGGAGCGTAAGTGCTGAGAGAGAGAGCGATTTGGAAAGATAAAGTTATAAGTCTTCCCACTTCTGGCATCTCTTCATGTTTTCATTAAAAAAACAGTGAGTAGAACTGCTGCTAACTTTCTGGTGTTTTTCAGTGAAGTAGAGAATGTTGATGAAGCGCTGTGATGTGTGGCGGTGTGTGTGATTTGAATGATGCATTTCTGGGTACAGAACACTGCAGTGTGCTCACAGACAGAATATATGAATGTGTCATTAGCCACACTGCAGCTACTACAGCTACGACTCAAAATTCAGGGACTGACAACCAAAATTTCATTAAATTCACATAGTGACTGAAAGCTAAAATGAACTAATTTATTAATGGGATGTCGCACTCTATCAGGAGGAGGTACTATGGCTGTGTCTCATTTAGAAGGCTGCGTCCTCCGGAGGTCTCATTCGAAGGGTGCATATGTCATCGAGTAGGACACTCCGAATGCAACCTTCGAATGCGTCCTTCTTTCACAGGAATTCGGAGGATGCATCAGGTGTATCCTTCACTGCTACAGATAACCCAAAATTATTTGCATTGCCGTAAACAACCGTCATTAATTTGAAAAATGCTGGCGCCGGCAAATGTACATACAAGCGCAGATGTGGTGTTTTCAACTTAACTTAAAGTGCTTCTGGTCAAACTTTGATCTTAATATCCTCCTCCTTTTTTTCTCTAACAGATGTCTGTTGTACGTACGCTGAAGCTCCTCAAACATTGAGCAAAATAAAACAAGTAAAAGCATTTTTTTTTTCAAATTACTTTCCAAATTTAGAAATAATTTTCCTTCATTTAAGTAGTTTGAGAGTGCAACGATGCTCTAAATGTGTTGGCGAATCAACGTTATACTTCTTGTTTCCTTTTCCGCCCATCCTACGAAGGCCGTCTCGTTTATTTTAGGTTGAGGACACTTCGTATACATTACGCATCCTACAGAGGATGCAACCTCCAGAGGATTCGACCTCCAGAGGACGCAGTCTTCTAAATGAGACACAGCTAATGTGTATCTTTTAAACATATCGCACACCTAAATCTGAATAAGCCCACACACCTCTCAAACTTGCTTAGTAACTAAATAACTTTATTACTTTATTATGAAAAAATTTGGTCAACGGACTTCACTGCAAATTCAAGTGATGTGCAAGATTTCAGGATTTCACATTTTTTGGGTTTAACGTGATTGTGGTTAAAAATAAATAATTTAAAAGAAGATATTATTTTATAAAAAAAAAAATATATATATATATATAGTACATTAAAGATTTAAATAAATAAAAAATACAAATCAAAATTCAAGATTCTGACAACCAAATAATATCACTTATAGTTTCATTAAACTTACACAATGTAACTAATTTACTTATGGGGTGTCACTATCTATTTTTTAAATATCTATTTTTTATATAAAATGATTGACTGTGGTTTAAAAATAAGAAAAGAGAATAAAACATTTAAAATATAAATATACAACATAAACCAAATGAAATTCAGTATTTTGATAATCAAACTTAAATTAAATCTACTGTCTGAAAACTGTTTAACTATTAATTTACAGACAGAATTTAGTTAATTTAGAGAGATTTATTTGTGGTAAAAAAAAAAAAAAAAATATTACAATCATTTAAAACACAAATAAATATGATTTATATATATGAAATAAAAAAAATAGTGCAGCTATCTAGCTTTTTTCCCTAAAATCTTTGTGTGTGTGTTATTGTTCTCACAAGCGGATCTGGCCGGTGGAGAGGGCACTGGTGATCCACAACAGGTCGAGAGTCTTGAAGGGGACCAGCACAAAGCTAACGTTTGGCCGCCAGGTTTTTGGCACTCTCTGGGTACATGAAGTGGTGTGTGGTTCGGCTGCCGGCATCCTCTTCGTACCCTACAGTGGGAGCCAGGTTCATCCTGGAACACACAGATCCAATTCAATTAGACCGTGAAAACACTCCATCACTTTCGCTCAAACAAACCCTATTACTTTAGCATTTCATTATTTTCCGCATGACGGAGTAAGGTGAACAAACACAAAGTGCATTCAGGTTGACAGCAAAAGCGGCTAAAAAAGCAGCCAGCGAGACACGTCGCCATTCATTGTAATTGTACAGAAAATAATAACCAGGGAATTATTACAAATTCTCCTTTGTGTTCCACAGAAAAATATCTTAAGGTTTTGGAATGACGAGGATGAATAAATAACACAATTTCCGTAGAGAGCTATTCCTTTAAGAGCGACAGACTGCAAGAGACAAGCAAGATGATGGAAAGAGGGTGTGGATCAGACAGAACGCAGACAGGGTCGGTGTCTATTCAGGAGACACGTCTGTTTCCCCGATGGATGCCAGAGCTTCCATTTCACAGCTCGTGTCCTCTAGACAAAATGCTCTGATTAGAAAAAACCCTGCCTCCCTTTCTCATTCAATCTGTATTCTACATGTACTCGCTCAAATTCAGAGAACTACATTATATCACCAAGGTTTTGCAACACATAGAATCTCAAGCTTGTATTCAGGCAGCGGGATTTAAAAAGCTTTAGATTTAATAGTCCTAGAGATTTAAATGCAAAACAACAAATCTCTCTCGCTTTCTTTATCTTCTTAAGACTCAAAGCGAGTGAGATGTTTTTCCAATCAAATATTAAGCGTTGTTCTTCATATATCATCACTCAAATAAACAAAAGGCCAAAGAGCAAGGCATAAACTGGAAACCACAATACATATTTACAATAAAAAAAAATATCGGAAGTGCAAGAAGGGTTTGTTATTCTACAGCTCTGTTGTAGAGTTTATTAGTAGTACAGCTATTAATACTAGTAACTAAAAATAAATAAATACAAATTAAATTAAATATTCTCACTAAAAATTCACACCAGTGTGTAATACAGAAGTATTAGTATACGCATGGCAGTGGGTATATAGTACAAGGATGCTAACTGATTCCAAGCGATATACTGTTTACTTATTACTTAATATAATAAAAATGGTTTCAGACAATGGAAACTTATATGAGCCAATAAACAGCAACAGTAAACTCATTTGACAGGCAGAACGCTCAAACCATCTCTTAAACTGTGTCCAAATGAAAGCAGACAGCAGTTAAACAAATAAAGAGACGAGGAGACAGCTGCTGTGAGGCAGAAGAAAGAGATGGATACGGAGGAGGATGGGATTTATTTAAGATTTCAGAGCTGAATCAATAAAGACTTGACTGAAATAGCACCTCAATTTATACCTCCGTCTCTTTCAGTCTCTCTGATCTCTACTAAACATACACTGTTCTTCAACGTCTCCCCCAGGCCATTATTTTACCCTTTTCTTAAAGTGGCAATACGTACATTCTGTCCTTTTCCATGTTCATTCAACTGAAACCAGCAATTGCAAATGTCAATCCACCATATCTGACTGTGACCAGTGTCCCAGAAAACAGAGCTATTATTGCACTAAGACAAATCCTGCTGATTTAAACACATTTTCATACGCTAAATTAAACTATAAATATATAGATATGGATAAATGTGGCTTTTATCAAAGGTCTTCCTTTAGCTGTTCTGTTGGTTGCTCAACTGAAGGTGAAGTATGTATTTTTTTCAGTGTTAAATGACTACTGATAATAAATCTCCTATAGCAGCTATAGTCTATTTCTAAGATTATGATCCCTAAAAATTTTAAACACTGTGGATATGTGCTTACCATATATTTTTTTATTAGTTTAGGGCAGGGCTGTCCAATTGTTCAACCAATAGAAGATGATTATGGAAGTGTTAAGGAAACCTGTTTAAAAAAATCATTATTTTTTTTACCAAGTACAGACATACTTCACATTTAATTCTAATTATAAAAAAATGCCCAGAAAATAAAACTAAACTAAAAAACTTCAGGAAGAATAACTAAAACTATAAGTTAGTTGTGAAAAAAAACTTGTGAAAAACACAAACTAAATAATAGTGTTCAATAAAAAACAACTTTGAATGAAAATAAAAAACTTTCATAGCTAGACAAACTCATTCTGAATTCCGGGGCACCAATTTAATTGTATGTCTGATTTTTTTATTTCAAAACATTTTTCATAATTTTTTATACGCAGTTTGAAAGACGGTTTTCTTTCCCTGCTTCTTTTCCCGGTGGCATTTCAAGACTTACCGCATGATGAAGTCGTGGCCATCGATCATCGGACCGTAACTTGCCCCGCGGAGGTTGCCTGAATTCCCCACCACGGCACAGCGCAGACAGCGGGCAGGGTCCCACGAACCGTACGGGGAACGGCCTGGAACGACCTGGAACAGCCTCTGTAGAACTTGCTGGATGTTGTGGGGTTTGAATTGAGGCTGCAACATCTGTACAGGGCCCAGAGGGAAGAGAAGAGCGGGAGGAAGAGAGCGAAAGAAAGAAACTAACATAAGGTTGGGCAGTTATCTTTTGACTTCAAACCATCTGCACACCTGCCAGTGCACACATGCATACTAAAATAAACATACAGGCCGCCAATTAGCCACTGAAGCCCTCTGCTGTGATGAATAGAAATAAGATCCAACAAAAACACATTCCGAAAACCAAAATCTTTCCTTTTGTATTTTTCTGACATCTCTCCATGACATGGCTTCCTCCCAACCAACCATTTTCTCTATCTTTCCATGATTTCTCTCCCTCCTTTCCTCTCCTCATGGTCCCTGCAGCCAATAATTGGCAGAGTTTACCAGGTCTCCACTGGACCTAATAATTCTTGGCAAATGTTTTCTGGGTACAGATGCCAGCCCCCGAATTCACTCTGTGCCAGTCCAAATACCAGGAGCCATTGTCTTTAATACAAGATTCTGTCATCTACAGAAAGTTATGCACTACCATTCAACGGTTTAGGATCAGAAAGATTTGTTTAATGTTTTAGATTTCTATACTTCTATTCATCAAGGGTACTTTAAATTGACAAATCACATTGTTATAAACAATTATTTTTCAAATAAATGCTGCAACTTCTTTAAAACTTTTATTTATCAGTGAATCCTTAAATTATGTTTTTTACAAAAATATTCAGAACAACTGTATGACGAAGGATCATGTGGTACTGATGTCTGGAATAATAGCTGCTGGAAATTCCGTTTTGCCATTACAGGAATAAATTACATTTTGAAATAAAAACAAGTTTTCGTTAATTGTAATATTTCAACATATTGTGTTTTTAATAGATTTTTGATAAAATAAACTGCTTGCTTTCAAAAACATAAAAAAACAAAAACTTACCAACCCCTTTTCAAACAGTATTCTGCATTCATGTAAGTTATATGTGCATTTTTATATATAGCAGTTTTTGGCAAAACGAAAATCTGAATTTAAATTCCTGAATTGATTCAATTTAAATTGATTTGAATTTGTTACAGCCCACAGGATGCTGAATTGGAATTTGAATAAAACGAAGAGGAATTGAATTAATTGAAATTCAAAATTTCCAAACATCAGTCCAACAAAAGTTTCATAACAAAACAAATTACATATTAACTAGTTTTGAGTAATTAATTACACACATTATTCTGAAATGAATGAATAAGTCCAACACTATCAAAATAATTACTAATTACTTTATTTTTTGTAATTCTACAATTCTTAAATTAAATAATTCTTGAAATACTAATTCTTGCAATTCTTTTTTGTAGCATTCTAACAGCACCACTAACATTTTCCTCAGAAAATGTAAACTTCAGTAGTTTCCATAAGTGCAAGCATGTTCCCAACCTTCATCCCAAAATCTTTCTGCTTCCATTGCTTAATGCAGTCCGGCACCCTCCCTGCCTTTAATTCACTCTGAGCAAGTATTACAGACTTACACTTTTCAGCTGACACACTGTTTTTTTCAGACATTACTCATGTTCTTTTTAATAAAACGCCCTCTTTGCTTCCTGTCGCTTAAACATGATGCATAAGTACAATTGCAGATTGCTAACCTCTCTCATTTAAAAGAGAGAAGCACAACAAAATTAGCTCACTTTTAATTAAGGATGGTGCGAGTTCACATGCAACAGTTTTGCAGCCTTTTCATTTTGTTTTTAAATTTAGTTAATGCATGAAGTCGAAAGCAAGTCATGAAATCAAACCACAACAAAGTCTAACCACATCAACTGAATAGGTTGATAGAGCTAAAAGCAGCAGTGAGTAACCATAAGATCACTTACCACCCACCAGTAGTACACGTCTGAAGGCAGCTGGATGTTGTCCCGAATCCACACAGGTGAGATGTCCGGGTCATAGTTCTCGTCGAACCAGTCGGAAACGCCTGGGTCACCCACACACTGAGAGCAGGCACATGTCTTCTGCTGAGAGCTCTCGGCCGGGACGACCCGGTGGGAACCGGCGTAGCTGGGCACTAGCTTAACCCTGCGTGACTCTTCCCATCCCGGGGGTTCCAAGTAAGGCAAACCGGCTCCTCCTCTCAGCGAGTAGGAGAAGAAGAGTGAAGTGAGGAACAGGAGGGCCAGGGATCCCAAGACCACACAGAAGCGAAGGGAGCATCTCTTGCCCCCACGCTCTCCTGCCGCCGCAGGTCCGACTCCGGTGGGCACGCAGGGTCTCAGCTCGCCTGCCCTCTGAGCCCGCACCCATGCGGCCAACCCCAACCCCATCCCAAGCGTCCCTCTCGCTGCGGAGGCAGAGACGACATGCGCCCACCCCACTGCCATGAACCGGCCCCTGCCACCATGCCCAACCTGGACTCAGTACTACTCGGTGTACTGAGCAGCATGGGCTTTAAACCCAAATGTGTGGGAATCTCACAAAACTGTGCGCCTGTGAACTGCCACTGCTGATCTCCAGTCTGTCAGTCTTCTCTTTCAGTGTGTCACTGCTGCCGTGGAGCCTTTTACTGCTCTTTATTTCCTCTCTCTTCCCCCTACACTATGGGATCTCCTCCAGCTCTCTCTTTCACGCTTTTGAACTGTCTATACTGCCACGGTTCAAACACACACCAGTCTTTCGCCTCTAAAAATCAGTCTGCTTGTAGGTGTGTGTGTGATCGGCTCTATTCTCCCTGCAGTGACAGTTGGAGGAATAGCCCCCTCTGTGGTTTTGACATCTCAGTGCCAGACGAGCTAGGCTGTCATCCGTGTCTGTTCCATTACAGTCCTCTATGAGTCCAAGTTTGTCACTGTAATCCGGTTTGTCCACGGCCGTACGCTCCGTCTAGTGAGCCACCTTGTCGAACTTCGCAGCCAGAGGTGGAAAAGGGTGGAGTTTTCTCACAGTCTTGTAATGAAGCTCTTTTGCAGACATCTTGAATAGCTTTACATTCTACAACACTCTTCAAACTCTTTCCGTCTCATTCATTCGGCGGTAGTTGCGTATTCTGTTAGTTATTTTAAGTGCAGAGACATGCCACTGCGTTTGTCCCTTGGTCTTTACTTTGGTCTTTGTGTCTTCAAAGTAAGCAGCTTGAAGATTGAAATCTGAGGAACCACTGGTTCCAACAGTTTCCCTTCCTAACTGTGTGGTTTGAACATTCCAGTCTAAATAAACACTTATTCTGTCATCATGGTTTGATCATTTGAGCCCTTTGACTCTCTTTAGGTCAGTGGATAATAAAAATGAACCAAATAAAATAAGAAAAGACAGCAACTAAGATGATTGAACGAATCTAACGGCTCAAGCACAAAAAGGGATTTGAGCAGCAAGGAGCTGGATTAAAGAAAAAGGCAAACAAAAACAGCATCCAATTTTCTTCTAACACTGCATTTGTCTAGCAGCTAGTGGAGTACGTGATCAGCCGAGTGTGTGTGAATGTGTTGCATCGCAGGGCTCGCTTGCCAATTTCACGATGACAGCTCTTAACGGAATTGGTGAGGTGGAGAACTCGGATTTCAACAAGGCAGTGTGCCCTGACCTGCTGTTGTCCTGTAATCTCCAAATCTATAATCTCTGGGATTCTGCTGCTGGCCCACCTGTGTGAGCTCTCTTTCTCTCTGCCAGTTTGCTGCCAGTGAAAACCCGTCAGTCTGAGAGGGTGCTGTGCATTAGGATGGAAGTGAAATCCAGACGCTGGTGTCTACAGCTGCTCTTCTTGATTAAGGGTGACCTTCCAAACTACAGGGAAACAGACAAGTGTAGAATTAAGTACTTAATCATATCAAGACATGTATTTATACGATTTTTTCCCCACCGTTTTTTAGTATGCACAAATTCTAAGACAGATTTTCATATTCAAATTTTCAGAGAGCTGGCAAAAAGCACAGCATATTGGCGTGCATAGTTAAAAACAAATATTTCACACCGCTACATGCCAAACTGTGTTTTGCTCCAGACATTCTTTCCACATTTAATACAAATGGCACCAATATGTCTTTGAAATGTACTCAGAAAAATCAAGCACATTTTTTTAAAAGGTTTAATTTTTAAAAGGTTTTAAATTTATGAAAAATTATATAAATTCAAAATGATGAGGTTTTGCATTACCAATCAAACAAGCTAAATTCTGACACTGACCACGTGAACTACTTTGTACAAAAGAGTACATTTCAATGTTCCCATTGAAGAACGGGTTTAGATCAAGAGCTTTTGACATTAAAGCAAAACAAAAACTAAATACTAAGAAATTATACCATTCTCAACTCCTGTTCATTTTTCAATCCAACTTGACTAAAATTGTTATCCTAATAATATGATTTGCAAATAAAAATATTAAACCAAACTAGAAAAGAATAGACAATAGATGCATTTTCACTAGCAGTCTCAGACGTTTGGATGCCACCATAGGTAGGTATAGTTTATGAAAAACAAAATAAAAAGAAAGAAAAGCAGCATAATAAGCATGTAAACATCACTAGCTTCTGCTCATATACTTGTCAGTTCTTTTCTGCTTGTGATTTTTGCAATACACTTGCAAATCATTTATAGTTTCTCCCTCCAACTCATACTTTAATTTCCAGAACTTCTTTTCCCCATTCTATATCTGAAAGATCAGCGAAGATGATGAAAATGAAAAGCCATTCACTGACATTTCACATTCATCATCTTCGCTGATATCTGTCCCTCACACACATTTTGTGAGGGCACCACGGTTGAAGTGTTTCTATCTTTGGGTCTCTCTTGTGACCCCAAATTTCTGTTGAACATTCTCTGTAGAGCATCTGCTGAGCTAAATTACCAGAGCTGAATATGTGGAGCACAGACACCAGTTCAGGCACCTTAGAAGAGCATTAACTTCACAGCTTTCACAAAATAACACCAACCGATTTGTTCATGCTTGCATATTTTAATTAACACATTAATTTGGATGCATGCTTAAAGGAAATACACAAAAGGTGTAGCTCTGACAGCAATGCACTTATGTTTTAAACATAGCCTGTCTGTTGCCAACAGTTCAATCACGGGCTTAGAAGAGGATATCGACATATCAAACAAACAGGTGGCTCGTGCTGCTTTCACTGAGGCCGCAGATTAAATCACGCGATTGTGATTGCGTGCGTGGGTGAGCCGCTCGAGATCACATAATGCTCTCCCCTTCCATTCCAATTAGAAAAAAATGAATTTCAGATTTCATTTTCTCCGGCAGCAGTAGATGCCACTTCTTTGATTGAGACGTTCTCATCCTTGAACACGTTTTAGACGCCCACCGTTTTGATGAGAGAAACAGCGAAAGAGGCTGCAGGCACAGTTTAATAGTGTTTATTTCTGCTATCCTTCAAGCTGCTGATTGATTCTCTTACATGTAGTGACGTAATGCGATGGGAGCGAGACGAGGTTTGACGCTCTGAAAGGCGTGAACGCACCCGTGACCCAAGTTTCGAGATTTATGAGCTCTCGTCATCTTTATGATTTAGATCTTTTCATTTATGTACATTTATGTGACCCTGGACCACAAAACCAGTCATAAGGGTCAATTTAAAAAAAAAAATTTTTTATTTATAAATCATAATTTATAAAAAGCTTTCCAATGATGTATGGTTTGCTAGGAAAGGAAAATATTTGGCCTAGATACAACTATTTAAATATCTGGAATCTGAGGGTGCAAAAAAAAAAAATCGAAATATTGACAAAATCGCTTTAAAGTTGTCCAAATTAAGTTCAATGCATTTAACTAATCAAAAATTATGTTTTGATATATTTACGGTAAGAAATTTACAAAATATCTTCATGGAACATGATCTTTACTTAGTTTCCTATAATGAGTTTTGGCATAAATTTAAAATGTATAATTTTAACCCATACAATGCATTTTTGGCTATTGCTACAAATTTACCCATGCTACGTAAGACTGGTTTTGTGGTTCAGGGTCACAAATAAGCTTGAAATTAAAATGTTGTTAATAAGACTTCCTCAGTGAGTGGATGAAATATATCCTACATTGTGCAAATTATTTAATGACATTCGATTTTTTTAAACTTAAAAAAAAATGGGAGCAGGTTGAGTTTCGTCTTGCACAGCTAAAATCATTATAATGCTTTTTGTAATATATTTCAGATTTTGGATGTGTAAATGTATCCCAACATGACAAATAATTACTGTAGGCCTACTTATGGTTTGTCAATGTTATGACAATATAGTGTCCATACTATGACTACCTCATAGCAGTGTTGGGAAGGACTTTGGAAATGTAACAGGTTACAGATTTTAGTTTCACCCTATTTAAAATTTAATAAGTAGTGTAACTATTTCAATTACTTTATTAAAAGAAATGTAACATTTGATAACTTTGCTAAATTTGTAATATTTTCAACTGTTAATAATATGCAAACATTTAAACCAGGCATGGGTTAAGCATACAGTTCTAAACACTGATTACTCTCAGACTTTCAAAATCCTGTATTACTTGAATTAAGATTACTATAAATTAATTTAAAGCATAGCCACCACAAAATCAGCTCATCTTTTTACTTTGAGATTGTTCTGAGGTACAATCATAACAATAAATGTAATAGGTTTAATAAGTTTAATAGCAATGATACTGTTTTTGAAATCAAATATTTTGCTATGACAGGAAACACTGGCATCTAACAATGCTCTGAAAAATTAAATACATAAAAAAATAAAGCATATATAAACCCAAATAGAAAGTTGTCAAATAAGCATGTGTCCTATTCCGTATGCTAAACTCCTGAAACATTGACGTCTCATATTTTAGAGCAGTCACTGCAATTTATGAAAGAAGTCAATTAAATCAATATGTGGGTTTGTAAGTGAAAAATTCAGATGTAACCCCATTTGTAATCATTAATATTTCCATAAGTAACTGTAATTTAATTACACCTTTTTTTCTCTGTAACTGTAACCGATTACAATTACATTTATTTTGTAATTAAATGACTTACTGTTACATGTAACTACTCTCCAACACCGCCTCATAGTGAACTCTAACTTGTACATTTAGCTGGCTTCAAAATTAATGTAACTGAACTGATTGTAATGTGTTCTTTTTGTTTACATAAATGTATGCTTCCTCTGTGTATCTTCAGAGCCACTTTTGTAAAGTAAAAATACCTCAGGTTGATGCACTTATATAGCACTGTCAAAAAAAGTATGGAAGTCTGCACACCATATAGGCTATAAAATCTCAAATGAAAGGCAAAATCCTCTTAAAGCTGAATTATGCTCCCCGTCTATTCAATTCATGCTTCATTTTCTCTCCAAGCATCGCATCCTCCTACCCTATCTAAAATCTCAAAATGACAGTCTTATCATTTATAAATACATCAGCACACAGTTGCGAGACTCTACAAACAGCAGGCAACTGAAATATGTAACCATTATTATTCGATTTTGGTCAACACATCTAAACATGAATGTTGCACTCAAAACATTATTACTCAGATCCTTGACTCCGTATACAAACGCATGCTTGCATTACATTCTCTAGTCCACTATTTCAGACGATAACACTACCACCAAATTCTCCATGTCTTCCTTCTTCAACATACACAGGTATCACACACTAAAACATCCACTGACCTTAGCTTACTCTTTCTTTCCCTCTCTCTTTTGTTGTTCAGTCGCTTTTAGTGGGTCCTGACCAATGTGCCTGCTCAGCAAGGGTGAGCCGAACACTGTAGAGTGGGTGTCTGAGTTGCCTTGGCAACGAAACCTCACCGCTGGCTGCAATGGAAAGTAATTGAAAGAGAAGAGCAGACATTCACATACTGGGGTGGGCTTACATTCTCTCCGACTCGCTGCTGGACAGCTTGTTTTTACATATTCAACTGTCGACGGCTCCAGCTCTGTGCTGTCTATGATCAGATTGGAAGCAGGGAGGGCAACCGATCCCTGTCCAGTGACTCTAGGGTTAATGTACTGACAAATAATGCACTCTCTCCCCGGCTGAGGATTAATCGAATCATAAAATTGTAATTTTTAACGGCTTGGCTTGGCCCTAAGGCTTAATCTAATTTCATGTTTAATGGATTAAACCCTTTTAAAGCTTGATACATTATTGCTTGTTAGGCCTCTCTGGGGAAATAAAGTATGATTATCGTGTCTTGTGTTTTTTCATTTAAAAAGTAGACTAAAATTATGATTTGGCTATTTAAATAAAAAAATCTTCCAATGTAATCTGGTGTCAGCGGAATGTGTTTTCCACGCTCAGAAGCTTTCGTTCATTGATTCTAGTTCAGTTGACATTTGTGACCCTGGACCACAAAACCAGTCTTAAGTAGCATGGGTATATTTGTAGCAATAACCAAAAATACATTGTATGGGTCAAAATATTTAATTTATGCCAAAAATCATTAGGATATTAAGTCAAGATCACGTTCCATGAAGATATTCGGTAAATGTATAATTAATAAATTATATATTTACCGTAAATGTATCTAAACTTAATTTTTGATTGTGGACTTTGAAAAATAATATTTGGATTTTTTTGCACCCTCAGATTCCAGATTTTAAAATAAATGTATCTCGGCCAAATATTGTCCTATCCTTACAATACATCAATGGAAAGATTATTTATTCAGCTTTCGGATGATATATAAATCTCAATTTTGAAAAATTCCCCATTATGACTGGTTTTGTGGTCCAGGGTCACATTTTGAAATTGCTTAACCAAAGTGCAAATACAGTTTCTGCATCACAAAAACGTCTCATAACTTTATCACACTAATCACAAAAAACTATAACCTTTCACTCCACTTGAGCTTCAAGCCTCAAACTAAAATGACGGAAAATGAAATGAGAGATGCCTGCCTCTCTAATCAAATTCAAGTCTCAAATTCATTTATGAATAGCCTTCAGCTTCAGTCGTGTTTATTTCCCATTCCTGCCTCTCAGGAAATACTATCTCCTTTTTATTTCATTCTTTTTTTCTATTTTGTCTTATTTTATACCCTCTCAAGGGAAAATTTATTTAGTCTTGTGCACCTAACATGAAAGTAAAACTAGATATAACCTTAGGTGCTATTTTGACTCATCCAAACAAGTTTCTGCCTGATTAACTTAATGTCACAATTATCTTGGTCACAGATAAAAAGTGTCTAAATCATTTTTTACCAAATTTATAACAATCTAACAAAAAAAATTTCATGCAATCTAATTTGACAGTTGCAAACACGTTCTTTTAACTCTGAGAATGTATTTCATATCCATGCTCATCAGGACACTGCCCCGAGGAGGCACTGGATCAGTTAACAGCATACAGCTAACCCGTGAATTGTATTTGTGCCCAACGGCAATGAGTCACATTCTCCTGGAGCAACTGTTGACCCTTCATCATGCCTTTCTTGACAAACCAAATCCACAGGGGATGCCACCATGTCCTCCATGTTCAGCAGAAGCTGATCTATTAAGAGCAACCATGACAAGCCACAGATATTTCTCTACAATGCTGAAGAAAACAGCCCTCGTGGATCTCAAAGGCCTGGGAAATTCTGTAGCTCTCTATCTTAGAATGTAAATCAGAGCAGAACTCATCTCAAAGAAGCAGCAAACACATCATGCAGAACTAGGAGTTCAAAACGCTTGTATAGGAGAGACATGAGAGATCTGTTTATAACCGCAGCGCTGGATGGTACAGTCACCATGTCTTATTCTCGCATAAACTGCCTCACCAGAAATTTGTTTGTGTGCCGTGGGAGCTCTTAACAGCTGCAGCTGCCCAAGTGTCTGACTCAGCACCCCCATCTCTGCTTCAGGCTCTAAAAAGCCTGTGTGTGTGTGTGTGTGTGTGTGTGTGTGTGTGTGTGTGTGTGTGTGTGTGTGTGTGTGTGTGTGTGTGTGTGTGTGTGTGTGTGTGTGTGTGTGTGTGTGTGTGTGTGTGTGTGTGTGTGTGTGTGTGTGTGTGTGTGTGTGTGTGTGTGTGTGTGTGTGTGTGTGTGTGTGTGTGTGTGTGTGTGTGTGTGTGTGTGTGTGTGTGTAGGATTCAGGAACATTGACTTTGATTTCTGGCATCAGTACAGGTGAAGCAAGTGACCTATCAATATTGCCAATATTGGCTGCTGGAAAATAAGAAATAAAATATTAATTTGAGTGAGGTTTATGCTTAAAATAAGTCAAATATTCACTGACAAAATGTATCCAAGAATATTCTTTAAAATAAAAAATATTTGCTTCTGAAGAAATTTTTTGTTTCTTCTAAATAGTTTTTTTTTTCGGTTTATAGGAAAACAAATTTAAAAGCGATATTTACAAATGAATAGCAAATGTCAAAATCAGTTTTTCCTACT
Source organism: Ptychobarbus kaznakovi (assembly GCA_027422405.1). NCBI lineage: Eukaryota > Metazoa > Chordata > Actinopteri > Cypriniformes > Cyprinidae > Ptychobarbus > Ptychobarbus kaznakovi. The sequence continues at coordinate 8,794,277 of CM049809.1, read as the reverse complement.
GTACATTACGTTGTGATGCATTAATTCATTTAAAATTATGTTTCATACAGTTTATTTCTTTTACAACTAATATATTTTAATATTGATTTAGAAATAATTATCATCTTATCTGTATTTGCCATAATTTTAATATGGTGCATCACTTTTTCTTTCTTTCTTTCTTTGCAGTGATTTAAACGATGAACTTTTGAGATGAAATTTGAAGTCTTCCTTAAAAGCCCACAAGTGAATACAATATGTGGTCAATATGTGGACCTCAATTACCCGCTCCTCACTGACCTTGTGTCTGTTGCACAGGTTTGACGCATCACATCTCCTTGCTGTGTCCCTTTAGCATATTCATGAATTATCCATGCATCTGTGGCTGTACTTCTATCTACAGTATCTCTTTCTATTTGGCAAGTACAGAAAAAGATGTTCTTTCAGCCTACTGTGGCCATTTTCTGTATCCTACCTCTCCATTCTTTCAGTGCCGTCTTGTTTTAATGATGTTTTTCATCACTTTCTCTGTGTGACGAAGTATTTCTGTGCTCAAAAATGTCTCTCTCTCCCTCACTCATCCAGAAGAGATCCTCTAAGGCCACCTAGACTGGGGCCAGATGCCAAGGCCTGTCGCAGAGCCCATCGATCAAGAGGAAAACCAGGGGCAACGCTGGCTCCAGAACACCACATTACTGGCACAGTTAACCCTTACTTCACCACCTCACTGACATGTTGCTCACGCTATATCCGGATGCCATGAAAGTCCTGCAATGACAGATTAAAAGGTTGTACGTTGTCTATTATACCTTTCCGAAATCTGTCAACTTCCAAAATTAGAATAAACCCTAGAGCTAGTTTGTTAACATTTAATTTTGATTAATTTACAATTAGTAAATGAGGTAAGCTACAGATGTGTGCGCTTGCTCAAAGTCAAACTGCAATAATCTAATCAATCTAATGTACTTAACCCTCATGTTGTGTTTCAGTCATTTTGACCTGGATTTTCTTTTTCCCAAAAATGAAATGCTAGTTAATGTTATCGCTTTGGACTAAAACCCACAACCTCTCTCACAGAGGGAATAACAACTTTTAAAAATGTTATAATTTGTGTAATTTTTTTAAATTTACTTTACAAAAAGTAGCTTATAAATGTCTTATTATGCTATATTATTGAATTATTGACTTGTTTTCTTTTAATTAGCACAGGTTTTGAATGAGCATTGCCAAATGTATCCAAAAATTGGTTGTTTTGTAATATTTTGTTTGCCACATTTTTACACTTCTAGTGTTCCTGGTCCAACATGACCAGCCTACAAAAATTGCTCATAAATTTCTCATTATGCTATCTTATTACCAAACATTGGACTCAATCATTTTATTGACTTGTTTTCTTTTAATTTGCACAGTTTTTGAGTGAACATTGTCAAAATTATACACAAATTATGTAATTTCACTCAAAAACTGAGGTACATAAACGGAGGTTTTCAGCACAGCACAAAGGTTAAACAGTGAGAGCTGAGAGTGTTATGTTTCCGTCTAGTCTGAACTCAAAGATATTTTGGGACTGTTACTGTTTATAAAAACCATTACATTTTCAGTGATCTGATATGATGGGCATCTGAAAGAAAAGTCTTCCATCTGTTTGGGTTTGAGAGCAGGTCTCACAGGGAAAGAGAATCCCAGAGAACTTATTTATGCACACACACACACACACACACACACACACACACACACACACACACACACACACACACACACACACACACACACACACACACACACACACACACACACACACACACACACACACACACACACACACACACACACACACACACACACACACACACACACACACACACACACACACACACACACACACACACACACACACACACACACACACACACATAAGTATACAGATCTACAAACAACTCTAGAGTGTTCAGCAGCAGGTGCCCTATTTGCTATTTCCAGTACTATCCATGTGATCTCCAAATTAATATACAAGCATAACGGTAAAATGTTACAAGCGTTGTAACTGTAAATTCTGAGTTGAGTTATTTGGGTTGATGGAAGTGGATTTCAGGTATCCCTGCTGTCAAAGCTCGGTGAATTAACCAATTTAAATCCCTGTTCAAAAAAAGTTTCCCATAGAGTAACTTATTTAAAGGCTCTCATATGTGGCTCTTTGACAGCGTGCTTGCTCCATACGCAGTGTTAACCTAGTTAAGGCTAAGTCAGCAGGACTTCTGCTGGCTCCTGAAATTCCCCAGGTACTATGTTAGCCTAGTTACAGTAGATGACGAACATCTGTCTAATAGAGCAGTTGCTCAAACAAGACAAGATAACAGTCTATCTCAATATGCAAACTTCTTTTCTGTGTCCTCTCTTTTACACCTTAGTGACATTTGAATAGTTCAAACTGTAATTTAAACTCATGGACATGCGTGTTTAAGAAACACATCAGGTGATTAAAATATTCAATGCAATGATTTATTCATTATATGGTTTCAGCACTGAGTCGCTCTGCATAATGTCGCAGCAGATATAATAAGAAATAGATGGTCCTCCATTATGCCTTGGGAGAAATTACACTGATGTCTAACTGCTCATATTAAACTCAACTTGAGCTTGGCCATTTGCTCTGTTGTGGACTGATAACCACAGTGAGCTGCAAAACAGATTTGTTTTGACCGCATGTGTCTATATCAATGTAAAAAAAAAAAAAATTTTTTTTTTGGGGGGGGCAGTTATCAGAGTATGTTTTACAAGGAAATACTACTTCAGTCTTTCTACTTCAAAATGTACGGTTTAATTCAATGTGTTACTTGCCATTTCTTGTGAGTTTTACTAGCAGAGAAAGCTGTTTTAAAGTAAAAAAAAACAATTCTGTGACATTTCTTCAAATAAAAAAGAGCCCTATCACCAGAGACAAACAGCAACTGTCTTCTTAAATTCAGCCACTGAAAAGAGACCAATTAGCAAAGGGCAAACTGAATGTCACGACAGAGTCAGAAATTAATTAAAAGTGTTGCAGCAGAAGCTGTTTACAGTGAGATATTATGTGACATAACAGTTAAATCACCACAAAATGGTCTCAATGTTACAGAAAAACATCTACCACAATTATTTTTGTCTCATATATAACAGAATAGAGTTCAAATACTGGTAAATAAACTAACATGTAATTAAACTTTAAACAGTTAGTACCTATAGCTGAGTATAACTTGGATTATATTGTATTATTATATGTGATAGTTCACACACACATACTTAGTCTTAACTTCAATTGCACATAATATACCTGTACATACAAAACTGTCTATTTTATATACCTGTACATACAATTGTCAATTTGTATATTGTTGTTCCTTATTTACTTGTTCTTTTTAATTCTTCTTTTTATAATCTGTGTTTTGTTCTGTCACTGTCATTCTGTTGCACTGCGGTAGCTTCTGTCACCAAAACAAATTCCTCGTATGTGTAAACTACCTGGCAATAAAGCTGATTCTGATTCTGATATTAGGCGCAGCTTATTCAATATATCCAGAATTTTTACATGATAATTAAAACATATTTCAATCTTTTATCTGGCTTAATAACCATTAATAACTATCAGTTTACCTGTCATAACTGATCTAACCATGTAGCTCTTTGGTGAAAAGGGCATGGAAAATGTTTGTCAGCTAAAACCTACGAAAGCTATGAAAATCTGTAAAGCACATGGTTTATTAATGCACAAGTGATGTTTAAATTCCAATAACGTCACGTTAAATATGTTAAGTTATAGTGATTCTACTGAGTCTGTAAAATGGGAAGGAAATCCTGCACTTTTGCCATAAGCTTGAAGCTTCCCTGATAAAAAAAAGGATGGGTTAATAGATATTTTATATTTTTGATGGTCTTTCTGGTCAACATACTGCTTATTTGATTTCACTTTATTGAGTTTACATCCACATCTTTGGAGTTGAGTTGTGTCTGCTTTGAACAAACTGCATAAGGATGAGACAAAGACTTGATTAGTCACCCCAACACATCAACCCTGAGAAAACCCTTTACTACCCCTCTTTCTTTCCTGTATCTAAGCAACGCTGGCAGATCGGTAAGGGTGGGTTCAGAGTGGAATGAGACTCTCAAATAAATGAGATGGGTTCGGACACAAAGGGGCAAGCCATGGGTCCCTCTTGAGTGCCTCTAAATGCATGATGCGGGTCAGGGACAGCTATAGCTACACAATCTGGGACTATCTGCTTTAAAAATAAAAAAGGAGGGGTGAGACATTAATGGACTGAAAACCACATAAGCATTGACCACAACAGGCACAACAGTCCACACAATGGACACAAATGACAAATTGTATAATGCTCATGCTTTCCTTACCTTGCAATGCCTCTTATGATGCATAACCCTTCATCATGGTGTATTCTTAAAGCTGGGGCAGTTTTGGGATGTAAAGACCCCCACTTCACCTCTTCTCTGGAATGTAATTTTCTGCAGACTGTTGTAGATGTTGCACTAAATGAACAGCATTCAGCTTCCATATGATTATTCACATCAATTCTCCATCGGTGGTCGTTTCCAGCGTCCACGAAGTATTCTGATGCAGATGTGCACTAGGACCTTATCCTGCTGTCCGTTATTGTATCGTCTCTAAGCCCTTGGATAATGTGCAACAATGTAATTCTCACAATGCTGCGTGTAGTCTGTGTATGTTGCCCCCCTCAACAAGACACCCTCCCCCCATATTCTCCAATCGCGTTGACAGTCTACTGGGATGTGTAGTTCTTTAAATGATTTATTGCTAAACTGTGAACCGTCATTTTGTTTGTTCGTTTATTTGAGCGACTAATCCAATACATTTTTCTTATGTATTTATATACGCAACACCTGAAAAGTGGTGTGAGGTGGTGTCAGGTATTGCGTGAGAGTCCAGCAGCTTTTTCAACTACATTTCCCATGATTCATTTGGAACAGATGGTATTCACAGCAGACCGCTAAATGCTGTGATTGAGGATGCTCGGGGAATAACTATAGATTCAAACTGCCCACAAAATATAAGATATATATGTTTCTCTCTCTATAAATGTATTCTATATATGTTTCTCGTATTCATATCTGTTGTTAAACGTAATGACTGTTCTGAAAAAAAAAACTTGTTGTACAACCAACAGACACATAAATGACCTTTTAAAATATTGAGATACGGTATCAAACGTATGTGTAGCTTTCAAGCTGTTATTCTCCCTCATATATGGTTTAAATACGTGGCATTCTTTATGGAATTAATTCTCAAAGTGCATTCCAGACAAGTCTCGGTTGATGCACTACTGCCGTCTTGTGGAAAGGCTTCTTCCTACTTCTGCATTCTACTACACTACAGTAACAGAGTCACTAAAAGTATACAAGTGTGAACTTTCGAGCACAACGCACTTTTTAAATAATTGTATTTGGTCGTAAATTACAGACAAAATTAGATTGCAATCGTTGTTTCTGTTATACTAAGTTTTTTTTCCCCGGGTGTTTGTTGCTTGAGCAACCTAAAATTAATTGTAAATTAATTATACAGCTTGGAAACGAACTTTATTGGCACTATTGTTTTACATACAATATTGCCAAAGCATCAATAAAAACAATATAATAAATGAATAAATACATAAATAAAAACAAAATGAATAAGGTGACGCCGTGCAAGTTCATAGTAGCCTAATACAAATATTAATACAAATATAGAGAAAAAATAACAAACAAAAACAATACAAACCACTATTAATTACTCAAATTACTAACACAAATAAAATAAACATTTACCTAAAAACATTAGTTGCCCTTATAGTATTTAAAAAAAATAGAAACTAAAATCTACTTAACATATAGAACATGTAAAAGAGTAGTTGAGATATTTAAATCTCTTGACATTTCAAACTAAAAAATAAGGGTAGTTTTGGTCATCGTTTTAAACTGTAGGCTAATGGAAAAAATGAAACATGTTGCCTCACGGTATGTGGTTATTTTCCGGGATTTCCGTAACCACAGAGCTCACGCAACAGAAAATAAAGAAAGAAGTGTGAGAGAGTTAAAACTTCGGGTGTCTTCTTTTCAAAATAACGTGATACTATTTTAAAAACTAATTTAAATTATAAATAATTTTGCGCTCTATTATAAAACCGATTTCGTCTTTATTAACATTGAACCAAAAACCATAGGTTAGTCAAAGTCAGTCTAAGATAAAACATTCAGAATCGTTCGGCTTCCTTGTTTGATTTCCATTTTGTTTAATTTAAAGTCCTTAGTCAATAAACGTTACCATTTTTATTGTAGTAACAAAAACAATTTGGCAAAAAAAAAAAGATTAACATGGTAATTACGTTACAAAATCTGTTCTCCTCAGTCAAACTTAACAGTTAGAATTGAATAAAATAATATTCCACAAAAAATTAGAAAATATTTCAAACAGAAATGTCGTTTTATAGCATGTTTCGACCAATTCTCTTTTTGAGGTCGACCTTTTCGCTCAGGCATGTACTTGGACAATACCTATGTGCGCCACAGAACTGGGAGGCCCTCTGTCGCTCCAGCGCCTTTTGAAATAACGAGAGACCAGGCCAATGAAATATAACTTTCTCATCTGATTGAAATCTACAACATCCTGGTTGCTAATTCGGTAAATAGTTTTCATACATTTCGCGCATAACCCATATTTCTTGTCATACTAAAATTTGTTTTCAGAAATTATAGTAATAACCTTTATTTTGACTATAAGGTTTGTTAGCCGACTAGCTAATGATGAATGGACAACTGACTAACGCTTGCAAATTCAAGCGCCGTTTCTTGTAGATTGTGTGCTGATTTAGTTTTACATGATGTAAAGTTACAAGAGCACTTATTTAGCGAATTGTTCCCCCCCCCATGCATGTTGTAACTCGACGAACGATCCGAAGTGAAACGGTTAAAACTTGCTCTCACTATGCAGTTCTGTTTGTCCTACATCAATGATTCGCCATTGTGAGCTACTAATGAAAATACTAAATGTTTACCCTAAACTTTGAGTTTGAAATCCAACATATTTATTTTAATAAGACCATATATGAAACGGAATTGTACCTATGCAGCACTTTATGCGAAACGTTAATGTTAAGCGTGACGTATCTGTGTTAATAACATGAGATGAACACTAGTTTTTGCATTATACGTCGTTTTGCTGTCCGACTCCTCACCTTACCCTCACACTGTGCGATTTTGGCCACGATTTGGTTTGAGACAAATTTAGAAAATCCTGATTCTTATAATCTTGGCTAAAACTGTAGTGTTTGATCGCTGGTTTGACATTTCACCGATAGCCGATAAGACTGTTGCATCAAATTTACCTCCGACGAATTCTGGCAGTGTCAGAAGATTTGGCGCACAGTCCTGCAGTTGACTACTACGATGAAACACAAACTGTCTTCGTTTTCAGCACTATGAGCAGATTAATGCTGATAATTATTCTATCAGCCATAAACTCCGGCGCTCCCGTCCTCCGCTCACGAATTCATTAATGTTGCCTTTTCTATATATAACTGGTTGCGCCGCTGTTTTCATGTGGGTGTGTAGAGCTGCATACACTATTCTTCTTAAATACGCCGGTATTGCCACCATTCATATACTTTTCATATAGCCAACATTTTTGCAACGCAGTTCCCAATCACCGAACGTGTATGGGTTGATAAGTAAAATGACAAGTTTTCTTGCGTGCACCCGTTTTTACTCGTCTTGACTGTCATACAGTTGACATAATGACAATGAGATCCCGCGTATGACATGATCATCATTTTACAGCTGACAAGTACAATCCTAAAGGACTTTTTAAAAATCGCACAGTGTAACCGCTTTAGTCTTTAAACGGGACCGGGGAACAGAAAGAAGCAATTGGTTACAAGAGCGGAGAGATCAAGATATTTTATAATATAAGAATTTAAATGCATACATTATATAATTACAATTCTTTAAATATAATTACATTACATTACAAAACCAATTCTTTAAAATAATTAAAATAAGTCATTTTAAAAAATACATTAAAATAAGTTTAAACACTTCACAATAAATACAAATCTTTAAAAAATAATTTCGTTACATAAATATAGTGTTATAATTAATACAATTTATCAGATGTTATGCAGGAAAACAAATGAACCTTGTTAGCTGCATGATCACGTTAATCAAATTAACATTATGATGTACAATGAATTCTCCTACTTTTTTTACATGCTCTTTCTGTTTGGTACTCAAGATGCCAATACAAAACAATCCACAGAAAGGGCTCTACTAACTTTTACTGGGTGCACTGGTGCGCCTAACTTTTTTTCTGCACCAGCACAAAAGTTAGGTGCACCCAAATTTTTATAATAATGACTAGTAAACGACTAACTAACAATCTGGTCAACATAAATATAGCACAATTCTACAGGAAAGTAACTAGCCGGGCTACTGTGCGATTTTTAAAGTCTTTTATTGTTGCTTGTCAACTGTACGAACATTATCAAACAGATCTCATGTTATGCAGACAGAAACGCGACAAATCAAGAACTTGTCCGGAGTTTTACGTCAATCAATCCGTACCCGTGTTCTCTGCTATAATGATAGAAAACAACAGCAACGTGTACGTTAGTTTTATTAATTAATGCCTTGATAATAAAAATAAAAAACAAATTGAGCAAGTCATGGCTGGGCAAAAGAGGATTATGACTTCCAGTACAGCGCGAACTTGAGGTAATTTTGTTATCGAGTTTAAACAATCTCTTCCAAGCCGCTTCCTACCCTGTCATGGTAGAGCTGCGACGACAGTTACAAGCACTTTTTTTACATGTTTTTCTCTTTCTGTCCACCTTGTTCAACATTTTCGTGGTTTAAAGTTGTCGCGCAATTGCGTCATCATCAGCGCCATTGGTTCTTGGTTTGACGGTTGTCGTAGGAGATGTCAATGCAGGAAAGTGTCAAATGACATCAGAATTTAATCGGAGGAAAAAATTGATCGCAAGAAATCGCTGTCGGTGGACATGTCAAACCAGCGATCAAAGACAACCGATTTTAGCCTAGGATTACAGGAATCTTTTAGGATTTTCAAAATTTGTCTCAGACGACCAAATCGTGGCCAGACAGTGTGAGCTCTTTACTGAAAAAGTGTTGGTGGTTAAATGCTTCACTGAGCAGAGATTTAAACTTAAAACACAAGATAAATATCTAAATTAAGTGTTTTAAGGGGTCAAACTGAACATCTCATGCTCAATATTTTTCTATGCAGTATGCCCCCTGGCCAACCCTGTAGTTTAGCTTTCATCTTTGTCCTTGCAAAGCTGGCCACACTCTCTCTGTCAACATTTCCAACTTGACCCCTCTACACTGACTTGACCCCTCTACATGTTTTCAGATCTTCCACTGTGTCTGAACGAAGGGTGCTCTAGTGCAGCTTCTCAACCCCCCCCCCCTACCCATAAAACAATTGCGCCCCCATCCCACCACAGAACCAAATAATTGCAGAACATAATGAAAAAAAAGTATTTACAGTTTTTATAACCAATTCTTACTTGCAAAAAAGAAGTTATAGGCCTTTAGTGTTATGTTAGAAGCATTTTTATACTCATACCTTTTCTTGATTTAATATTTTGAATTGTTTTTGACTTGCATGACTTGCTTTTGCTTGTAGGTGCTGTTTAAGCTCTTTGTGCTGAGCCTGAAGGTCCAGTGACAGCAGCCATGTTTCTGTACAACCTGACCCTGCAGCGGGCAACTGGCATCTCCCATGCCATCCATGGCAACTTCTCAGGTATATCACAGAACTACAACACTTCCTGGGTGGTTTCTTAAATGCAGTGTATTTTACTTATTTGTGTTAGGGTAACTGCAAGAATAGTGATTTGTTTTATTTTGAAGCGTTGAAAATTCAGCATGCTGTTTAAAGGGGGGTCATATGATGCTTTATTAAAGATCATTATTTGGTTTAACAGAAAATGTTGACATGCTTTAATGTTCAAAAAACACATTATTTTTCAAATACTGTACAATATTCTAGGTCCTCTATGCCCCGCCTCTCTCAAACGCTTCGTTTTCTACAAAGTCCCTCCTTCCGACAAGCACAGTCTGCTCTGATTGGCCAACTGACCCAGAGCATTGTGATTGGCCAAACACCACAAGCACGAGTCGGAAATGTAACGCCCCTTACCATAATCACGAGCTTCAGCTTTCAAAATAAATATCAAGACAGTTAATATGTCCTTAGTTTTAGCATCAGTTCAAGCCCGAGAGGTGAACAGTCGCGTGACAGACATAGTGATGATGCTCGTATGTGTTTGCACACAAGCCACGATTAAGACAGTTGACTCCACTGTGATGTGACCCTCTTTCTCTCTCACACACACACACAAAACGAGTTACTCTACACTGCGCATAACTCCGCATTTGAACAGTCAATAGCAAATACTTACTGTAGCTGATTCAGAAGCGCCAGATTGTCATAGCAAAGTCAGAATTGACAGCCTTAGTGATAGGATGTCCATAAAATGCATTGCTCAAATTATTTGGGTTGTGCTGTTCTGTTGTAAACAAATCTTAACCAATGATTCCTAATTGCATCTACTGTCAGAAGCCAAATAAAGTGCTTTTTCTTTCGCATAGAAACACACAGACATGGCTGCATCAACACTACTGCGGTTACTGAAACGTGAACATTTGCATTTATGTCGATGATGTCGTCACCGATACTCTCTCTGTATCTCTCTCTAAAAGAACACTCTTCTCTCTCTCTCTCTCTCTCTCTAAAGAGACATAATTCCCGAAACAGAGCTTCCCACTTGCGCAATACGGAAATATCTGCTAAGTGTTACTTATCTTTGTCAACCTGGCAACCATATGTGCGCGCTCTCTCCACTGTGAATAAACATGCTTGCTTTCTGTAAACACTGGTTAGCTTGCAGTTTAGCGATCTCCACTTCAATATTATATTCTCAGAAAAGTGTAATTCATCAAGTGTTCATTTATGAGAGAGAGAGAGCTAGGGAGAGATAATTTATGAATTACCACTGTATTAACAGTGAAGCTGTGGCTTTAATACCTTTAGAAACAAGGATATTACAAGCTCCTTGTTGAAAAAGATAATATATCTCTTGAGCGATTAAGCTATTTTATTGATAAAATTGCAGGGCAGCGCTAAAAAGTTTGTGTTGTTGAATGTCTGTGTGCGGCCGCAGCATGATCTGTGTGAGTGACTGACGTGTGTGCGTGAGTGAAGACAGCGCATTAGTTTAGAACGCTTCTAATTTGTATTTTTTAAATGTAGAGAGTGCTTTAATTTGTGCAATGATAAACAAGATGCAAACAATCAAAATATTGTACCTGGTGGGGAGTGCCCAATGTAAACATGAAACATATGCCGTTACTTGGTTATATTGTACTGTTGTAGAGTTTTGGAGGCCCTTCATAATGCAGAGGTCAACTGCCTGCTCTGCCAATAGTTAGCAACGGCCCTATATAATGCTTTTTATACAAATTGTTTTACTAAATTCCTCTTGAGGTGAAATTGAGTGCAGTTCCGTATCGTGATGCGTGTCGTATTGTCACTTTCCTGCTGATACACTGCCCTAGCGGCATTGCGCAAATATTTCTACATCGTGACATAGACATGTGGGGGCGTGTTTGAATGAGGCGTTTAAGCCCGGTCTGGATCAAATCCTTTTGTGGGAGACTTTGAGCTTTATAACTCTGCAGATCGTATACATGCACAAACAACTACATAACACACTAAAGAAAAGGAAAACAAGAAATCACATCATATGACAGCTTTAAATCTCTGGTGTGCCTTTTTTACTAGGAACTAAGCTGCAGGAGATTGTTGTCTCCCGTGGGAAAATTCTGGAACTGCTGCGTCCTGATGCCAACACGGGGAAGGTCCACACGCTGCTTACTATGGAGGTGTTTGGTGTTATCCGATCCCTCATGGCTTTCAGGTTGACAGGTGGAACCAAAGGTTAGTAGCTTGGTTCAAATTGTTGTTTTGCATAGTTCATATATACAGATTTATTCATTCTTATGGGATCTCTCACCATGTAATAGACTATGTTGTGATCGGAAGTGACTCTGGCCGAATTGTGATCTTGGAGTACCATCCTTCCAAGAACATGTTTGAAAAGATACACCAGGAGACGTTCGGCAAGAGCGGCTGCAGACGTATCGTGCCAGGGCAGTTCCTCGCTGTGGACCCAAAGGGCAGGGCTTTTATGATAGGTAAAACTTTCAGACTCTGTGAAGTAAAGATTACAAGGTTGTAGCAGTTTGATATTTATTAGGATAGCAGTTAAAATAATTGTTTTGTAAAATGAAAATTTGCTCAATGTTTTCACCCACAGGCTATTTAATATGTAGTTGAGTTTGTTTCTTCATCAGAACAATTGTGGAGAAAATTTGCATTATATCATTTGTTAACCAACAGATCCTCTGCAATGAATGGGTGCCGTCAGAATGATCGTTCAAACAGTTTATAAAACCATCACAATAGTCAAGAAGTATTCAACACGACTGCAGTGCATCAGTTAACATTTCATGAAGTGAAAAACTGTTTGTAAAGACGTTTTTAACTTCAAACCTTTGCGTTCATCTAAAATATAAGTCCTCTGTCCATCTTATTGCTATATAGTATTTTGGCCAGAAGTGACCGTTTGATGTGAGGACAACAGAGGATGAACTTTTTATGTTGGAGGGAGCATTATTATGAACTGGTATTTTGGCCAGAAGTGATGGTTAAAAGTGTATGGATTTGTTGCCTAAAACACATATTTTTGCCTCATAAGATATTAATTGATGGGCTGAATATTGTAGATGTATTGTGGTGCTGTCTGGATTCTAGATTCTGATGACACCCAATCACTGCAGAGGATGTAATGCTAAATTTCACCAATTCTGTTCAGATGAAGAAACAGACTTCTCTATATTATGGGAGCATTTTTTTATTTTAGGGTGAATGATTCCTTTAATAAAAAATATGTGTTTTAGCATTTTTACTATCCACATTCTATTTTCTTAGGTGCTATCGAGAAGCAGAAGTTGGTTTACATCCTGAACAGAGATGCAGCTGCTCGAATGATTCTTTAATAAAAAAGTATGTGTTTTAGCATTTTTACTAATCCCACATTCTATTTTCTTAGGTGCTATGAGTTGAGTCAGGTTGGTTTTCCTGAACAGACCATGCAGCCTGCTCGTCTTACCATCTCCTCCCCTCTAGAGGCCCACAAGGCTAATACGCTCGTTTACCATGTGGTTGGTGTGGATGTGGGGTTTGAGAACCCCATGTTTGCCTGCCTGGAGATGGACTATGAGGTCAGTGTTTTTCTTGTAGTGCATTTGTTTTCTATGTTTTCGACGTGATGTCTCAATGAGGACATAAACACACAAACAACATCTCCAGAACTGCTCTGAGAGTCACTTTATGAGCGTTTCACAGTTTCATTTGAGTAAAACTATGTGAATGTGAGCAGAGCATAGCGGGGAGCAGATCAGTGGAGATTTGACCAGTGTTGCCCAGATCAGCTGTACCACAGCAGGTCACAGCACAGTGACGCTGCTGCAAACAGGAACAAGTATACTAACGTTACAAAAGTAGCGTCATATTTAACCAATGAAATACAAGGCTAGATTAAGAACGAAGGATAAGAACTTAAGTCATACCGTTTTCTTGGGGAGTTACCAGGTAGTTCTCTCTTCAAAAAGTTAGCAGGCAGAGGGGGACATTACAGGGTTATCCGTTGTGCCAGTGGAATTTATATTAATCGGCCTAAATTGCAGCACAATCTGCCGATGCCAATTAATAAAAAAAAATGCCAAACATTGGCCGATCAATCAGTCGACCACTAGTTCACACTGCACGATTTTCAAAATCATCGGATCACCATTGTTTTCACACTGCACGACTATCTGGGGTAGCATTCAGTCACTGCTGTTTTAAACTACAGCCAAACGCACACGAGATGTGATAAGGTAATAACGCAAGATCACGAGGATATCATGGTCTAAGTCCTCCCCGAACACACAATATTTAACAAAGATGACTTGTTAACAAACATACTTCTGCTGGGAAATTTGTATATACAAAAATCTAAAAGTGAGTGCATTTTATGAGATTATTTCTTATAGCCTATAAAAGCCCTCAAAGTGATGAAAAAGAAAAATGCAATACATCTTTTGTCCTTTATAGAAGAATATTATTTACAGTAGGGCTGCACAATTAATTTAATTTCTAATTACTATTATGGATGCCATGATTACATAATCGTTCAAAGCCGCGATTACAAAAAAAAATAAACAATTAAAAATGCCCACTTGCATTATTCTGTGGTTTTTGTAGCGCAGGGGTTAACAAACTCAACACACTGGATAGAAGACATTTTGTCTAACTGATAGTCGTTGTCACTCTGTTGTGCTGTGCATGATAGATGTTAAACGCCAAATATGTCAAAAGCGGAACAAAATAGTGGTATGCGTTTATTACAGTGACAAGTCGTGATCACGCACTAAACAACGCTATGAAATCCAGTAAGAAGCACTCGAGTTCAGCTCGGAGTTCTCCAGTACAAATCACGTTAGTCTGGAGCCCTGATAATATCAATTGTACTGTAAAAAGTTACTGTAATTTGAATTTTCGTCTGTTTAATTGTTAATGAAATGTATAGCTTTAGTAAACCATTTTTTTCTTTTTAGTTTTAGTATAACATTATTATACCATGCATAATTTTACTTTTTTTTTTGTTTAAAGAAGAAACCAAAGCAATGTATAGTTGAGATTTGAGGCTCAATGCTACAGAAAAGCAATAAAAAAATCAGCCTTTTTTTAAATATATATTTTATATAAAAATATATGCCATATTTATGAGATTTGCATACAATCTCAAGCTTGAAACAATGGCATAAATTGTTCAAAATAATCATAATTAATAATCGCAATTACAATCTCAAGGGAATAATCGACAACTATGATTTTTGTCATAATCGTGTAGCCCTAATTTACAGGAAAAACCCTAGTCCCTTCATCTTAATGTAGCCTACGTGTTCTGTATATTCTAATGCTAAAATGTAGGCACGTTGATGGTAAATGGCTAATCGCTTTGTAAAGAAAAAAACCCGAACTTCCCGCTGCCCTGTATCTTGCTCTCTCATTGGCTGCAGGTCATCACCGATGTATTTTTCAGTCAGAACTCATTCACACAGCATGATTTTGAATTGGCGACAGCTCCTGATATTTAGCATGCCAAGTATTTCACGGGTGTCGGCGACGCATCGGTAATTTCCATCAGAACGCGTCTTTGATAATTCACACTGCTTGATTGTCACTCACGTGAACGAGCACCGATTTGCCTCCGATTTAGGGCATTTGTCGGCGATTTATCAACCTGTTTGTTGGTGAAAAATCGGGCAGTGTGAACTTGGCATAAGTTGCTAGGATGTAAACACAAGCAGCTAGCTGAGTAAGGAACACACATTTTTTACAGATTGGGCATTTTTGCATGTAGCTAATGCCATGATACAATTTCATCCTGGATTTTCATGGTTTTACAAATATAATCAGTTAGGTGATATGTCTCTAACCCATTGTGTTAAATGATTTTGCAGGAGGCAGATAACGATCCCACTGGAGAGGCTGCGGCAAACACACAGCAGACTCTGACCTTCTATGAGTTGGACTTGGGGCTCAACCATGTGGTGCGCAAGTACAGTGAGGCACTGGAGGAACACGGCAACTTCCTCATCACAGGTTCTAATCTTTTTAGAATGTCCAAACGCTAGATAAGGATTTACAAGATAGACAATGTTGCGATACATTTAGCACAACACAGGTTTTATGTAGCTCTTATTTCACCATAATTGCGGTCGAGATAATTGGTGTAGAAAAGTGTGATTCTAAATTTACTTAAGGGTCAGTAAGAATTTTTTAAAGGTGCACATAATCTATAGACGGTTTTCGAGTATAAAGACCTTACTTAATGAAATGTTTTTATTACTTAGAATGTATCACATAAGTCGCCATCATGTTTTTTACTTACAGAATCGTCACTATGTTGTTCTCGCGAAAAATCTTAGCCCTGTATTATTTGAGCCGTTTTGCAATTCGCAAACTCAACCGCTAGATTTACACACTGCAAAGAAAATTTATTATTAATTAAATTGAACAATAGTGACTAAAGACATTCATAATGTTATAAACGATTTCTATTTCATATAAATGAAATTATATTTTTTTATGTAAATTAAATATATTTTTTAAATAAATGAAATTATCCTTTTTATCCATCATTAGAATCCTGAAAAAAACATCACTTTTTTCAGCAGAAAATCTTGATACTAGAATGATTTCTAAAGGACCATGAAAATACTGAAACAGGAAACATTTAAAGTTGTAATGTTTCTCAATATTAGTGGTTTTACTGAATAATTTAATGTAAATGCAGCCTAAAATCCTACAGATCCCAAACTTTAGAACAGTAGATTACAAATAATGTTCTTTGTTGCTTGTCAGAAATGATGAATATCATGTCTCTTCTCTGACTGTTTGGTGAAGAGGTTGTTTTGATATCTGATCTTCCTCGACTCAGCAAAGAAAGTTTTGCTTTTAGAGGAGAAAAATGTAGCTTAGTTTCTTATGAGTTTGTTAATCTGACCATTTCCCTGTGCGTTGTAGTTCCTGGTGGTTCGGATGGTCCCAGTGGTGTGCTCATTTGCTCTGAGAACTATATCACCTACAAAAACTTTGGGGACCAACCAGACATCCGTTGCCCAATCCCACGCAGAAGGGTGAGGTTGTGCTGTCTTCTCCTTTGCGTTTCTCAGTTTGAGCACAATCAACTAAACATCACCTCAAAGTCTAAACAGCTATTAGCATTGAAATGATGAGATTTCATGTCTCTTCTCTGACTATGTAACTGGAGACACATAAAGATCTCTGATCCTAATATTCGTTTTGACCTCGTATGGTTGTTTAGTTCTCAGTCATTGTGTTTACAGAATAAATTAAACACCGATGTGAGTTATGACCACAGCGCTTTTCTCTTTCAGAATGACCTGGATGATCCTGAGCGAGGCATGATCTTTGTCTGCTCTGCCACCCACAAGACCAAATCCATGTTTTTCTTTCTAGCCCAGACAGAACAGGGAGACATCTTTAAGGTTACTTTGGAAACTGATGAGGAGATGGTGAGCGCCCAGAACTAAAGACGTGCTATGGTGTACAAAGGTGTTGAAGCAAAGTGTAATTACATTAAATACTTTAGCTGTATTAAATTCAACACGGAAAGTTTGAATTACCAACATAAAATGTCCAGGTAAAACCCCCTTGAAGTTGTATTTGCAACTTGGAAAATGTCAACCCAGGCTTTAAAGAAATGTGAGTGTAACGCGGTTCGAGGGTCAGGAAGGAAGGACGAGGAAGTCAGGGGTGGCGAGCCAGAAAAAGGGTGTTTAATAACACAAAATAAAACAGCAGTATCAAAACGTAAACAAAATTCCGGCACTCTTCTTCGGTGGTGGTTTTGCTCTTCTTCGGCGGTCGGGCTCTCTCTCTCTCGCTGCTCATTACTGCCTCCCCACTGCAGGCCAGCGGGAGCCTTTTCAAGTCTCCCCGGCAATCACTGGAATCAGATACAGGTGTTAATCATTATTCACTTGCCCACTGATTCCCCGCTCGTCTCCGAACCCGCTCTCCCCCTAGCGCGTTCCGCCTTTCCACGCCCCCCTCGCCACATACCCCCACCGCCCGTCTCAGGCCGGTGAGTTCTCCGGCCTGCAGCCCCCCCCCCCCCCACATTCCTGGAGAGGAAGTCGGCTACCGCCATCTGCACCCCCGGCCTGTGGACCACCTTGAACTTAAAGGGCTGTAAAGCTAGATACCAACGGGTGATCCGCGCGTTGGTATCCTTCATGCGGTGGAGCCACTGGAGGGGCGCGTGGTCCGAACAGAGGGTGAATTCCCGACCCAGGAGGTAGTAGCGGAGGGTGAGGACGGCCCATCGGATGGCCAAGCATTCCTTCTCCACGGTGCTGTATCTAGTCTCTCTCTTTGAGAGCTTCCGACTTAGATACAGCACCGGCCGCTCCTCTCCCCCGACCACCTGGGCCAGGACGGCACCCAGCCCCCTGTCCGACGCGTCTGTCTGTAATAAAAAGGGGAGATCAAAGTTAGGAGAGTGCAGGAGCGGGCCGCCGCACAGGGCAGCCTTCACCTTGGTTAGGGCCTGTTGGCACAGCTCCGTCCACTGGACCGGGTCGGGTGCTTCCTTTTTAGTGAGATCAGTCAGCGGGCTGGTGAGGTCCGAAAAATTAGGAACAAACCTCCTATAATAACCCGCCAGCCCCAGGACTGTCTCCCTCCTTTTTGGTCTTGGGACTCGGGCAGGCCGCAACTGCAGCCGTCTTGTCAATTTGGGGACGCACCTGCCCATGACCCAAGTGGAAGCCCAGATACCGTACCTCCACCCGCCCAATTGCAACACTTCAGACCGCGCGGAGATGTTCCATATGCCGCTGCCAACATTACTATGGATGATTATATCATCCAGATAGGCAGCGGCGTACGCGCTGTGTGGCCGAGGACTTTATCCATGAGGCGCTGAAAGGTGCGGGAGCCCCGAACAAGCCGAACGGAAGCGTTACGAATTGGTGTAATCCGAACGGCGTGGTGAAGGCTGTCTTTTCTTTGGATAGTGGCGACAAGGGGATCTGCCAATACCCTTTCGTTAAATCCAGTGTCGAATAAAAGCGTGCCGCACCTAACCGATCAAGCAACTCGTCAACTCGGGGCATTGGATAAGCGTCGAACTTCGACACAGCATTCACCTTTCTGTAGTCCACACAGAACCGGACCGAGCCGTCCGTCTTAGGAACTAATACTATCGGGCTCGCCCAGTCGCTATGCGATTCTTCTATTACGCCCAAGTTTAGCATGGCCTTTAACTCCTCTCGAACTACATTTTTCTGTTCAGGAAGGCGATAGGGGCGGCTGCGCGCCACCTCCCCGGGGAGCGTTTCGATATGGTGCTGTACTAGGTCCGTACGACCGGGCAGGGGTGAAAACACATCTGCAAAATCTGCTTGCAACCGTGCCAGGTCGGTGAGCTGCCGCGGCGAGAGGTGATCCCCCCGGAGACCAGAGCGAACGGATGGTTTTTGAGTGCTGCTTCTGGTCCGAGATCATCCTCGTTCCGAAATGACCCGCGGCTAACCCCGCCGACGTCCCCTCATTCCAGCGTTTTAGTAGGTTGAGGTGGTAAATCTGACATGAATCACCCCTATCCGTTCGTTTGACTTCGTAATCGAGCTCCCCTACTCGCCGTGTGACCACAAAGGGCCCTTGCCACTTCGCGAGTAATTTTGAACTAGACGTTGGAAGTAATACAAGTACCTTATCTCCCGGCGTGAATTGACCGCAGCCGCGTACCCCTGTTGTACAGCCGCATTTGTTTGTCTTGTGCCTGCAGCAAATTCCATAGAGAGCCGCCCCAAAGTGTGGAGTTTTGCTCGGAGGTCCAGGACATACTGAATTTCGTTACGGCTGTTTGATGGCCCCTCCTCCCACGACTCCTTAATGACGTCAAGCACCCCCCGGGGTTGGCGACCATACAGGAGCTCGAATGGGGAAAACCCAGTGGAGGCTTGTGGGACCTCCCGCACCGCGAACAACAGGGGCTCGAGCCATTTATCCCAATTTTTGGCGTCTTCTTTTACAAACTTACGAACCATGTTTTTCAACGTGCGATTAAATCGTTCGACCAAGCCGTCCGTTTGTGGGTGGTAGACGCTGGTGCGAATCGATTTAATGCCCAATAGCTCGTACAGTTCCTTTAACGTGCGGGACATAAACGCCGTGCCCTGATCCGTGAGAATCTCTTTTGGGATTCCCACTCGGGAGATGAGTCGAAACAGTGCCTCGGCTACGCTCTTCGCCGAAATGGAGCGCAGGGGCACTGCCTCTGGATATCGCGTTGCATAATCCACCAGGACCAATGCAAAGCGGTGTCCTCGTGCCGAACGCTCCAATGGCCCGATGAGGTCCATACCAATTCTCTCGAAGGGGACCTCCATCAATGGTAATGGACGCAAGGGCGCTTTGGCGGTGGCCGGTGGATTTACCAACTGGCATTCATGACACGCCGCACACCACCGGCGGACGTTCTCTTGAAGGCCCGGCCAAAAGAATCGGGCCATGAGACGCTCGCGTGTCTTTGCCTCCCCCAAGTGGCCTGCCATGGGAGTACAGTGCGCCGTCTGGAAAAGCATTTCCCGACGGCTCTTGGGGACCAATAACTGGGTTGTTATCTCCTTTGACTGGGCCTCTTGGGTTACCCGATACAACCTCTCTTTTATAAGGGAAAAATAGGGGTAGGAGAGGGGGACGTCCGGCCGGAGAAGCTGCCCGTCAATGGAGCGGACCCGGTCGTACGCGTTTTTAAGCGTCTCGTCCCGCGACTGCTCCAGAGGAAAGTCGTCCAGCTCCGGGGTTCTCACCCCCTCGCTGGCTCTCGTTTCCCCCGAGGCAGGCGGGGCCGGGCCCGCTAGCGCCTCTCCGGACCGAGCAGCCGCCTCCTCCTGGCCCCGCCCCGTCGGCCAAGAGGCATCCGCACACACTATCCCCAACAATTGAGTGAAAGCCGGCCAATCGGTACCCAAAATCAGCGGATGCTTGAGGTGGGAATTAACCGCCACCTCCATTCTATGTATTTTCCCCCGAAATTTAATTGCTACAGGCACTAAGGGGTAATTCGCCACGTCCCCGTGTACACACCTCACCTTAACCTTGCGGCTCGTATCCAACGCCCTCTGTTGTATCAGGCTTTGATGGATGGAGGTTTGGTTACAGCCCGAATCCACCAAGGCCTGATATGTACCCCCCTTGATACTCACAGGTATCTGGTACTGCCCGGCTTGATCGGGGGCAGCCTCCGGGGAGTCGGGGACCCGGACCAGCAATCCCACCTCCATCATGGGACATTGGTCCTGGAAGTGCCCTGGGTCCCCGCATCTCCAGCAGGCCGGCCCAGGCCTTACCGCCGCCCCCGCGGCAGAAGGGTGGGCAAGGGATTGCCGGAGAGAGTACTGGGGAGAGGTGGTGGGCTCTGGCCCTCCCCCCGCCGGGGGTACCGGTCGCTCTGTCCCTCTCGGAGCTGTCCCTGCCCACTCCGTGGCGGGGCTCGAGGGGCCACCGGTAGCCGCGACCTGGGAGCTGGGACAGGGCGAGAGAGAGAAGGAGATGGGAGGGACGGGGGAAGAGAGAGAGAAAGAGAGAGATTAGGCCGGGGCTCGCCGACCCCGGGGCACGCCGACAGATGGTCCTCCGCCAGCTGGATGGCCTGGGCCAGCGACGTCGGGCGGTGGCACTGGACCCACTCGGCCGTTCGCCGGGGTAGTCGGGCGACGAACTGCTCCAGCACCACCAGGTCGATCACTCCCTCGACGTCACGTGGCTCGGCCAAGAGCCACTTGCGGCATGCGTCCCGGAGCTGCTGAGCCATCACGAACGGTCGGCCGTAGTCCCCTAGCTCCACGGAGCGGAAGCGTTGGCGATGCTGCTCGGGGTTCCGGCCGACGCGTTGAAGGATGGCCCGCTTTAGGTCTTCATAGGCCAGGAGGTTAGCGACAGGCAACTGTTGGGCTGCTACCTGCGCTTCCCCCGTCAGCAGTGGGATCAGGCGCACCGGCCACTGGCTGCGCGCCCAGCCACACGCCTCCGCTGTCTCTCGAAGAGATCCACGAAGGCCTCCGGGTCATCGTGGGGTCCCATCTTCATCAGCGGGACGTGGGCGATCGATGGAGCTGTGACGGGGGTTTCCTCCCGCCTAGCAAGCTCCGGATGGCCCGCCGGTCTTCATCCTGCGCCTGGACCAATAGCCGGAAGCGATCCTCCTGCTCCAGCTTCATGTCCATCAGCGCCTGATGTTGCGCCTGATGAAGACCAGCGAGTGACTTGACTAGCTCCGCAAGTGGGGTGGGGCTGGCGGGTTGCATGACGGCGGCGTGTCGGCTTCCTCGTCCCGGGTTCGTACCAGTGTAACGCGGTTCGAGGGTCAGGGAAGGAAGGACGAGGAAGTCAGGGGTGGCGAGCCAGAAAAAGGGTGTTTAATAACACAAAATAAAACAGCAGTATCAAAACGTAAACAAAACTCCGGCGCTCTTCTTCGGTGGTGGTTTTGCTCTTCTTCGGCGGTCGGGCTCTCTCTCTCTCTCGCTGCTCATTACTGCCTCCCCACTGCAGGCCGGCGGGAGCCTTTTCAAGTCTCCCCGGCAATCACTGGAATCAGATACAGGTGTTAATCATTATTCACTTGCCCACTGATTCCCCGCTCGTCTCCGAACCCGCTCTCCCCCTAGCGCGTTCCGCCTTTCCACGCCCCCCTCGCCACAGTGAGTGTATGACATTACCCAGACACAGTTGATGCTGAATATTTAATTTTTATGCAAATAAAATGCATTGAAAAGTTCTCCTACTTTATACCGTTAAGGCAAACGTGAAAGCTCTAATATAACATTGGTAGTTTCCAATAACAGAGAGAAATCTGGTGTTAGAATACACATGAGTGGTTGAAATGCTGGAAAGTGACATGGATTAAATATCTATTCATATTTTAGGTTACTGAGATCAGGATGAAGTATTTTGATACCATCCCAGTGTCTACAGCCATGTGTGTTTTGAAGACTGGCTTCTTATTTGTTGCTACAGAGTTTGGAAACCAGTAAGTCCCTTTTCTGTCTTGCAAATTCTTTCATTCACCTAAAAATAACTAAATGCCTCAGATTTGGTGGTATTTCCCTAAGTTTCAGTATAGTAACTAGATTAAAGCAGCGGATAATAAGAGGGAGGAATGTGGGAGCAGTAGTTTCACTTACCTGAAGCCTACTTGGTGTCAGTGTAACCATACTTCTTTTGGGTTCTCTTTAACCTGAAACTTTTTGTTATTCTGTGCTGTAGTACACATTGTTTTAAATAGCTTTGGAAGTGTGAACCCTAAAACTTTGTTTGTTTGTTTGTTAGCTACCTGTATCAGATTGCCCACTTGGGTGATGATGACGAAGAACCAGAGTTTTCCTCTGCCATGCCTTTGGAGGAGGGAGACACATTCTTTTTCCAACCTCGCCCCCTTAAGAACCTTGTGCTGGTCGACGAGCAAGAAAATCTTTCTCCCATCATGTCCTGCCAGGTGTGTGAATGTGTATTTTGTAGTCAAGATTCATAAATTTGAAAATGTTTGTGCTCGCACTCAAGCTGGGAATTACTGACGGGAAGCGGGGTTACTATTTGGCATGAGAATACAGATGTTTGAGAATGAATCACTGCTTGGAAGAATGCAATATTGAGCTGCTTGTTTTGTAGTTACCAAATTGCAGAGGTTTAGTCAGACATCAGTATGGGTAATTGAGCATATCAACGCTTTATACCTTTTTTTTTTTTCTTTGTACTATCAGTTCACTTATGTAATGAAGAAAGCTACTCCAAAATTCCTCTCTAAGTAGTGTTGAGTTTGCTTTCATTTATTTTATAACTGTATTGCAGATTGCTGATTTGGCTAATGAAGACACCCCGCAGCTATATGTGGCGTGTGGCAGAGGACCCAGATCTACACTGAGAGTTTTGAGACACGGACTGGAGGTTTGTGTTGCTAGGAGTTGCAATTTCCGTAGCAGGTTTCACAACATGCTTGCAAAATGGAAATTTGACACCCACTGCATTAAGTCATCCTTCGTATTTGGTTTTACGGTTAAGATTGTAGGTGTTTCCACAGACTATATATATTTTGATGTGTTAAAAAATGCATGGTATTTCAGGTTTCAGAAATGGCTGTCTCTGAACTGCCCGGTAACCCCAATGCTGTGTGGACTGTCAGGAGACATGTAGAAGGTAAAAGACCCATTAATGTAGACTGTGCATGCACATGAATTATGCAGACATGTTTGAAGTGATTTTTCTGCAAGCATTTCTTCTGAGAAAAAAAAGGTATTTCACTATCGCAAAGTCACTTTCCTCACAGGAAGGAAATGATGTAGGAATGCATTTAAACCTTACACTGTTTCGACTAACTGCATCAAGATCTGTAATCCTGCCATGCATTAGCTTCTCAGAGTCCTGCAGGACCACACAAGCTGATTTTTTGGTGCTTTTTGTAAAAGATTGAAGAGCTCACATGCATAGACAAGTACATCCTAGATTCTCACCCTGAAGCAAACATTCAGTTTTGCTGCATACTCTCACTTGTAAGAGCTTTTTATCAAGTCATCTTCTACCAGCTCAACATTTGCTTGGCGTGCACAGTGTAAGTTGGGCTCTCAGTCACTGTCACTGTCTGCCAGGTATTTCTCTGAAATCATGTGATTTGCTATTAGATTTTTTGGCCTGTGCGTGCAGCCTGAGCTCTGCAATGTGTGTACTGGTGTGGTTGAGGGAATCAGTTTCATTTATGGCTGTACAGCTTTGTGAGAGTTAAGCAAATAGCGAATTATGGTTTCATTCTCAATAGGGCCTTGTTCATTTACTCCAGGTTTTTTTATATACTATTATAGAAAAAGATTTTGAAGGGGTAGTTAGCATAAAAATGATATTTAATTTACACTGGAAAGAATACACAATGTATGATTTCAATGTTATACTGTATGTCAATTTATTTACTTGATTATTATAAGTAGATGTATAGCATTCTTCTGAATTTATGTTATACTGTAAACTAGACTAATATTGGTGTTTAATACCAGTAAATGCTCAGTAATCATTGTTTCCTCTAGAATTGTTTCCAGCTGTGGTGGTATGACTATTTCCCATGGACCACGCCCCTCCCGCCCAAGAATCACGTGCACTCAGAATTGAATTTATTTAAACTAAAAAAAGACAAGTAAATAAAATATACTAAATTTTATATACAGCAGGCTTATTTAGGCTGCTGTCTCTTTAAGACCTCATGCACGGATCTATAATACCTTAAACAAGGATCTACGCTTTTCTTTTTAGGAGCACTTGTCCACCTAATGTAAAAAAATTTTGGAGCACCTGATCAATAATCAAATTCTGATCAAGCATTAGCCTTCCTAATATGATGTGATATTTGACTCGAAAGCTTAAGGATCCGTCTGCTCCTATTCGCTCTCGCGGTACTTTGATTTCATTCTGCGCAGCGCCGCTTCAAGTCGAACACACCTATTGACTCATTAGATTCATTTAAAAATGCACGTTCATACATAAATGAAACACTGCTGCGTTTGAATGGAGATGCGCAGCGGCTCAGCTGTGACTTTGTTTCAAGCTATTTTCGTTGACGAAATAGAGCAAAATAAGGCAATAGTGTCATAGTCAGACAACATAATTAACTTCTTGTTTATTGAAGTGTTGAATTAAATCAATATCACATTGCAAACTATTATTAATTATTAAAAGCTGTCACTCTGCTTAGTTTATCGCGATCTGCGGGCGCACAGAAAATGAGAGCGCGCGAGTGAGTTCTCTATCACTTTAAATGAGCAAGGCTCAAAAGCACATGCAAATGATACATTCTGTTATTGCATTTATAAGCACGGAACCTGCGGGAATGAGTAGAATTATTAATTCCCTCAATCCTGCACAGTGTTCTCTGCTAATTACCGGACTGTGTGAGCGGCGTCACTGTGATTCCAATGAGAAGCTGCAGCCGTGGCGGGGATGATTTTTGGTGTGGCGGCCCGCCACGACTTAATGAATTTAGTGGAAACACTGGTAATAAAATAGGAACAAATAAATTACCAATAGCATAAATAAATACACCTGAACCCAATTTCAGGTAGGCCTACAGAAACTGTAATTAAAAACAATGCATAGTTTTCTTTTCATAAAATAGAGATTATTAAAGTTAAAGATATTCAGTCGAGATCAGTGAATGATTTTCTTTTGTTCTTTGTTTAACATTAATGACAGCGTGTTTATTAGGCTGCTGTCTCTTTAACAACGAACGCCCGCAGATCTAAAAATACTATACACCTGCGTTTCCTTTCCAGTCATATGTTCACTTAAGACAAAAAAAGCCTTATGATGATACACTGACTTATTTTTTTGCATATTGGTCGATATATATGAAAGAAGTCACTTCCGGCCCAGAACAACCTTTTCCGCAGTGGAAATGCACGGAATGGTTCGAGAACAGATACAGGCTGGGAACCCGCACCGAGACTTCAGTTCTGTGTTCACGCTTCTGATGTGTGCGCTGCACGCAAACAAAGGCGCAAGTTCTTTCCATTCCTGCACTGAAATAGTTTTAAATCACATTAAAATGCGAGCACAGGAATCAAGCAGGATTCACCCGAATACCTGGCTCTTGGAAATTTGGAACCAGTTCTAAAATGGAATTAGAACCTTATTTAGTTGCTGACTATTTACTTGTCTGTTTTTTTTATATGAAATTATGAATCATAATCATCAATTTGATTATTAATTATAAAATGTATATCTAAAATGTGTCAAATAAAGACCTTATTTAAAGCAAAAACAAGTATTGTGATATATATATATATATATATCGTTGCTATGAAATAAAATGTCTCATCGAGATAAAAGATTTGTCATATCACCCATCCCTAAAATATGTATATATGTGTGTTTGTATTTAAGTATTGGTTTCCTTCTATGGTTGCAAATTAGCACTTGGCAAAAGTTTCCAACCAGAGAATTGTGGGTTTCTTTTTCACAGATGAGTTTGATGCTTACATCATTGTGTCCTTCGTCAACGCTACCCTGGTGCTTTCTATTGGTGAGACTGTGGAAGAAGTGACAGACTCTGGTTTCTTGGGCACAACACCCACCCTGTCATGCTCGTTGCTTGGGGAAGAGGCACTTGTGCAAGTGAGTGACATCTCTCTGACCTACATGCACGCACAATACCCCATTGAACCTTTTCTGCTTCCTTGTAAAAGCGAAAGTTCACCCAAAAATGAAAACAGTCTTTTACAAGTTATTCCAAACCTGAGAGATTCTTTCTTTTGCTGAACACACACAAAACAAAGTATTTTGAAGAATGTGGCTTACCTTTTGTGTTCAGCAGAAGAAAATCAGTAAATTATAGCATTTTCATTTTTGGGTTAAGAAGAAGAATGTTTTATTTGTCACATACACAATTATACAGAGTATAACCAGCAGTGAAATGTGTTCTCTGCATTTAACCCATCCAAGTGCACACACACCTGGAGCAGTGGGCAGCCAATGCTGCGGCACCCGGGGTGCAGTTGGGGGTTCGGTGCCTTGCTCAAGGGTCTCACCTCAGTCGTGGACCGTTCCTGCCGGAGCCGAGATTCGAACCCACAACCTCGGGTTACAAGTCCAATGCTCTATCCATTAGGCCACGGCTGCCCCCATCCTTTTAAATAAATTTGTTTATTTCCAACAATTAGATTGAATGAATGATGCATTTATATAGCGCTTTATTGTGTATTGTTGTACACCCAAAGCGCTTTACAATCATGTGGGGGGGGGTCTCTCCTCAATCACCACCAGTGTGCAGCATCCACTTGGATGATGCGACGGCTGCCACAGGCGCCAGTGCGGTCACCACACACCAGCTACATGGTGGAGAGAAGAGAGAGTCATAGAGCCAATCAAGTGGATGGGGATTATTAGGAGGCCATGATTGACAAGGGCCAGTGGTGGGAATTTGGCCAGGACACCGGGGTTACACCCCTACTCTTTACGAGAAGTGCTATGGGATTTTTAATGACCACAGAGAGTCAGGACCTCGGTTTAACGTCTCATGCGAAAGACGGATTCTCATCCGAATTAAACAATTGTTCTCATATGTTCTCAATTATGTATCTCATTTAAATGAGTTTTGTTTCATTTGCTGAATATCTACAGGTCTACCCAGATGGGATCCGTCATATCCGTGCAGATAAGAGAGTGAATGAATGGAAGACTCCGGGGAAGAAGACAATCGTTCGATGTGCTGTCAATCAGAGGCAGGTGGTCATTGCTTTGACTGGAGGAGAACTGGTCTACTTTGAGATGGACCCGGTATGTTGGCGGACATACTTTTATCTTGCGTTGTCACCTGAATGTTCATCTACTGTTTGAATGTCTGTCTTTCCATTAAGATTTCTCTTTCTTTTCAGTCTGGGCAGCTGAATGAATACACGGAGAGGAAGGAGATGTCAGCAGATGTGGTGTGCATGAGTTTGGCAAATGTGCCTCCGGGTGAACAACGTTCCCGTTTCCTGGCTGTTGGCTTGGTGGACAATACAGTCCGCATCATCTCCCTGGATCCATCCGTAAGCTACAATTTGCTCCTCTTCAGTTGACCAGCTGATTTGGACATTAAAACAAGGATTCTAGTCACTGTGCCCACTGAACTTGTGTGAAGTTTGTAATCTCTTTGTTGCACAGGACTGTCTACAGCCGTTGAGTATGCAGGCTCTTCCCGCCCAGCCAGAGTCTCTTTGTATTGTGGAGATGGGTGGAGTGGAAAAACAAGATGAGCTGGGAGAAAAGGGCACCATTGGCTTTCTATACCTCAACATTGGCCTGCAGGTTAGAACCTCTTGTGCTTTCTCTGGGGTGATAACACATCTCAGGTCTATTCCCAGCTACTGGCGAAATTGGAAATTGAGAGCTTTTCCATGTACCTTTGAGCAAGGCATGCATCCTTGTTGCTCCAGGAGGACCTTGCTTAGAGTGTAATTTTAGTTGCTAAATATTTATTAAAGTGTGCATGAAATGAAAATTCACCCAGATTTAACAATTAATTTCATTTTTGACCTCGTAAATTTCAAAAGCTCAATCTTCCGGTGAAGAAAACAGACTTGTCTGACATATGCCAGACTTCTCCAGTCATTTCTTCTGCTAAAATCCCCACCCCTTTCTTATATGCAGCATATATTTCCGAAAATATATGCTGCACCGCACCCACCAGCAGTGTTCAGGTGTCCCCCTCTCCCTCAACCGTCATCACTGCGCGGTTGACGCTCCGCTATTTCATTCTGCTCAGTTACCACTCATGCTCACCGGAAAAGCAGAGTCCGCTCAAATACACCAAATCATCATTTCTATTCATTTCCCACTGATTTACGCGATCTGATGTGATGAGCATTAACTCATATTACGCGATCATATCTCTGTATGAATGGAAGACAGAGACGCGCGTTTTCCTTTACCCCACACACACACACACACACACACAGAAGCGCGCGTGACGTCTCAATGAGGACATAAATACATGAACATCTCCAGAACTGCTCTGAGAGTCACTTCATGAGCGTTTCATTTGAGTAAAAGCGTTTCATATCCTCATAAGGTATTCCTGGCAACGCGTCAAAATAAAAGTCAGTTTTTTTTAAGCAGAATGTACATAACACTACTACTAAAATTATGAAAACTATTTTTTTTAAAGAATTATCACACATTTCCAACATGTTTTTATTTTAATAGTAAATTCCCTTTGTTTCCCCCCAAAAAAAAATTTTTCAAAAATGTAAAGATGTTTGTCCTTCATTTGATAACCAGATACACAACTCATAATTTCTGAGGAAAAATAAAACATTAATTTGGCTATTTAAAAAAAAAAACAATAAAACATTAGGTGAGAGAAAATAAAACACAACTTTATAATTTTAATTTTCTTCAATCATATAATTATTATAACACATAAAATACATTGCATGTAAAAAGTGTTGAATGGTGTACATTGTGTGCACATGATCAGGATGGTACCACCTCCGCTGCATTTTGAGAAAGAAAAAACCCTGTTTGCAAGACTACATTATTTGGATAATTAGTCAAAAACCACAACAACAGTTATGTCTGATTCTGTTGCATAGAACTGAATAAAAATAATACATTGATATTTAATATTAATATATTTTCTGTCATATTTTCTTTCAATAAAAGTTTGGTTATTTTATTGGCTTGTTTTTTAAATTCTGTGTCATTAAATTTGAGTTAAATTAAAAGTCTTTCAAAATCACTTTATAGTATTTAATAAAATAAATAGTTATTACAAAGCGTTTTGGTTTTTGACCAAGCACTTCCAGAATTCTCTGTTTCGGCCCAGAATTTTCATTTCGGTGCATCCATACCATTTACTGTAAATTCATATAGAGCACTGTGTTTGCAACCACATGCTCCTTTAAAGGATTCACACACACACACCAGTATGCAGAGAGACATTTAAGAGGGTTTATTCTCCAAATAACTTTAAATACATGTTGCTGAAAAATGTGTTAATGTTATGTATATGGACTCTTGTTTTTGTTCCACATTAGCTTCCTGTCCACTAATTTTTGCCTCTTACAAAAGCCACAAAGCCTTCTAAGAAGACAGTAAAGGCTTATATTATGCTTGAGCTTTAGTTAGGATCAAAGGTGGAAGTTAAGTTGCACAATGTTTAGATTTTATATTTTTTTTACTATTATTTTGATTTGTCTTATTTTTTAGGTTGTACTATATTTACCTTATTTGTACCTTACCTTATTTGTATTTGCATTTTGAATGTAATATGGCAATTAAATGCACTAAATGTGTTTAGTTTTCAGTTATTAATCTGCTATTTCAGCAATAAAAAAAATATTTTTCTAAAAAGGAAACAAATTACTTGCTCATTTTAAGAGACCTGTCTTATTTTCTCTTGTATATTTAGGATTGCTCTTTAAAAATAAAAAGTAGTTCTTATCCGATTAATCGATGAAATTTTCAGTAGAATACACGATTACTAAAATATTCGATAGCTACAGCCCTAGAGACTGATAACGGAGCCTTCAGTAATGCATGGGGTAATAGCTGGATAGGCAAAAATGTGTTTAGGGGAGGCAAACTTGTGAGCACCCTTCCGCAACCTAAAAAGGTAAATGTGGCACCCTTTATGGTTAGCAAGCAAAAGCTGCAAAATCACTTGAAGTTACGAGGTTAAACTTTTAAAAATGAAATGGATGGATTGTTTACTGTAAAAAAAATATATTTCAAATGTGACATTTGGGACAAGAGCTTTGAAAGGAAACCATAGGTGCTGCAATGTGACTTCAGTGTGCCTCCTTTTACTTGATGAAATGACTTTACTGGATAATCCATTGCTTCTTTCTCATAATCACTGATTTGTAGAACGGCGTGTTACTGCGTACTGTTTTGGATCCAGTGACCGGGGACCTGTCTGATACTCGAACTCGGTATCTTGGTTCTCGTCCCGTCAAGCTTTTCAGAGTCCGGATGCAGGCCCAAGACGCTGTGAGTCACCTTAACATTTTATGTCTGTTGCAATATCTCACAGCTTGCTAATTTGCTGACCTCATTACATGACCCTTTACTGTGCAGGTTCTGGCCATGTCTAGTCGTTCCTGGCTGAGTTACTCATACCAGTCTCGTTTCCACCTGACCCCATTGTCATATGAAACCTTAGAGTATGCTTCAGGGTTCGCTTCTGAACAGTGTCCTGAGGGTATTGTTGCCATTTCCACCAACACACTGAGGTAAACACACACATACTGTGTATACAGTGCATCAAGCATATTGTGGTTGGCTTCATAGATTTCAGTTCCCGTAGTGATTGAATGTGATTTATTTATGATTTTCCTACTTGACCAGTGATCTGATACTCGTAGTTTTAGAAATAAATTAAATGTGCATTAATGAAGCAAATCTTGGTCCTAAAGATTCCATCCTTCCACCTTTTTTACATTTTGGGATAAAATATGACCGGTTTGGTGAGATTAACCTTAAAAATATTTGCTTTAGTTTGAGGCTGGTTAGCAATTCACAAAAGTATGGACCTCTCTTCCCTAAATGTTTTTACTGGATTGCTGCTGCATGACATCTCACTTTGGACAGGATTCTTTGTTTTGATTAGTCATGTATTACTATAAAAAAGGTTGGTATCACAGTAAAATCAGTAAAACTTTTCCTGTTTGTGTTGGAGGTCTGTACTAGTTTTGTAGCCATCAACTTTTTATTTTGTGATTTAAAAAAAAAAATCGCTGCTATCCAGGTCAGCAGCCATTTTATCAGCACAAGCATGATTCTGTCAACTTATAGCAAGGAAACATTTTTTTTTCAGGATTTCGTGAAAGCTAATCCAATCTGTAACTGATGTTTAAACTTTTTACTCTGCCTTTAAATTTACTGCATGCCTTTCGTACCGTCTCATCCCTCCCTCAGGATTTTGGCTCTTGAGAAATTGGGTGCCATCTTCAACCAGGTGGCATTCCCACTGCAGTACACACCTCGCAAGTTTGTCATCCACCCAGAGACGAATAACCTGATCCTGATCGAAACAGACCACAATGCCTACACTGAAGCCACCAAAGCCCAGCGCAAGCAGCAGATGGCTGAGGTCAGTGAACCTGGCCTTCACAGGGCACTGTTAAGAAACAATGCTTTGGTTTTCTTCATCTCCTCTGGATTTTTTTTCCCCCTTATCTCTGTTTATTCTCTCTCTCTCCTGTCTGACTCATACAGTCGTTTTCCCAATCTAATCACTGACTGAGGCAGAACTTCATTGCTTGCTTGTCGGAAGTTGTCTGTCATGTCTGTTTTGTGGCTGCCTCATCACAGAGCATGTTTGCAAGGGTAATTCCATGTTGACGAGCCGTAAAAGTGACAAGCACTGTGAAACAAGCTGTGGCTACTGTGGTGGTCCCTCAAAGATAAATCATATTGATGTAGTTCTTTTAAAAGTGTAGTGTATCTAGTAAGAATAAACAGTCTGCAACTGCAGTGTAAAAACTGCTTCTGAATGTATTGCAAAACATAAAGTTCTCTTGTTTATCTGCAAATTGTTCCAAAAACATTCTTATATACACTATGTGGCCAAAGGTTTGCGGGCAGTCACTTACAATTAGGGGGTTTCGTTTGGCTCTTTAATTCCAATGGCGACAAATCACAATGCTACTACATGCAATGAAATTCTGGAGAAATTTGCGCAACCAACTTTGTGGCAACAGTTCATGAAAGGCGCAAGTATATTCCAGCATGACAATGCCCTTGTGCACCAAGTGATTTGGTGGTTCTGGTGTGGAGGAACTTGACTGACCTCCACAAGCCCAGACCTGAACCCCACATGTCCTTCGGGATGAATTCAAACTCGTTGACCTAAACCAGAGCCTGAGCTCACTGATGCTCATGTCTGAATGGTATCAAATGCCAACAGCCGTTTTCTATCTTATAGTGGTATACCTGTAAGCACCCAATTAATAATGATAATTGTTTGAAAATAAGATGCAGATTGGTGTCAATTATTTTTAGTCAGTGTCTCATAAAAATTACAATTCTTTTTTCTGCTCTACAGGAAATGGTGGAGGCAGCGGGAGAGGATGAAAGGGAGCTGGCTGCAGAAATGGCAGCTGCTTTCTTGAACGAGAACCTGCCAGAAGCCATCTTTGGGGCACCTAAAGCAGGCTCTGGGCAGTGGGCCTCACTAGTGCGCATGATCAACCCCATCCAAGGAAACACACTGGACCTGGTGCAGCTGGAGCAGAACGAGGCTGCTTTCAGGTGAGGAATGTTGAACATATGGGATGAACAGGACAATGCAGACTTGAACTCCCTTCTGGTTCTACCCAGACCATTTTTTCTAAATTTAGAATATTGACACACAGCGACCAACGTTAAATTGGTCTCTTCCATATACCACCTCTTTCTCTGACCTTAATTCCTTTTCATTTATATGTTTTGTAGTGTGGCTGTATGTCGATTTTCCAATGGAGGCGATGATTGGTTTGTGTTGGTGGGTGTTGCCAGAGATATGATACTAAATCCTCGCTCCGTTGGTGGGGGTTATATTTATACCTATCGGCTAGCTGGAGGTGGAGACAAGTTGGAGTTTTTACATAAGGTGAGCGAAACAGGAAATGACTTGGCATGAAACTACTGATTGGTCCCATGTGTTAGCTGGGGTCTCAGCAATGTGGAATTCCCCAGAAATCATTAAATGTGCCCTAGAAATCCATTTAAGCGTAGAAAATCACAAAATTAAACTTTGGTGTAGGTGTTCTGGCCATGGCCCAAAAATGCATGTTGTGAATGTTTGTGGTCCAGTTTATATGATGTTTTGACCCAGCTTACATTTTAAACGGTTCTTTTCTGGTCAACTTCTTAAACAAGATCAATTTGAACTTGAATTAATCTAGACATTGGTTCTGATTAACAGACACCCGTGGAGGACGTGCCCCTGGCTATTGCACCCTTTCAAGGACGCGTGTTGGTTGGAGTGGGCAAACTCTTGCGCATCTACGACTTGGGAAAGAAGAAACTTCTTCGCAAGTGTGAAAACAAGGTGAGAAGTCACAGAATTACTTTTTGTTTTTTTTTCAGAGGAAGTGAACAAGCGTTTTTCTTTTCTTTGAAACACTGAATAATATGAAAGTAACGCCAGTGACACACTAGTCTTGGTGGTACTTGATGTTGATGCATAACCACATGAAAAACATTGAAACAGAAGTTCAGACCACAAAAGTGGATGAGTACTTCACTGAAGGGAAGTTAAATAAGCTTGCAGACAAGTTTATTATTTTTCACATAAGTAATGCGCAGTGACATAAAGTGTTAATATATGAAAGAAACAAGTGGAGAAAGTGTTGCTCCTTTATGATATGCTTTTGTATGTCTTTAACAGAAGCTTTAAAAGAGGTGCAACCTGCTAAACCAAGATGACCAAGTCTCCTTTTCTTGTTCTTGCAGCATGTTCCTAACTTGGTAACAGGCATCCACACTATTGGGCAGCGCGTGATCGTATCCGATGTTCAGGAAAGTCTATTCTGGGTGCGCTACAGACGCAACGAGAACCAGCTCATCATCTTTGCCGACGAGACATATCCTCGTTGGGTCACAACCGCCTGCCAGCTTGATTATGACACCATGGCTGCTGCGGATAAGTTTGGAAATATTTGCATTGTGAGTGTTGTTACCTGTTTAGTTTTGAAATCTTTGAGACCAGTACCACACATGCACCACATACTGAATTTGTTTGCCAAGTCAATGTAAACTCTTTGATTCCAGGAAGTAATTTATTATAGATGAGCTTTTTAACATCTTGACAAATTGTGGCATAATTTGTTAGCAGTCGGAATGGAGGAAAACAAAAAAATGAACACCATAAATTGAGGTGTACATTGTACTGTTAATCTGTATACATTTTCTACAGACTGCATACTCATTTCATGTTTATATTCAGGTCCGCCTGCCTCCCAACACCAGCGATGATGTTGATGAGGACCCCACAGGGAACAAAGCATTGTGGGACAGAGGCTTGCTTAACGGAGCATCACAAAAGGTAGAAGTTTCTTCTACCCTCATTACTCAACTTTCCCACAAGTCCCAGAAAGACCTTTGGCACTGAGCTGTCCTTACCGCTTTTTCCTCATTGTTTTTGTCTGTCTGGTTGGTTTTGTGGTTGCTGTTCTCCTTGCGCACACTCTGAGACCTGCACCCCAAAACATTTGGCTGGAGTCCACACTCCACTCTTGTTCTGAAACATCAGCAGCAAATCTTGTCCTCTCGCCAGAGATCATTATGTGCAGATTAAGAGCATGGAAATGTTTAGGTGGACACAAGGGAAAGTCCCTATTTGCACACCAATGACTTGCGTCTAGCTTTGACAGACATGCCTAGAGCATTTGTAATCAGGAATTAGCTGGACTGGGTGGTTGGTATAAACATTATTGTGGAACTTGTCTAGGGATGCACAATATTTCGTGACCATATAAATTATTAGCCAATATTAATGTTTTTTTTGTCTGTAATTTGATTGTATCAGTGATATTGGGTATTTACTAGGGCTGTCAATCGATTAAAATATTTAATCATGATTAATCGCATGATTGTCATGAGTTAACTCGCGATTAATCACACATTTTTAATTTGTTCTAAATGTACCTTAAATTAATACTTCAAGTTTTTAATACTCTAATCAACATGGGCATGGACAAATATGGATGCTTTATGCAAATTTATGTTTATTATTGAAACCATAGTCAACATAGAGCATGAAGAGTTGATGTTTCAAAGGTCATAGATGTTTTTCAAAGAACTTGTTCATGTCTATTAGACTCATGAAAAAAGAAATACACAGTTCCCATTACTTTCTTTTCACAGAGCAATTTACTGACACAAACCGGTTAAAATTTTTGCAGGACAGGGCAGCTCACTTCTGAACATGCAAAACATACATAGCCTCTATTGTTTATTAGGGCTGTGTGGTATGACGATATATATCGGATGGACAAAATAAAAAGTCTATCGTTTCATATGTTCTATCCTTTATTTCGTGGTGTTGCAAAATACATTGTTTACAGTAATACCTTTTCATAATTTGGGTGACTGATCTTTACACGCCACCACGGGGCGTGAAGGGGAGACAGAAGCAGGTGGAGATGAGAATGACCAGCCTCCAGGACGAAATGAGGAGCTCGTTCCTAAACGAGGGACTACATCTGTAGCATGGTCACGCGGTTTTAAGCACTGCAGTTTAAAACAACCGATTTTAAGCCGTTGAAACTCAAACAACAGAGCTATATTGCGTGCGCCGTCTCTTTCTGTGTGAGAGGAGCACGCTTTTTCTATTTTGCCGACACCAAGTAAAGGTTATGTATACCTAATGCTCTGTTTATCAAATTTAGTTGTAGACCTCACACACAGTTTATCATCTAATATACCAGAATCCTTTAGTTAAAGCTCTTTGGTTGGAAAGATGAGCTGTTGCATGTTTTTAAAGTTAAATCTGCAGTCTGTAACTTTTTTGGGGGGGGGTTAAAATGATCCAAAATCAATTTGAGCAAGTACATAACCAGCCAGACTGACACACATACTCCTCAAAACATTAGATTAATCTGCGTCTTGGTACTCTCTGTAATGGAGGCAGAGGGTAACTTGGGAAAGAAGAATTGCTGAATAGTCATTATTTTAGTTTTTTGCACTCAAAGTATTCTCGTAGCTTCATAAACTTACGGTTGAACCGCTGATGTCACATGGACTATTTTGTCGAAGTTCTTGGTACCTTTCTGGACTTTGAACTTGGAAGGACCCTTGCTGTCTATGGAGGGTCAGAAAGCTCTCAGATTCCATCAAAAATATCTTAATATGTGTTCCGAAGATGAATGAAGGGGTTACGGGTTTTATATATTATATGTAATGCCTACAATCATTGTTAGTTTATTAGTTGTGTAAAATTTTTAATTTAAATACAAAATTGTTTAAAAAAATGTATTACATGTAATTGTGATTCAGTATTATTATTATTACTGATGGTATTGGGTGACCCCCCCCCCACCCCCCAATCTTTACTGGTCTTTGCCTAGCAGTGGACACATGCACTTTTCTAGGTTTTTGTATATGAAAGTGAATTGCTTGATCTTCATTAAGCACTTTTTTGGTTACAGTGTTGCTATGACACGCAACAACAGCCTTTGTAAGCCCCAATTTAATTCATACCTGTTGTCCTTTCATCTTTGTTGATTACAGGCCGAGGTGATTATTAACTATCACATAGGAGAGACTATTCTGTCCCTGCAGAAAACTACCCTCATCCCTGGAGGATCAGAGTCCCTGGTGTACACCACGCTATCGGGAGGCATTGGCATCCTAGTGCCGTTCACTTCTCATGAGGTACAGTTCCTTAAATTATGAATAAACAGTAGTTACGCTAGAGGAGTGCTAACATGCAACGATCTTTCATAAGTCTAAAACCACTGAAGCGGAAGAGGTGAAAGCCTCTGGTCAGGCCACTTGCTTAACTTCAGGCCATCAGAGTAGAGACTGTGACATGTATGGTGCAACTGTAGTTATCACACATTAAATAACAAGGTTTTTAAATTGTGTAAAAAAAAATATATTTGTCTCATCTGTCTTTAGGATCATGACTTCTTCCAGCACTTGGAGATGCACATGCGCTCTGAGTTTCCCCCTCTGTGTGGTCGTGATCACCTCAGCTTCCGCTCGTACTATTTTCCAGTAAAGGTAAGAGCACACAGCTTTAGTATTACCAGTATTTAATTAGTTCTTAATCAATCATCTCCTCATGTTTTGTGTGGCATCTTTAAAATAGTGTCCATCACTTTGCAAAGAAGTGAGATTTGGGTAACTTACTACATTGGTTGGCCATCTTTCTCATTTACTTGTGTATGCTTCCAGAATGTGATCGATGGAGACCTTTGTGAGCAGTTCAACTCCATGGACCCACATAAGCAGAAGAGTGTCTCTGAGGAATTGGACCGCACACCTCCAGAGGTGTCGAAGAAACTGGAAGATATCCGAACACGCTATGCCTTCTAGCATCATCGCATCTGGCAGGCGCACCATGAGAAAATTGATTGTTTTTCCAGGCCTCCCATGGCTGTGGTCTCAACTTTCCTACCACAAGTATAGGAGCAACATTTTGGTGACTGCTGAAGGAAGTTTCCCCTTTAACTGGGGCCAGCTGGGAGCTGTCACAGTCCCAGTGGTCAATGACCTTGTCCTGCTTGACTAAATGACTATTGGTACTGTACTCAGTGCAAAGCATCTGTTTTTAGTTCATACTGAGTGGTTGAATAGTGACAAATATTTTCGGAGGAATGTTTTCCGGCAAAGGACTACATCAGCTTGTATACAGGAGTGACTTTTGTATGTGGCTTTTGAAAAATGTCTATTACTTATTTTTTAGCTACCACAAAGCAAATTAAATCCACATTTTGGCTGTTTAAATTCTCTTTTGAAAGGTAAAATTGTAAAAACGGTGAAGTTGTAAAATAGCTTTAGTTTTTGTCTACATTGATACATGCAAATGTGTTGGGGTTTTAAAAAACATTTTTTTTTGGGGAAGAGCTATAATCATCCAACCCCAGGGAACCTGAAATAAATTGTGCTGTTTATGTCATGAAGTGTGAGAAAATTTGTAAATAAAAGTGTAAAGTGTTTGTGTATTTCAGTGTTTGTCACGAGACTTACTGTATTTCAGTGTTTGTCACGAGTTACTTACTGTTTGCCTTTTTTTTTTTTTTTGGGTGAAACCCCATAATGATCATGCATCTTTCTCATGACAATGAGTCATTCAGTCTTAGTGAGTTAATATGGTTTGTTAATTTCACCAAATATTAAAAAAGAGGGATTTTAATATAAAATATTGTTTTCATATTGCTATCTGATTGCAGTTGACCTGACTCCTTACCTTTGTTGAATCAAAAAGTATTTTAGAGACTGACCAACACTGCTAGTGTAATGTGTTTAGTAGCGTGATTCTCTTGATAATTTCACTTTAGGTAGACCGCTACCATGGGCTAAAGTTACAGCTTACTTTATTCTCCATACCAAAATAGGTATACATGTTAAATGTATATTATATATTATAAATGTATATATTATATGTATAAAACCGAGTGATGCAACTTCTGCACTGTTACAGGACCGTAACAGTGAATTTGTAATGTGTTCTATTTTGAAGTTTTATTACAGCAGTAGTTTAAAACGATGCAAATAATTGTATTTGGTGAATAATTCCATTCCATATATAATTTGTCATTTTCTAATTTAACTCCTTCAGTCAGTGGAGCATGATGTCAGTGAAGACATGCTTTGATAAGTATTCCATTAGAGTGAGTCACATCCCATTCACACTTAAACCCACAATGTTAATGAAATGAACACCCATGTGCTACCATGTTCCCCACACAGTCCAGTTATCACTTTAAGTTGCATGTTTAATAATAGAGAATTCATAAATAGTTTTTCTTGAGTCACAAATTCTTGCATAGTCATGCTGTAGAATTGAGCAATAGGAGGAAGACCACAACTTTTGAAAGTTTTTAACAAGTTATATGCTGTGAGCTTGTTCCTGATCTGTTCAGTATGTATCTACAGTCAATAGTTTTATGATCTCTCACATAACCTTGCACTATTGCAATAACCTCAAATTGCTTCTGACTGCCAACAGAAGGCTATGATTTTTGTAATTTGTAATCTAAATCCTGGTTTCTCATGTCATCAAATCCCAAGCCTGGATGGTTGGACAACTCCCAAATTGGCAATGTACCCCAAGAATGTGCTATTAAGGATGTGGGGGACTAGGAATATTCTCTTGGGGTCTGTGATGATGGGGGCACACCCATAAAAACTGTCCTTGGGTCTGCATTTAAGTAACTGCATTGGTAAAGACGAAAAAAGTCAATGAGATATTGTGGAGGTTGTTTAAAACCTGGTGATGTTTTAAGACAAATTTAGAAGTTTTCTTTCACTTTTCTTCCTTTGGGGGGGTTTCCATATTGATGTGATTTAATCTAGGTTGACATGGTGTTTTGACTAGTTTTTAATGGTTGGGTGAGGGACTCGGAATGTCCCTCTCATTTGTCTTCTTGGGTCTTGAGTGGCTCTGGCCTTTGTTAGGACAGCATAGATAACACTATGGTCAAGTGATTATGCCCCTAAAAAGCGATTAAAGGTAC
The DNA here is from genome assembly GCA_027422405.1 of Ptychobarbus kaznakovi. Classification (NCBI taxonomy): domain Eukaryota; kingdom Metazoa; phylum Chordata; class Actinopteri; order Cypriniformes; family Cyprinidae; genus Ptychobarbus; species Ptychobarbus kaznakovi. The sequence continues at coordinate 8,753,897 of CM049809.1, read as the reverse complement.
TACAAAACAAGGGAGGCATTGTGGCCATTAGCAAAGCAATCCTACTCGCAAGGCCAGTATGCAGAGTGCATTGTCATCCACATGCCCATTGTCCATTGTGCTGCAAGATGAGGCGCTTCTGAGTCCGAAAATTGTTTTTTGTCATGAAATTCCTGAAAGTGTACAACTGTGCCAAGCCTTTCACCACAGAACCAGGGAAGAAATTAGTAATGTGCGTGGGTGAGTGAGGTTTACATGGAAATTGGGATAATAGACACTGGGGCTGCTTGAACTGATGCTTGGCTGCTTCTTGACTCATGCAGGCTGTTGTTTATGGTTAATCGATAACCAGGTTTGGTGAACCAATTTCTGTTCATTTTGAGATTATTTCGACTCCTTTATATTGTAAAGCTGCAAAGGTTGAGCGCAGTATGTGCATTAATGACTTACAGGTGGGTCTCTTTTTTGTCAATAATTTTCTGTGTGATGTCTGTTGTTTGTCTTGTCCAGTTAACATAAACTTTTTGAAATAATTTTTAAACAAAGTACAATAGTTTTATTTAATTTGTTGCATTAATTTTATTATACCGTGATAATGACAGTACGTATGTTTCATTTAATGTACCAATCGCTACAGACTATCGAGCAGTTGTTGCTACAAATGTAGCGCGCTCTGACTAACTCGTGTATCTTTGAGTTTATGAAACGTTCAAAAACGCCGTTTGAACGTATTTGCTTATATGTAAAAAAATATTTTAAGACCCTCAACATTTCATGCATTAATTAGGGGGATCAGACTCTTCATTATTGGTTGCGCGGTCACACAAAGGCAGCAGTAACGCTTTCATCGCTTTTTAGGTTAATACGCTGCACCTTTAATACAATCCAGCCATTGATGCGTATGCGTTGATAGTTTATGTAGACACAAAAGTGAAAGTAACAGCCTCTTCGACTGCCGTCCTATACTTAGCGTGTTATCTCGAGGTACTTTCGAGTGGAGTAGGCTGTAGGCGGGTGCATATAGACACTTAAAGAGGTGACATAAAGAAAAGGGAGTTTCCGAGTATTTTGGGTGGACGTTGCATTGAAAAAGGGGCAAATTTACTACTTCGGACAGTACTCTGCATGCCTGGAAGTGTCAGCGATCATATCTACAGGGTTAAGCAAACAACTGGTGTTTATTGAAAGTAGGCTCTGCAGATGTTTTCCAATTGAGACAACGTAGGTCATCGAAAAGCAAGGTTTGTGGCTTATTTATGTTCGTTGTGCTGCTGAACTGTGTTGGGTGGAAATGCGTCTTATATTGGAATAAAGCCCAACGCGGCGTGTTTCATATCTAAGACAAGGTCCCACGATCCAGCGGGGTCACCTGACAGATTGCTTTTGCTTTTAATTTGATTTGATAACATGTGAATTTGCAACATGTTCTGACACCAAAATCTGACTGATACATCAACAGTTGGTAAGTCATGGCGCGCACGTGAATGCTATAACCATAATGAACTGTCATTGCATTTATGATGTATATTGTATTGCTTTATTTATATTTTAATAGTTTTAGCTCCCCCCCCCCAAAAAATTCTTAATTAATTTAAATCCTTAATTTCCTAAATTCCTTAATTTCTTTTTTCGTCTTTGAACATAAGTCATTCATTGCGTTTATGCACAAGACAATTCCGATATTAATCAGAATTTAGTCATATTCTTATATTCTTTTTATGCCTTCTTCTTACACGTCGTATAAATGTATTAATTTGACTGCCATAAATTGAACCATTATTCCAGTTTCTAAATCTGAATAAGCCAGAGGATGGAAATAATCAGAATTGTGGGTAATTTGGGTCAACATCATATTCGAACTGAACATTCCTTTATTGGCTATTTCTGTGTTTGTCCAAATATAGGTAATCCTATGTTTTATTTTATAAAATATTGTTGTTGTATCAAATATTTGTGAAAAACTTGAATGAGAATTGATGATTTGGCTTCTGTATTTCCAGAAGTTTATTTTAAAGGCATAACCAGAATATTGGCCTTAGTTGTAAAAACGGCAAATACAGCTACCATTAAAAAGCTGGCTTAAATAAAGAACACTATGTTAATAAAACAACATTATGAAATGTATGTATGCAGTAATTTGTCTTTTTTCAACAGACAAAATTGGCATTAGATTAGGAGAGAAAAATCAAACATTTTAGATTTAGAATGAACTTGAGAAAACAAAATTTGAGTAAAATAATAATTAAAATATTATGTCAGATAGAATATGAAGTTACATAAAGGATATTATTTTTTCTGGCTCATATTCTGTGCTTCATAGATTCTTCCTGCATGTGGTTTTGCTTTACAGATCCACATTTTTATTATGTGTAATGATAATTGTGTTTTCATATCCATGAAAATAATATAAAGACATTTCTGACAAAGCCACACATTTAAAAAAAAAGAAAAAGGTACGTCCTGCCCCTCGTGTTCATCACATGTCTATTAGTCAGAAACTTGCTATGTCAAGACGTTATATTCCTTTTAGGATTACAAGGAATTTTAATTTATCCTTTCGAAAGAAGCAAAAAGAGACAACATCTGGATTTGTTTTGCACAGCTGCACAAGCTCTGGAGAACAAAAACAGAGGAACATGACAAAGCTCCAGCCCAGATGAGCAGTGTTCCCTGTCCCTGCTTCACTTTGAGTTTTTACTACTTTTTTGCCATTAAAATCAGATATGCCAGATCAGTCTTTTTTGGATATTTAAATATTTTACAATCCAAATGGAGAGTAAATGAATCCAGATGTTTGCATTGGTTCTCTTTGTCCAGCAAGAGAATGTATAAAGGCAGTTGTGTGCACAGAAAGTCATGTAATGGCAGTCAAAAATCTAGTGTGATATTTGTTCTAATTCTATTCTTTTTGTTTGTTTTTTTATAGACCAAGAAGAATTTACTGGAATTTAGACCCATATTACAGTGCAAGCAGAGAATAAGCAGAACCATGGTCCAGTCTGAATGCCGGCTCCTCAGGGGGCTGCTGGGTAAGTAAAGACTTCAAGTGATTTAAGTTGTATAATGTTGTGCCATGAGGACACTGAAGATTTTCATTTGGATGGGACAGTGCTAGACATAAATATTTTTCCAATGGCCCTACTGAAAAACTTGATGATTTATTACTTCCTCAGCTAAGAGGAGAGAGGCTCTTGTGTGTTTATGCAAAAAGGATAAGTGTCTGTCAATTTCTGTGGGTTATTATGTGAGCTGGATTAGGAAACAGTTTACTAAGACTTAGTGTGTGGTTTTAACATTTGCTTATCTGGTCTCTTGTTTCTTCTGAAATGAGTGTCAAGCTGAACTTAAATTCGAGGAAAGAATACTGCATGTATTGCTGCTATTGAAGGACTAAGATGTGACTGATAATGTCACCACTTCCTGTGTTGAGAGAGAGAGAGAGAGAGAGAGAGAGAGAGAGATAAGGTAAAAGAGAGGGCAAAGAAGGCGATACCAAGCCAAAAAAAGCCTGAATAACTTTGACGAGAGGTTGGGGTTGAGTGGTCGGACACCAGTAAATAGTCCAGGTTCTGTGGCATGACAAATTCCTCTGGGCCTCGGAAGTCTGCTTCATGGTGTCTGAGACTTTGCTGACTATCAGTCTCTGGGTAACTGCCCTATAGCGCGGCTCAACCACAGAGGCCAACCGCACTGTGATCCACAGCAAAGTGACAGATGACTGCCGGTGCCCTGTCCTTTCGCCCTGAGCTTGCCAGTCAGAATCACTTATCTTTAACAATAAAATCTCCAGTTAAAATAGACACAGGGTCAGCCTCAGGTGTACTACCACAGTTAATCTGCTTGAGTTTGACTTTATCTTCTTGAAGAGCTCCAATAAACAATGTATGATCATCTCATGCATAATATTCATCCTGCTTTTGCAGAAGATCTTGTGTTGTGGAATTATGGCTTTTAAATGTTTAGCTTTTGTATTTGTTGGAAGATGTTCAGAGTTATTTTTTTTGCAGCAGTGCTCAGTGTGTTTTAAAACCTAAAAAAAACACCTTATTCCTTGTAAATTGGGCTGTGGTTTGAGGTGTTGTCACAGCTTGAACTGTATCTGTGCAACTTAATGCGTCATTGTCTTCAAAGAGACATTGCATCAGTCTATGTGACATTCTGCACTAAAGTCAGCAAAAACTGAAAGTAAATAGGGACATTATTATAATCAGTAAATTAAAATATATATTGCAAAATAAATTGCACCTTCAAACCTTTTTTGAATAAGTTTAACTTTAAGGTTTGTATAGATACTAGACAAGGTACAGGCCTTTTGATTACCTATAAAAATCATTTGAAGTTCAACAACAATCATTTCATGATGGTTTTTATTATATGCAATGGCATTATGTTTAAAGCCATTATTTTCTTCTTCTGTCCTTCTAGGTTTTATTTGTCTATTACCAGTGTGCATGAGCACAGCACCAGAACTCTGTGGACCGCTGAGAACAGTACGGGACAACCTAAATTCAACCCTAAGGAGACGTTTTATGGTAAACATATGTTTCATTTTTGAAACTATAGTGTTATATTCCAAAAGTTGTTGACTTTTAGACTTTAGTAAAGTTTACATGGGAAAAACCAAAATAAAAATACATATATACAACTTAATATAGCATGAGACCGAATGAATGACATATAAAAGGGTTTACATGTATGTTTACAGAAAATGAACTTTCCCATTAACTACACTATTCAAGTGCATTATGAAGAGGTGTTCAGACTACGTAACATCAGCAGGCTGGTAAGTCTTTATCCCACTGACACTGTCCCCAACCAACCCTCTGACCCATTGAAAGCCACACATTTCACAACTTCCCACACAAATGAGCTCATTTTTCCTGTTTGTCACCTATTGCCAGATATTTAAGACTCGTGACTTATAATAGAGTCAGATTGCAATTGCAGTTTTAGGGCTTCTCAGGGCCTGTGACTCAGCATTTGCAAAAATACAGAGGTGAATCTCACAAAACCTGTTTAGACGTATCTAGATCACTATATATCTACATACAATGCAGTTGCTCTACAGTTATTTTATAACAGCGTTATATAAAATGGATAGAGATATATCAAACAATATATATGTAATAGAAGTTTTTTTACGGACTTAATGGACATTTTAATGGAGTTATACATATTTATTCATATATGGAGAATACAAGAAACTCATACAATCAGATTTATTGAACTTTAAATGGTCTGCAATGAAGTTTTTTAAGAGCTATATGTCCTAACCCCCCATGTTATATTATACGATGCTATTAAAAAAGAGGGAATATACAAAACAGTTGGAAAATTATAGCATTTTATTCCTGCACTCTAAAAAATGCTGGGTGAAATACAACCCAGTGCTGGGTAAATACTGGACAGAACACATGCTGGGTTATTTTCAACCAACAGTTGGGTTAAATGTTTAACCCAACCTTCTGTGCAGTAACCCAACCGCTGGGTCTAAACAACCCAATCGCTGGGTTTGTCAATATTTTACCCAGCGCTGGGTTGTATTTTTTAACCCAGCATTTTTAGAGTGCGGTATCTGGTAACAGTGTGTGTGTGTGTGTGTGTGTGTATATATATATATATATATACATATATTTTTTTTTTTTACAATGTCAGAGTCTGTAATGTTAGTTAGGTCTAAGGTCACAGGGTTTATGCCAGGTCAGGTCAAATTCTGTTCAGAATATATATACATATACCTTGTGACCTTAGACCTAACTAACATGATGTGACTCTGACATTGTAAAAAAATACATGCCAATAAAGCACAACAATTCTAATATAACTGAACATTTCCCTTATACTGTTCCTCTACTTCTCATTCCCTAGTTCTTATCTTGTTCATCTCTTATTCTGTTCTCTAGAATGCGAGTAATGAAGAGGAGCCAATGCAGGAGAGAGATCTACAGGATTTGTGGCTTTGGGTTAGTCAGCAGGGGATAAAGAGGGTTTTAAAGGTGCTGCCAGAGAGACATCCTACACGCAGTAAATACCTCTCCAAACTGGAGAATCTCTTCAGACGTTTTGAGGAGCTTTATAACCAAAAGAATCCCCTAGATGAAGAGGTTAGAACAATGATGTGATTTCTCTTCTCTCAACAGCAGCACATTATAAATCATTCTGGCTGTCATTGCCACTGCTCTCTAAGCTCACCCTCCATCATTTTTTATCCTTTTGAATACAAGCATTTGTTTTAATAAAATAATCTCTAAACTCAATTTGACCTTTTGAATCTGTCCAATCTGTGTTGCAAATTTTATTTGTGATTTGAGTGATATATTCCCTTATTTAAGTTCATAATAATCTAAATGTGTGTGTCTTTGTACTTGTTTCAAAAAAGAGAGTACTTCCAGAGAGAATACAAAACATCTGGGATCGCTTGACAGACCAATATTACGAGGGATGGAAGTCTGTTACACCCAAGTCAATACTGGACAACTGTTATCGGACCATGCATTGCCTGTTCAAAGAGTGCTTCTCAAAAGGGGATGATGATTATAATTGTAAGTGAAAATAGTTGATGTTTACAATGGTATTTATTAATGGAATCTAATTTCTTTACATTTATGGTATTGTAGACAATATATTGATCTGTTAAACATTGATTTGTGATATTTTTCACCTGGGTGAAGGTCCACGGAATCAATTCCACAAAACACAGTCTACGTGTTTTTGGGATCTGGAATTTTTTGGGAATTCTGGTACTTACTCATTGGTATTTTAAGAGTTTGAGGCAAGACTGTTGAGGTCCATCTAATGATTGCTACAACTTGGAAAGGATTGGGGAATTTTGGAGTCCAACCTCAAGAAGGGTTCTTCCACCAGTCTACCAAATGTTTGTTGATAAGCTCACACAACCCCAAAATGTATGCACACAGTAGCAAAAAGATGGAAACTTTTGCTGTTTGTTGATGCGAGCCTGTGGTCGACCATCAGCCTTTGTGAATGAGAAAAAATGCTAGGGGATTGAACTAATGTCTTTATCCCCTCCACGATGAATGGCATGATTTAGGCTTTGAGGTTTGTCTGAAGGATGTAAAGTACTTTAAAAAGCCCACATGTTGCTACTAGCCTGAACATGCCTGGACTATGCCTTCTAACAATTTTCTGTTTTTTTGTGAAATAGTGTTATGGTGGTAACCCTGAACATGAAAATTATGAGTAGTCATTATATTTTGATTGATTCTTTTGAAGGGCAAAATTATCGGAGCCTTTCTTTTGAGGTTTATCTTAACAATTTCATCCAGAAATTCGAATGAGCAACTCAAATTTAGATGTGACATTAAAATATGTGACCACTTATCTGTACTATTTCTCTTTGTTCATTTCTAGATTGTGACTTCCTCACCTGGAGAAAATTGAAGAAAACTACATAGCAGCAGATCTAAATGGATCTGATCCTGTCTTCGTGTTCCTGGTGTAGGTGTAAAAGGGTGTTACCTTGTTTATGTAGTGACACGCAGCATGCCTGTGAGCCTCTTGTCCTAGTGAAGTCACTGACTGACTCCATCGGTGTTACCCATATGGAAAAATGCAACGGCCGTCCCACCAGTTGGAAGACACTCTACTGACCCTGCAGCTATTGCTCTCCATCATTCAGAACATTCATACCTCCATTCACCTGCCTGCCAACTTGCTATTTATGTGGTATTTAGCTAATAAACAATCATGTATGCTTTGTGTGTGTGCTCTGTGGAGGAGAACAGCTTTGATTCTTCACTGTAGCATTTACTGTTGGTAATTACAAAATGTATTTGCCACTGTGGCTTATATTTCTGAGGAAAATATATATTTTGTCCTTTGTATGCCAAAACAGTATATTGTCATTGCCATGTTGTAAATGTTCTTGGTAAGATTTAGATACGGTGCATAAATAACGTGGAGCTTCTTTTGTACACATATCATTTGCATGCAAATGTTGTGCTGACTGCTGGCTTAGTCGGCATTGTTGCTTTTGCCCAGAGGCTCTTTACTTTGTGCTTTACTGCTGGTTAAATCTTGAACGATTGCACCAAAGCATTTCTATAAAAAATATTTTTTAAGGTGATCAAGAGGGTTTGATGTCAGGTTTGCATATGTTTTATACACAGATTTTAATGTAGGTTATTTATTTGGACTCTTGCCACAGAATGTTCTGGTAACTGTTGTAACATGGCTTGGAAAATAAACCTCTCACTATCCCCCCCACGTGTTCAGATTCATGGTTCGTTTGAAGATATGGGTTTGGTTTCTTTACAAACATACTCTCACCTTTCACATACAGTACCTGTTGGCTTTACTGTATCAGTGACAACATCATAAAATACAATTATTTTTATATGGAGATGATGACATTTGCTCAATTATTTTTATATAGCTAATAATGTAGACTAACCCTAAAAGAGAACTTTTGCATTTTTAAAGTAAAAGAAAAACTGAACAAATTTGTATGTTGCTATGTTGCAAAAACTATTAAAATTGTTTTTGTTAATTGGAATAACGCTAAAATAAAATATAAACAATAGATAATTTTTTTTTACAATTTTAAACTAAACATAAACGTTGCATTGGCAAATAACTGAAATTTAACTCAAGTTTAACTCAAACTGAAATAAAAAGGTAAATATAAATATTTTAAATAATAACAACAACAACAATAAAATGTAATTAAAATAGGTAAAAAACTAACATACTAAAACGAAAATTAAAATGAAAACTGAAAATTAAAAGGTAATATAAATATTATATTATACTATATATAAATAATATTAAATTGACACTGGTCTTGAGCCCTGTGATAATAAGGTCTTCTATGGCAGTGGTTCTCAACATTTTTGAAGCCAAGACGGGGACATCCCCATTGTTCAAGTCTCAATATATCCCTTGTAGTTTAAGCTATTTCCTCTGGTACAGAAAGTATAACAGAAACCAGGACTGTCAATAGAATAGAATAGAATAGAATAGAATAGAATAGTAGCTCTGCGAGTTTAGAATTTTTACAAATCAATAAAAAAATGTTGTGGGGGCAAATTAAAGTATGAAATATGTTTACATATTGTACATTTAGATTTTTAGCGTTTTCAGGCATTTATCATAGATTGTTTTGGTATATTTAAATAATTTGAAGTTTAATAGCAGCCCAATCAATAGGGCTTCTATTAAACTTCAAATGATATGGACCCCGGCCGCCTCTATAAAGATTCTGTCCCGACCGTCTCAAATTTTCCCCGTTCTTTCCTGACTTTGGAAATGCGTCCCCAAAGCATATTTAAGTAAACACACTACAAAGAGAGAGAACACAGTGTACATTTGGCTGCATTCCGCGTGGTTTCACAAAAAGTAGGCGTTTCCGTTTGCACAGCACACCAAGATTGTCCTTCTGCACCTGCCGTAGTTCCAGCTTCCATCCTGTTTTCATTTGTCCCGTTCGTCATACGATGAAGGCGTTCCTTGCACCTTAGTTCACTGCGATTAGTAGTTATAAACTTTAAACGTCTTTCCAAACCCTGCAAAATGTCATCCAATAGTGGTATTCAAATCCCCAGCCGGCTGCCTTTGCTGTGCACTCATGATGGAGTGCTGTTACCGGGCTCGACTATGAGAATCAGCGTCGACACGGCGAGAAACATGCAGTTAGTCAAGAGCAGACTGCTGAAGGGGACCTCGCTAAAAAGCACCATCATCGGGGTTATTCCCAACACCAGAGACCCCGAGCACGACAGCGATGAGCTCCCGTCTTTACACAGGTGGGTCTGTGCTGTCGGAGACGGTAGAAGCCGCTGCAGAGCCGGTGTGATGCAACTGTCATTGACTTTCCTTATGAAACAATTTGAGGAGGTCCCATAGTCATTTGTTTTGATTTTTACAATGGGTAACTTTTATTGTATTGTAAAAGTTAGTTTATAATGTGTCACTTTAGCATTTTCCCAGAACTTTTTTTTTTCAACCATGGTAATATTTGTTAGGGTGATGACTGACAGGCATGGCAGATACTATTTTATGTTCACTGAACCTTACCCTCAGAATGTGTAGTTAAATTATGTTCAAAATTAAACATTAAACTGCATTCTTGATTATGTAGTTATTTCCTTACATGTTACAGAATACTAGCAGCAGTGTTTGTTCTCTAGAATGATCGTTTGAGCAGCAGTTGGACTTTAACCTTGCGAGTCTGCTGTGGTCTGTAGTCAATGGCTGTCTCAAATAATAGTGACTTAGTCATGTAAAAAACGAAAATATAAGAGAATATAAAATCCAAGCTTGTAAAAGTCATGTATTAGTGCTGTTAAACGATTAATCACATCCAAAATAAGACTTTTTGTTTACATAATATATGTGTATTGTGTATGTATGTATATATAAATAAAAATACATGCATGTGTGTGTATATATATATATATATACATATATTTTTAAATATTATTATTATTATTTATATAATATAATAATATAAATACACTGAACAAAATTATAAGTGCATAAACGTGACCACCATTTGCCTCACACAGTGCAACACATCTCCTTCGCATAGAGTTGATCAGATTGTTGATTGTGGCCTGTGGAATGTTGGTCCACTCCTCTACTATGGCTGTGCGAAGTTGCTGGATATTGGCAGGAACTGGAACACACTGTTATATACGCCGATCCAGAGCATCCCAAACATCCTCAATGGGTGACATGTCCATTGAGTTTGCTGGCCATGCAAGAACTGGGATGTTTTCAGCTTCCAGGAATTGTGTACAGATCCTTGCAACATGGGGCCGTGCATTATCATGCTGCAACATGAGGTGATGGTCGTGGATGAATGGCACAACAATGGGCCTCAGGATCTCAACACGGTATCTCTGTGCATTCAAAATGACCACCATTTGTGCATTCTCTGTGCATTCAAAATGACCACCATTGAACAGGCGTATATTCATAACATACGCCTGCCCATACCATAAACCCACCGCCACCATGGGCCACTCGATCCACAACGTTGACATCAGCAAACTGCTCACCCACACGACGCCATACATCTGCCCTGTACAGTGAAAACCGGGATTCATCCGTGAAGAGATCACCTCTCCAAAGTGCCAGACGCCATCGATTGTGAGCATTTGCCAACTCAAGTCGGTTATGATGATGAACTGCAGTCAGGTCAGATGAGGACGACGAGCATTGAGAGATGACATTTTGTGCAGAAATTCTTTGGTTATGCTAACCCAGCAGCTGGTCTCAGACGATCTTGGAGGTGAACTGGATGTGGATACACGTGGTCTGCAGTTGTGAGGCCGGTTGGATGTACTGCCAAATTCTCTGAAACGCCTTTGGAGACATGAACATTCAATTCACAGGCAACATCTCTGGTGGACATTCCTGCAGTCAGCATGAATTGCACGTGCGACATCTGTGGCATTGTGCTGTGTGATAAAACTGCACATTTTAAGTGGCCTGGCCAGCCGCACATCTGTGATTCTGTCTAATCACATCTTGATATGCCACACCTGTGAGGTGGATGGATTATCTTGACAAGTGTTAACTAACAGATTTAGACACAGGCCTTTTGTGTACATAGAAAAAGTCTTAGATCTGAGTTCAGCTTATGTCAAAAGCCAGTATAAATACGTAAATCCTCACAGGGACTTATGTGAGGATCCGACGAGACCAAACTAACCCAGCTCTCTGTCCCAGCTCTATCTGTCAGTGGATCACCAGCTTTCTGACAGATGCTAGTGAGACTGGGGAAATGACAGGGCTGTGTTCTCTCCCCAGCATTGAAAGTCTGTCAAGCTCCTGAAGTTTGCAGATGACACCACACTCATCCAGTACGGTGACGACAGGAGCTGGCTGTTTGCTGCAGTCTATCTGGAGCTCAACATGCTCAGCGGAGATGATCATGGACTTCAGGAGAAACCCTCTGCACTCCCCCCACTCACCAATTCAAGTTTCTGGGAATCATCTCTTGTGTACTTCCTTCGCCAGCTGAGGAAGTTTTACCTGCCACAGGAGCTGCTGAAACAGTTCTACTCAGCCGTCATTGAGTCTGTCCTGTGCACATCAGTAACTGTCTGGTTTGGCTCAGCTACAAAATCAGGGATCAGAAGACTACAGAGAACGGTTCGGACTGCTGAATGGATTATCAGGTATTCATCCAGGCTAAGAAAATAACTCTGGATCCCTCACATACAAGTCATCCCCTTTTTTAACTTTTGCCATCTGGCCGGTGCTACAGAGCAACAATTACCAGGACAATCAGGCACAAGAACAGTTTCTTCCCCCAGGCAATCCAACTTATGAACAGTTAATTGCTCCCCCCCCCCCATTATGCAATAACAATGTGCAATAACCTTATATTTATTTGCTACCACCTCCATCCTAGTACATCCTTGCATCTCCTTCTATTCTATCCCATTCTATCATCTATTGCACAACTGTATATACAATCATTTGTTTAAAAAAATTATATTTCTTTTTCAATTTTTTTTATTTATATATTTACATACGTGTATTTTTTTATTCTCGTCTTATTTTTATTGTCTTTGTGTCGTTGTTGTCTCTGTGAACTGGAAGCTTATGACACTAAAACAAATTCCTTGTATGCATATAATATTTTAAATATATATACGGTATGTGTGTCTATTTATGTCTACATAATAAATAAACACAGCACACATACATATATTATGTAAACAAAAGCTTTTGTTTTGGATGCGATTAATCGTTTGAGAGCACTAAAATATATAAATATAATATGTTAAAAGTCATAGAAATGTTATAGTAAAAGTAAAGTTCTCTGGCTATGCTCTGCATGGTGGTTTAGAATGCCATATCCTCCATACAAAGTGGAAATCCTTCCCAGAAATCAATAAAAAAAATAATAAAAAATGCTTTCCAATAATCATGAAAGTATTTCCAAGCCAGATTGTGATGCTGTTTTGGTTGGCAGCTCACTAGGTTTTACCACACAGCCAGTGTTTCCAATATGCAGCACTGTGTGCCGCCCTTGACTATGTGCAGAACATTAACTGTACTTTTAGCTTTTGTAATACATCATTTCAATGTCTAGAATAATTTTAAATAGAAACAAGATTGAATATTGTTTTTATTTTAATAATCATTATTCAGTATGTTCTGTGCCTCTGTTAGATGGTAGGGCTGACATAAAACCTACTCAGCTATCTTAAATTAGATCTGATAGGAAACAAAACTCAGGCCTCATTAACTTTAATCTGTTCTTCTGTTCTCTCAGTATTGGCACAGCAGGACTGGCGGTCCAGGTTGTGGGCAGCAACTGGCCAAAACCGCACTACACATTGCTCATTACGGGGTTGTGTCGTTTTCGTGTGACCCAGCTGCTAAGAGAGAGACCCTTCCCCATGGCCGAGGTGGAACAGCTTGACAAACTGGAGCAGTACACAGAGGGAGATCAGGCTGATGGAGAGCTGGGGGAGCTGTCACAGAGGTTCTATCAGGCGGCTTTACAGGTCCGTAGTAAAGGAACCTGCGTTAATGCATAAATAATAAATCAATCAATAATCTGGTGCTCAGTGTTCTTCTTTGATGTCTCATTCCCAAGAACCAATCAGGTCACTTACCTACTTTTAGCAGCAAAAATAACCAACTTGAGAATTTTATAAATTTGTCATGTTATGGATTTTACATGGAAGTTTTCAAAAAATATATTTCTTATAGATATTAACAATAGTAATAATCAAGAACACAATTTCTTCTTGACTGAAGAAAACATGAATATGATTGTGAGGTTTTTTTGTATTTTTTTATTTGGCACCAGTCATCTATAGAGTGAGTCATCATTTAAACACTGAATGAATATAAAGGCTTCATTCTTTGCCAAATGCTACAGGATGATTCATTGCATGTAGGCTTTTCATTCGGTGTATTGACAGTGTCCTCTGGTCTCTCTTTGTCCAGCTGGTTGGGATGTTGGACATTTCAGTGCCTGTGGTGGCTAAACTCAGGAGGCTGTTGGACAGTCTACCCAGAGAAACTCTACCAGATATCCTGGCCTCCATGATCCGCACTTCCAACAAAGAGAAACTGCAGGTGCAGCAGTAAAAAGGGTTATTGTTTGTGTTAAATGATTTGCCTAGTGTGATCATACACCAACTAAATATGCCTTTATTTTAATACTTTTGTTTGTTGGCAGGTGCTGGATGCAGTAGACTTGGAGGAACGGTTTAAGAAGGCTCTTCCTCTGCTCACCAGACAAATTGAGGGGCTAAAGTTGCTGCAAAAGACCCGCAAACTCAGACCTGATGATGACAAGAGAGTAGGCCAACATTGTTTCTCCTCTGCCTCACAAACACCCTCCTCCACACTTCCTGTGCTATTACACAGTCTTTCTTCTGTCTCCTAGGTGTTGGCCATCCGTAAAGGTGGTGTGTTCCCAGGCCGTCAGTTCTCGCTGGATGAGGAGGCAGAGGATGAAGATGGTGATGACACAGCTATGCTGGAGAAGAAGGTGAAGGCAGCAGCTATGCCGGAAGCAGCACTGCGTGTGTGTCTCAAGGAGCTTAAACGGTACATTCTGGTAATTTTTTTAGAGGAAACCACATTTTATAGTTAGCTACGCGCTAGACAGCAAGGGACTTTTCTCTGACCAGTGCCCGCATCTGTTCTGTTGTCTTTAAACGTATTACAAAGAAGTCATTATCTTTACAGTTTAATCACTATTTTAATTAATAAAACATTAAGGGCTCCCCCTGTCAAAATAGTTCCTCCCAGAATTTCTTCCTCATCTACCCTTCCCTATCAGAGAATGTTTTTTTTTCTTTTTTACACAGATTAAAAAAGATGCCACAGTCCATGCCGGAGTATGCCCTCACCCGCAACTATCTAGAGATGATGGTAGAGCTTCCCTGGAGCAAGAGCACTACAGGTTAGAAAGGAAAATAAAATTATATACAATTAAAAAATACACTAAAACTAAATAAACTGAACAATGTTTTGTATACATGCATCTTTGTTTTTGGAATGAAGTTTACAAATAGAATTGCTCACTTATTCTTAATTATTAAACATTTATGTCTAACCTTAAAGTAGTATATTATACTACATTTTATATAATGCTAAATATAATAAAATACATAGTATTTAAGTATAGCAATAAGGAATTTAATTATTCCATCCATGCATAATCCATCTTAAAATATTAAAACTCGTAAAAGTTTGGGTAAGTATTTATTTTGTACTTTTATTTGCTTTAAATTGTTCAAAAGATTTTTGCTGTGCTTTGTTTCAAATAAATAATGTTCTATTGTTCAAATAATCTTGGAAAAAAGTATGGTTTAAAAAAATATAAAGCAGCACAACTGATTTAGCTTTGATAATAATAAGAAATGTTTCTTAAGCACCAAATCAGCATATTAGAATGATTTCTGAATAATCACGTGACACAGCTTTGCCCTCATAGTAATAAATATTACTGTTTACTGTATTTTTTATCAAGTAAATGCAGCATTGGTGAGCATTAGAGGCTTCTTTAAAAAACATAAAATCTTACCATCCCCAGATTTTTTATGGTTATATATATTTCTAAATAGCCTATGTAATTGTTACCAGTATATGTATAATAAACTGGTTGAAGAAAGCTTTTATTTTTTAGGTTAATAGAATGTTAAATGTTGTATTTAAATAATTTGATTTGAGTTGCGTTAACTGAATATTTAGATAAAATAACTAATTGAATCTAACAACAGTTTGCGGGATCTACCAGTGGAGGGAGTCTTTTACCACATTTTGTGAAATGAGTTGCTCTCAGTCTAGAGGTGGAGAGAGTGAGAACTGTTTACATGTGTATTCGTCATGTTCTCCATGACCACATGGAGGACTCTGAGAACTCAAGTACAGCAAATGATCTGGCCAAGGACAGCTAGAGTGTTTGACCATATGTTCAGAAGCATTAAATATACATTTATATTCTTTAATGTTCTTTGTTTTATTTTTTCCATGTGCTGGATTGCAACTATTTTTTAACTACTTACTGGCAAACTCAAAATCATGGACAAAAATGTATGCATTACTTACTATCCTAAGGTTATAGCTTGCCTTGAAATAAGATCTCTGAAGGGCTCAAACAAACATGCACATGTGATTCAGTGTGTACACACACACACACACACACACACACACACACACACACACACACACACACACACACACACACACACACACACACACACACACACACACACACACACACACACACACACACGTTTACTTAGCTATCTAAATGGGGACATTCCATAGGCATAATGGTTTTTATACTGTACAAACTGTATGTGCTATTGTCCTACACCAACCCTACACCTAAACTTAGCCCTCACAGGAAACTTTCTGCATTTTTACAATTTAAAAAAAAAAACTTTTAGTTTATTTTTAAACCCGTTTTACAAATGAGAACGTGCCCAAAGGGAGGTCTTTGGAGATTTTGTCAGGCTTACCTCACTTTTGGGTACAAATTTGTCCCCAAAATAGGGTTAAGTAGGTACACACACACACACACACACACACACACACACTTCTGAATTTCCCTTGCTAGATGTGCAACAGACCTTGAGGCTGGGAAAGTCTCATGTACATGAAGTGCATTTCACAGTGTTTTATGCTCAGCACGCAAGGGTGGGTCTGCATTAGAAGAAAACTGATTTAGTGGTTTAGATCGGCGCTTGAAAGCTGGCAATAGAGAGGTCTGGCCTTACAGGAATGTTCTGCTGTACATGCAGAATAGACAATCTATGATTTGTAAGAACCATAAAGAAAATTCTGTGCCCAGTTTAGGTTTACTTTATGAGACAGCTATATGTATATCTGTATCTTATTACATCAAGCAGTGGACATGCATATGTCTTTGATAAAATACTCACATTCCTTTCAGAATTTATACAACATGCGTGCAATCAAGGGCTGAAGCAATTGTGCTGTGTTATTGCTTGTGTAATTTCAGAGAATATATTGGCAATGTATTATCAATTAATGACAAGACAAGTAAATAACCAAATTATGTATTCTTATGTATTTCAAGCCGTTGCAATTTTAAGCAATAATATGCATTATTGTTGTTGTAATTATTATTATTTTAAATTACAGTTTAGGGTCTCTAAATTATGTTTTATGTTTTTATAGAATTTTCTTGGTCACCAAGGCTGTATTTATTTGAGAAAAAAAAGGAATATTGCAAAATATTATTATAACTGTTTTCTATTTGAATATATTTTAAAATGAAATGTATTCCTGTGATGGTAAAGCTGAATTTTCAGCAGCCATTACTCCAGTCTTCAGTGTCACATGATCATTTAGAAATCATTCTAATATACTGATTAGTGCTCAAGAACATTTATTATTATTATCAAAGTTAAAAACAGTCTTTATATTCTTTGATTAATATAAAGTAAAAAAATGCTTTTATTTTAAATAGAAATCCTGTGTAACATTTTTAGTTTTTAGTGATCAATTTAATGCATCCGTGCTAAACAAAAGTATGAATTGTTTTGAAAATAATTATTACTGGGCCCAAGCTTTTGAACGGTAGTGTATATATGCATTATTTTAACTCTCGTGTCTAATCAGATTGCCTGGACATCCGCGCGGCACGGGTGCTCTTGGATAATGATCACTATGCCATGGAGAAGCTGAAGAGAAGGGTGCTGGAGTATCTGGCTGTGCGGCAGCTCAAGAGCACCCTTAAGGGACCCATACTCTGTTTTGTTGGACCCCCTGGTGTGGGAAAGACCAGCGTCGGGCGTTCCATTGCTCGCACTCTGGGTCGAGAGTTTCATCGCATCGCCTTAGGAGGAGTCTGTGATCAGTCTGACATCCGTGGCCACAGGTGAGAGGTCATTATGAAAGTGGTACACTCAATGTCTGATCTTCAAACAGGTATGGAATATAAGATACATACAGTCTCGTGTCAGACTGCTTTGAAGAAGAAACTGTGGTTGGTCATTTTACATGCAGGTCAGAAAGATCCTTCTTTTTTATGTAGGCTTTTAATTTCTTGCAAACAGGCTGTAAATCAAAATGTCTTATGTCTGCTGCATTTGGTAAACAAAAAATGTGATATGCTGTTTTGCATTGTTTGATCATTTATTTGCATTTATCAGTCAAAATTCATGTGATGGCAAATGTATTGCAGACTACAGCTTTACAATGAAGTGAATGATGCATATGCAGCATCCACTGTATATTGCTGCATCAATCAGCACCATAGCATCATGTGTGTGATGTGATCATCAAACAATTTTGATTAATTACATCCAAAATAAAAGTATTTGTTTACATAATATATAATATATATATATATATATATATATACATACATAATGTATTTATTTTTCTTATATACATGCTGTATACATTTATTTAATATATTAACATAACGTATTTATTTTTCTTAAATATATACATGCCCGTGTGTATTTATATATACATAATAAATATACACAGTACACACATATATATAATGTGATCAACAACTTTTATTTTGGATGGGATTAATTGCGATTAATCGTTTGACAGCATTAGTCTTAGTCACATGATCAAGTCATTCAAATACGTTGATTTGGTGCTCAAGAAACATTTTTTATTATTATCAATTTTGAAAACATGCTCAGTATTTTGGTATAAACTGATACCTTTTTCAGGATTCTTTAATGGATAAAAAACACTTCAAATATTTTTTGGAACAATGTAAAAGACTCACTTTTGGTCAAATTATTGCATCCTTGCTGAATAAAAGTACTGATTTCTTTCCAAAACAATCATACTAACCCCAAACCTTTGAAAGATAGTGTGTTAGTGTTGGACAATGCTCAAATGTCATATCGTCCTATCGTTAGCCTTTTGATTATAGAATATGCGAGAGCTGAATTCAGTCAGATAATGTGCTCACTAAACAACAAAAATAAATATGATGGAACAAACAAGCCCGTAATATAGTATTACTACCCTGATAATAATAATAATAATTGTCTTGCTATTGTCAGTGGCATCAGCCACAGGCGATATCTCTGACTATCGTCGATACGCAATACTATAGTCTATCAGCACAATCCTGTAGTGTGTACTATATATACATCAACCATCTGTTAAGATTACTGTTAAAAAAGGCCATATTTCCAGTGCATTGCTAAAAACTTGTGACCCAACCCTGATGTTACTTTGAGTAACCCTGGTGTTATGTTACTAATCCAAGATCCTTCAGACGCTGAAACTCAATATAGCCATTTAGGGTTTGTTTTGCCATCAAACGGTGAGTCACAACCAACATGTGAAGCATGCGGCGATGCAAATGTGTGCAGATGCGTCAGATTGAGGTATCAGACTGTGATGAAGCAACCAAAGAGACGTGACGTAGTACCCCTTCTATACCGACAGAAACTTTAAACCATGACCTGCACTGATGACATCTTTGATGTTCCCTCTGATCTCTTGTCACTATAGAAACTAGAAGGTGATAACAATCATGACACCCTGCAGGCCAGGGTGAGCCTTCTGATTGGCTAACCTCACACTCACACACGGAAAATGTGTCCTTAGGACAAACGGCTCTTACGAGATCTTTCCCACCCACTCCCTGCATTTGTCATGTTCATTGCATGCCAGTTTAAAAGAGTCTGCATTAGTTTACTGCAGTAAAGTGTATAAAGTTTAATGACAGTCTTACAGCCCATAATGACTGTAATTAGGGCACAATTCCATCCTGTCTGTCTTCGCATCCTGTCTTTTGTCAGTTCTGTAGAATAAAATACTGGTTTTAGTGTTTTCAACCACATCAGATGCACTCGTGCCTTATCTAGCAATAATTGATATCATGAAGTTATTTATTATATTTATTCATTTTCAAATTGCATTTGTGATTCATGCTATAATCTGTTGCGCAGGCCATCAATTATGTTCCATCAGCAGTAACACCTACTGACAGCCAACAGCGACCTGAATGGGACTGCGTCAAAACAGTTGCACTTCAGGTCGCTATGTAGGATGATTGTGATCTTTTATTTTGTTTGCTCACTGGAGCAATGATACAGATCTTTTTTTTTCACTCCTCTCATCATTTTCTACTTCATTGTTTATCACTCCCTCTCGATACTTTCTTCCCACTCCCACTTTATCTCCATGTGTCTCCGTCCTTAGGCGCACGTACGTAGGTAGCATGCCTGGTCGCATTATAAATGGACTGAAGACTGTTGGGGTAAACAACCCTGTCTTTTTATTGGACGAGGTGGACAAACTGGGGAAGAGCCTGCAGGGAGATCCTGCTGCCGCCCTGCTGGAGGTAAGAGGTGCTACATGCAGGTTACAACTGCTACTTGCCTTGACCAGTCTCAGACTACAAGAATATCTTAATATATTTATATATTAGGTGTGTAATGGTACACAATCTTGATGGTTCGGTACATACCTCGGTTTTGATTTCACGGTCCAGTATGGTTTCGGTACAGCAGGGGAAATAACTAAACATAATATTGTTTAACAGTGGTTTACTGAACATATTGCTCTTTCATTAAATAAATTCAGTTATAATTAACATTTTCTTAGGGATAAAAATCTACCTCAGCTTATGCTCCAAACTATAGTGAGCCCTTTTACATTACAATAAGGTTGCAATCAACAACAGAGCCCAAACTTAAATTCAATTACTGTTGATTTTTAAATATAATAATTAGGGATGCACGATATTTATCGGACAGATAAATTATCGACCGATATGGGTGAAAATGATGTCATTTTTATTGCTCCGATAAATAAATGAAATCCGATATCTAGTGGCGCTTTTCCACTGCGTGGTACGACTCGGTTTGGCACGGCACGGCTCGGTTCGGTTTGCATTTCCACTGCAGTTTAGTACCGCTTTAGAGTGGGCGGGATTATTCACGTGTCGTTATAGTTGCGCCGCCTCTACTGCGGTGACATCATTGTAAACGCGCCACAAACAAACACACAACAAAGGAGCATATCGACAGAATTGTGTTTTTCATTCATGTGGATGTTTTTAACAGTAATGGAGAGGCCTATGAAAATGCTTGGGATTTACCCCCCCCCCCCCAGCAGAATAGTTAACAATTCATGTAGAATGTTCTGTGAATTATCATTAAACTTTTGAATAATATTTCACTTCGCTTGTTTTTTTTTTATTTACGTGTTGGTTTGTATCATCGTGGCATTAATCATTTGTCTTTTTCAAGAGGTTCATTACGTGCTCATACAATAATACATTTTTAGTATAGTCTGGAGGTATACTTATTCGATCCGATTGTAAAATATAATGAGTATGTAATCTAATATTTCGCATAATTTCTTCTCTAGACTTCATTTCTATAGCAAATAAACGAGTGTAGATACTGTTGACTGACCTGAGGTAAATGAAATGCTACGTGACATTTTGTTTACAAGCTGTTTTATGATGTCTTTCTGTGGTTGAAACACAGATTGAGCGATTATGGGGCATGAGATGTTCATTCATGTTTATTTCAAGTTAAAACTAGTAGTAAAGAGGAAGGGACGATCACACTCACTCGAGCTCCGTGCTGCCGTTTGAACTGAGGTGTTTATACAGCGATCTGCTGTGCCACATCAAAGAGTGTCAAAATAGCATTTCTTTTTTGAATTTCCTGAAAACAATTACATTGTTTTTTATCAAAACGAACAGTATATAAACTTGAAGTTTCCAATGAATGAATTGAATTCATTTTCAGTACGGATACGTGTACCAATACACCCCTAATAAGGTAAGATTTACCTTATAAATGTGGATAGAATGTAATCTGCTGGAGACAGAATAGTGCAAAACCGAGCAGGGCAGGTCGCTCTGTTCCAGTGTGAAATTACCCAGACTCACTGCATGACATATGCCACAGTACTAACTGCCAACAATTTTTTTTTTTTATTATTGTTTGTGTGTGGTCTACAAGATCAGTTTTCTTGCGGGGTAAGTGCATGCATACCATAGGTAGTAGGTAATAGGGTTGTTGTACCTTCTGTGCACAGTATCACATATACTTCGCCATTTGCATACACTTGAATGTACATGAGCCAGTTTTCTTTTCACTGAGATAAATATCTCCTGTGAGGCAGCTGTTCCTGAAGCTCTGAACATCTGTATATCTGTGATTGTAATCCTCTTATCTCCTGGCATGATGAGTTTTTACTACAATCCAGCAGAGGAAGAGAAATGCATCTTACACTTTTACCAGAGATCAGCAGTCATTCTGTAATCAGAAGATCACCACTCAAAAACCATCCGGGGAGTGACGCTCATCTCGTACTGTAAAACATGTGACCCTTTTCATTGTACTCCAGATAAAGAGATATAGGGAAGTTCATCACAGGGTGGACGTGACCTGGCAAGCTCAGCAGAAAGCTCTGTGATTATTTTGTCAGAAGCTGAGAGCAGGCATGCTTTATTTAGGGAAGCATTTCAAAATAAATAGTTTTGAGGTTGTTGTTTATAGCAATAGTGGTGTTGTTTTAAACCTTTAACCCTGAGTATTAAACTTTAGCAAGTAGCTCATCTTGCACCGTTTGTGCTACGGATATGCATAATTAAATGGTGCATCTTGGAGAGGTGCACAATTGACCTATCGGTAAGCCCCGCCCCCCTTAGTTACTGTTACTCTCTCGGACAAACAAACGGAGTTGCTCACTGTCTTACAATGATAGCTGCAGTGTGAAAACCTGGTTCCACGATGTTTTTGCACAATTTTGGACGCAGAAGGCCACCAAATGGGAATTAATTATTCCATGGAAGGATTTATAAAATATTTAATAATAAATACAGTGGGTAACTCGAAGCGAGGGTTTACAGATCACAATGCAAGCGGGAAAAGTCTCATATTATGGTCGGTCATCACGATCGCAGATGACAACATGCAGGATCAACTCTGTTCATGTATCGCAGGGTACGATTAAATTAATGTACATTTAACCAGTTTAATATGGCACTGAAATGTAGACCTTTGTGTTTTTGACCAACACTGTACAAGAGCGAGAACAGTCCGCTATTTAGGTTTATACATTAGCATGGACTCACTAACTTTAACGTTAGCTAGTTTTAGCCAGAGATACCTTGCTAAAGCACAAGATAACATTAACCTTCTGCTTGAGCAGATGAAAATTGTAACTTAATGAGTGTATGACAACCAGAAAATGAAAGTTTTTGTCTTCATTTGTATTGAGGTTGAATACTTAGGGATATTTTTCTCTGTTTTGTTTGGATTCAGTAAATGTAATAAAATAACTGATATTGCCCATACACTCAGGATACCTGGAATCAGTGTTACAAGTACCCCAGGCACATTGTTTTTCCATTTTTGAAGCATAAAACCAATGCGAGCTTCGGATCCTCCAATGTTTCTCTATGGAGCTGAAACCTAAAGATGTCCGAGTTCCTGCTCACCGTGCAACTGATACTCGACTGCCATTGGCTAGTCTGCGTTCGAGGGGAGGGGCTTACCGATAGGTCAATTGGGTACAAAATTAGGCTTATTGTTTTTTTTTTTTTTTGCCAAATATCATCTTGTGAGCTTGGTGTAATTTACTTTTAGGTGTGTTCACATTAGCACAGCTCAGAAGTTAATTTCAAAGTCAAAGCAACAGATTCTCATGACCAGCTTCACCCGGTCATGAGTCATTTAATAAGAATCCATTTTACTGGGAATTTCACTTGAGGGTCAAAAGATTGTGCAAATCTACATTGACGAATCTTTTGACCATCAAGTGAAATTCCCAGTAAAATGGATTACTATGAAAATGACTCCATTATGACTGCAAACATTTGCCAAACAGTGGTAAATGTGACTGCACCTTTACAGTATTTTCTTTATGCAACAACAAAAACAGTGCAAACCTTGATGTCTGATTCACAAACAAATGACTATTACTAACTGGTTCTTTTTGAATCAGTCATTTCACAGAACAGTCTCAAACTTGCTCATGAGTTTCAGCCAGCTCAAAATGCCAGATACTCTTGAAAATGCCTGCTGTGGATGTTATCTAGACTGAAGACAACCCATTGATGATCAGTCATTGTAAAAGTAAAAGTGATGGTTGGGCGCTGTGATATCAGCTCTGCCCATCCCCCAGTGTTATTGGACAACTGGGTAAAAAGTGACTGTATTCTCACTATTAAGTAGTTGCTTATTAGCATGCATAACATGTTGGCTGTTTATTAGTACTTATAAAGCACATATTCTGCATAATCATATTCTACATCCCTAGCAAATCAGAAGTTTACTCAGGCAAATGTCGTAGTTAATGGATTGGTAATGGCGAGAATTGGAATACAAATAAAGTGTGACCCAAAGTGACAGTGCTGTGTTTGACACAAAGTTAACCATTTTTCAACTCTTGGCGACCAAAACAACCCAAGCACAGTGTTACTGTTCAGCACCTATTTCAAAAAAATATATAAAGTGCTCCTATTACAAACAATTGAAAAAATATGCTGGCCTTAACAGATTCATGAGGCATCAGTTAATTTACTGATTGGTTGTTTGATATGGCAGCGTGTAGTAAGATAACAAATATTGTATACAAATATTTTACACAAATATTATTGGTATTGATTAACATATGAATCGAGGAACTGTTTGGAACTGTATGGATATGTGAATCCTTAATAAAATAATAAATGATGACTTTTAGTTTTGTTAATGTGCCATCTAGTGCTGATTCTAACAGAAGGGGCTTGAGCAGCCTACTGTTGCTATGGTTACCTCCTCAGGCTAGAGCAGTTTCTGATCATGTTCATGATCCATTTGACATGTGGTGAAAATACACACTCTTAACTTATAATCTAACTTTTGTGTTAAAACATTCCTTATGCAATATGCTGAATTTGAACTGTTTATGTATATTTTAAGAAGCCCTCCTATAAACTGCACCTTACACACCTACTGAATTTTGTGCAAATAAACTGTGATCTTTATCAGGTTCTGGACCCGGAGCAGAACCACAGCTTCACCGACCATTACCTCAACGTGCCGTTTGACCTCTCACAAGTCCTCTTCATCTCCACAGCAAACAGCACGGCCACCATCCCCCCTGCCTTGCTGGACAGAATGGAGGTCCTCCAGGTGCCAGGTCAGAGTTCAGTTTCGGACAAAAAAGACAGCAGGATGTGGCATTGACGATGTGACATTTTTAGTGATTCATTCCTGGCTGTTTTAACTCAAACACAATTAACTCTATCCTACAACCGAGCAGATGGTTCTGTAGTTGAATACTTGATTAGTTTATTGTAATTTGTGTTCTGAATATCAGCATGTGTGTCTCATTAGGATACACCCAGGAGGAGAAGGTAGAAATCGCCCATCGGCACCTGATCCCTCATCAGCTGGAGCAGCATGGACTGACCCCACAACAGCTCCAGATCCCACAGGACACCACAAAGGATATCATCAGCAAGTATGCACACAGACACACACTCAGGGTTCTGTATTCTAAAGAGGTTCAGGCTGATAACAGCACTTGATAACTCACATGGAGGACAGAAGGGTGAGATTAAAGTGTCCAAACAGGAGCAATCATTGTCAATTAAGAGCTAATCACACACACTAACAAATGAATCCACTTCTCCATCCACATGCATTTGTAAGTGAACATACCACTTGCAATGACTGACTCTAAATGGTGAATATATTGGTGATACATGATCAACATATTTGACATGATATACACATATACATATGTATGTATATACAAATATACAGTATCTCACAGAAGTGAGTACACCCCTCACATTTTTGTAAATTTTATTATATCTTTTCATGTGACAACACTGAAGAAATTACATTTTTCTACAATGTAAAGTAGTGAGTGTACAGCTTGTATAACAGTGTAAATTTGCTGTTCCCTCAAAATAACTCAACACACAGCAGTGGTGTAGACTAGTTTTTTGTAGTGAGTATACTGTGATTTTTTTTCCTTCCCAGCCTCATACTCATCCGTACCAGAGCAGCCTCTCATAAGCACCACCACACTCACCAAACAGGGCTCTACGCTTACTTTTATTTTTAGGAGCTCTTGTGCTGCTAATTAAAAAAAAATTAGAGGCACAGTAAAACCTTCTCCTCAATAACAAAAATTAACCTTCCCATTACGAAGTAATATTGGACTCCTTAAAGAGATTTACAGGGGCATTTTTTTCTAACTTTATTTGAAGTGTTACCTTTCATGTCAAATTCAAATCTATTTTTATAAGCTTTTTTTTTCAAAATTTCGAATTAAAACAATGCAACGAAGAATAGATTACCGATCAAATAAAATCATTATTAACTAAATTTATTTGCACTACAGAAGTGGCACAGAAGAACACAAAAGTGGCTTGTAGGTATTTACAGAGATTTAATGAGGCTCAGAGGTGGCATGAGTACAATTAACTTCATAAATTCATGTGGAGATTAATGTTTTAAATATAACATTTTGAATATAGAAATATTCAATGATTTAAATAACTGAAATGATACTTTAAAAATGAAACTAAGACTGCCGTTAGGTGGCGGCAAGTTACTGATTTGATCACTGAATCATTCATTCAATTGATTCGTTCGAACGGCTGATTCATTCGGGAACAAAGCAGGTCCCTGCGTCCCAGTGTGCATACTATTCACCCTATCTGCCCCAAATAGTATTAAAAATGATTAATATCACATTAAGGGTGGATAGTATGTACATTGGGACTCAGGCAATGACTGTCTTTATGAATGAGTAATTGAATTGACTCACTAGATTCGTTTAAGCTGCAGATTCATTCATAAACGAAACAATGCTATGTTTGAATGGAGATGTGCAGCGGCTCAGTTGTGAGTTTATTTGAAACAATTTTAGTTGATGAAATAGAGCAAAATCATGCAATACTGTTATAGTCAGACAATGTATATAACTAAATATGAACTTTGTTTTTATTGAAATTACTCATTGTTCTTATATGCCTAACAATCCCCTGCTGTTATAATGACAATGTATACTCTACCACATACCAGGTAACGTTACGATAGCATCGGCCTCGTTTTCTGTACCGCGTAGGATTTTCTGGCTCATTTTCTGTCGTTTCTATAATGTTAACGTTCCTGTCATATGTTTGCAGCTTCAGGGCAGGCTTACGAAAACACAGAAAGGGTGTAGTTCGTTTCATATCTCCTTTATTATTTAATTTCAAGCTTAGCTATAGTCGTCAACAGAAATACGGCATGATTATCAGAAAGACGGTGCTTCAAGAAAAGCTAGCAGTTAGAGAATAAATGTGCAATTGATAGAGGGTCAAATGTGTGTGTTTTTTTTTATAAAATAAGACAGATAGATAAAATAGAATTGGAATAGAGAGTGCTAGAGTATATATAATATAAGTATAATAAGTATATACTGTAAGTGATAACTATAATATTAATCTACTATATCTATAATAATATTATGTAATATATAATAGCCTAGATTAATATTATATTTGCAGATAAATATTATTCTATATAGTATATAGCCAAATATCTGTAGAGACGTTATTTCCGGGTCCAATACATGGATGGTGTTCGTCGTTGACAGAGTTTATTTAATTTTTTTGTTTGTTTATCCCTATTTTTCCCAGTCTTTTAAGCGTATTTCCTACATTATTTATTTTATTCGTTTTTATTTGTCATTTTCAGTCAATTTCAGTTTAAATGTGTATTTCTATTTTTAGTCTTCTGCCATTTTTTATTATTTCATTTATACATTTATTTAAACATAAAAAACGAGTAATAACGTGTATAATAAATTAAAATCAAAAGCTTTAATTATAATCGCACTTGAATAAAGTTAAAGGTGTAATCTGCCGATTGTCCTGCAGGTGACCTCATAATTCTGTCTTTTTACGATGCACGTAGGGATTTACAATTACTCCAGAGCACTCGTAGATGTAGATCTACGAAGATTTTCAAGTACTACTTAAGTTACGATGGTTTTGGGATACGGTCCGCAAGTCTAAGATAACTCGTGCGATCGTTTTTACGATCAACTTAAGCTTACGATACTTTTGGGAAAGTTCCTGTTCAAGATAAAAGCACAAAGTTTTGTTGATATTGTGAGTGCACACAAATAAAAGTAGACCCTTTTATAGTTCCGAATGATGTATTACTCTTACCTTTATGAGCAAAAATTACGGCGTAAGTTGTTTCCATTAAAAAAAATTGCAATTGGTTGTGCTGGTGCCTCCATGTCCTGCGCTTTAGCTTCCACTCTCAGCACAAACTATTGGATGCAGCGCACATTTATCTATGCTTAACATTTAAACATTGTTATTTGCTTGAACTGTTTTAGTATAGGCCTATCTATAGGCTTTATTTTAGGCAAGTCTTGATGATTTGAGAAGGATGAATTGATCAAACATAGGCTATGATCAGCCTGCCGGTCTGCCGCTGGCCGCTTGGTCGTTACTTTAAGAAAAAAAATATTTAATGAACACAAAATTCTCCAAGCGTTTTTCTAAATGAACTTATAATGAAACGAAATATAAACACTTTGCCATTACATATAAAACTGAACTAATTTAATAGCTGAGTAGCATGAGTAGTTTTGGGAGAAAAGACAGGCTTGGGTCGGACTATGGCCGGTTATTCTGATAAGCTGTAGGACATGGCCGGGCGAGGGCCTAAATTTGAGGCCCGTGCATGGCTCTAGAACATTTTGCCATTTTAGAATGTTAAGATCTACTTCTGTAGTTATTTTGGTGAAAGTAACTTACCAGTAATACAGGAGTAATGTAATGCATTATCTTTCTTAGATAGTAATATTGTAAGGTAACAAATTACATTTAAATAACAGTAACAAGTAATCTATAATGTATGACAGTTTGGAAGTAACTTGCAAAACACTGTTGAGCATCTGTGGGGCATCCTCAAACGGAAGATGGAGGAGCTCAAGGTCTCTAATGTCGTCATGGAGGAGTGGAAGAGGACTCCAGTGGAAACCTGTGAAGCTCTGGTGAACTCCATGCCCAAGAGGGTTAAGGCAGTGCAGGAAAATAATGGTGGCCACACAAAATATTGACACTTTGGGCCCAATTTGGATCTTTTCACTTAGGGGTGTACTCACTTTTGTGGCCAGCGGTTTAGACATTAATGGCTGTGTGTTGAGTTATTTTGAGGGGACAGAAAATGTACACTGTTATACAAGCTGTACACTCACTACTGTACATTGTAGCAAAGTGTCATTTCTTCAGTGTTGTCACATGAAAAGATATTATAAAATATTGACAAAAATGTGAGGGGTGTACTCACTTCTGTGAGATACTGTATATATATATATATATATACACACACACACACACACGTACATATAGTATGTATGTGTGTGTTTAAATATACAAATAATATTACAAATATAGAATATTAAATATATAAATGTGTATATATATATATATATAATATAGGAAATAATATATATATATAATATATTAATAACATCATAAAAAATATGTGTATAAGTATATAGATAATAATAATAATAATAATAATAAATGGAGGAAAATATAAACAAATAAAATATAGCACTTAATGCTGAAAAAGGTTTGTGTGAAACAGAGGGGCATTTTGGGTCACAGATGGGTCTCCTCCTCTGCTGTCTCACTCTCTCCTTCAAAACTGTATCTTATGACAGGCTGCCAAACTTCTCTTCTACATTTCTGTAGTCCATCAGGGATCGTCAATTAGAGATGTTTGCAGAGCAAACTAATTAATTACCTCGGAGGTTGCTAATTTTGGGATTATTATCTGCTAAAAAGCAATCAATACATGGCCCCGGCCCAGCAGTGGCGGCAGTAATGACAGAGTGATTTGTGTGTGAACGTGTTTGTAGGTACACACGGGAGGCAGGCGTGCGCTCTTTGGAGAGGAAGTTCGGGGCCATCTGTCGAGCGGTGGCTGTGAAGGTCGCTGAAGGTCATAAGGTCTCGAGAGCCGAGTCCCCCACTGAACAACATGCAGGTAAAACTGGGACTTTTTCATCTTACACATCATTGTTGTTTACGGCTGGAATTACACCAGTTCCCCCGGCTCTGCTTCAGTCGTAGAATCAGGATTGATGGTAATAGCCTTTGGGCAAAGATAAAACAGTCTGTCCCAGTGTGCTCTTGTCTTTGTTGCGTCCCGATGGTGATCTCCACCCACAGTGAAATGTCACTGGATGGCAAAAAGTGTACACACAGCTATTAAATCTTATTTTATCATATTAAATATATCATATTAAATCTTTAAGTATCTTCTGATTGGCTGGGATTACACTTTGTTCAGTATTTGTTTTTATTATGAACAGGAAAATGTAGATGATGTTGAAAAAGCATTGCATCGCCTGGTTTGGACGCTGTAATTATGAGGCAGAATTTTAATTTAAAACCTTATTCAACTCTTTGAATAAAAATTATATTCAAAACAAAACTAAATATAAATAAAAATTATTTCAATTAAATAAATAATAATAAATTAATATAATACATTAAATATATAACAATATTTAAATAAAAATAATTATTACAATTGCAAATAATTTTATCAATTATTTGTAAAATGAAATAAAACAAAAAAAATTTTTTTGTCAATGCAAAATAATTTATAAAATAAAACATTTAAATTATAATAAATTAAATTAACCGTAATATAAAATACTAAATATATAAAAATGTTTAAATAAAAAAATAATTTTATCATAAATGGAAAATGTTTTATTTTACTTCAGAAAATAACACAATAAATTACATTTAATTATAATTAAATTAAAGTTAATTATAATTTATTCAGTGATTGTTTTATTATCAAAGGATTTTTTTTTTAAACAAAATAGGTAAATTATAATGAATTTAATAAAATATAATATATGAAATACATAAAACTATTAAATAATTTACATATTTTATCCCTCAAATGTTATTTAATTTTATTTTATTCACCCTCTCTTTAAATAATGGCATCTGTATTGTCCTTAAAATCCTCATTATGATGTCTTGCATCGGGACACTGAGGATGCATTCGATTGAGGAATGCTTCTGTATGTCTATCGTGTATTGCTTCCTGACAGCAGTGGCTCAGAAAGGGTTTAGCATTCTGTGCCACCTAAAGACGGCTTACTTCAGCACAATCCATAACACATACTTACCCTTGCTGTGCCACACAGACGGAATCAAGTACACACTAACTCTAGAAGTGTGTTCAGACTAAAGAGCGTGTTGGGCAACCCACGCTGAGAAATTATGAAATGTACAGTCAGAAAAACTAGTCTCACACATTATGAAAACCTCAGCAGACTGCACATATTGGTCATCAATCTCTCGAAGCACGGGCCCCCTGTGGGGTGGAGGAGGGTAAAACGTGCTAACAGACGGCCTTAGAACCCCCCTTCACGTCTCGCTGCAGCTGCTCCTCTGTAACAGAAGTAATAGCACGGCCAGTTAACAATCTGTTCAGACTCTGGTTTAGCCCAACTCTGCTTCTCAATCCTCTCCTGCATGGCCCATGTGTGCGATGAGATTTAGAGAGATGTGGGTCAGGGGTTTCTTTTGCTCTCCATGTTGCCTGACGGCCAGAATAAAGCTTTGAAACGAGTGTATGAGCGCTTTAATTTATATTCAGTCTCTCTGTAGCAGGTGTTGTTCTTAGTCTGAACATCATGACAGCTGTCGCATGTGCTTCCTGCTGTTATCTTAACTCTTTCAGTACATCTTAGTCTTCTTACTGTTCAGTGTCTGCATTAACCTCTTGAGTTACAGGGAAATGAATGAGCTGGTTGTTCAGGTATCCATCCGATTCCTTATAAAGAAGCAAAACTCTGATGCTCTTTAGAGGTGAACTTTTTATTTGTTGCGATGGCTGATATTAAATATGCTGTGACTGTAACATTATGCAAAAGTTTTCTGTTACTAATGGCATCTGACAGTAGGATTGTAAAATAAAGCTAGTGCAATTTGGCTGGTCATGTGACCAACATGCCCCCCCTCCAGCGCCATCCCACTTTTACTACGAAGGCATCATTTTTAAACATTTTTCAAAAGCACTATTTATTTATTTCTGTCTAAATTAAATAAAATGAAGTTAATTATAATATATTTCCTTGTTTTCTTATGTGAAAATTAAAATATATTAAATACATGAAAATAAATAAATTAATGGATATTTTTTTGTATTTTTTAATGAATAAAACTATCGAGTGTAGTTTTAAAGTTGGCATGCGCAGTGCTGTATATATGCAGTAAATTATTTACAGTCACATGCAACAATAAAATAAATATGGCTCATTTTGATTTCGTGACAATGAAAGAGAATTCACAACGCATATAGATTCTGTAAAAGGATGCATTTCTGAGCAAAAAATAAGTGCAAAATTATGCAGGGCGGTATTTAATTTAATACATACGAATTTGACTAAATCATAAAATTGAGCTATTTAGTTAATAATGTTCATGGCAACCACAAAATGAAGAAACAATACATGGTTTAGTTATTTCAGTTAGTTATTTCAACATTTCAGTTATCCTTTAAAACAATATAATATAGTTAATATTATTTGTCTCAGTCTGCTTTAGCTTGTTAGCAGAAAACAAGGTGGAGAAGTACGGTACAACATATTGAGGAATTATTATGAAAGCAAGCGCTGATCATGCACAACACAATCTTATAAATCATTATTATGTCTTTCCTCAGACTGGCATATGCACTTTCCTTCTTTGTTGATGCTCCTCCTTTGCATGTCATTAACAGTCTAGTCACATGACTTGTGGGCAGCGAGGGGCATGTATATAATTGTGTCTTGCCAAGGGCAAATACAGAACATACACATTTAAACAAAAATAGACACATGGATGAATGCTGAAAGTAAATACACCCAGAAGCTGCTTTCTTTATTATGTATGATATTAAAACCTATAATACCTTATTGTTTCCTTCCAAAATTAAGATAGCACCTGCTCTACCCTGTGGCATTTTTCTACAGCCCATAATTCTCTATTATTTCAGACAGCTCTCTTTGACGCTTTTCTTTTCACTTTTCTCCCCTCCGGCCTCAATGTCTGTCACCTTCCTTAATGAAAAACCTCAAATAGACATGATAATGGAAGTGCCAGCGTGATCAAATTTTATAGCTTTTTTTTGTCTTGTAATTCACTTTTCTGAATATGGTTTTATCTCTGCTTAACTGGAGGTTACTTTTAGTTCATGAAATGGCAATCACCGGTCTCTTTTATATTGACACACCAGAGTTATAAATTCACTAAAAACTCCATCAATGTTTTCACCAGTTTCCCATGAAAGATCTTTGTATCCTTCAGACCAGAATACAGAGAACAAGGAAGAGGATTCTGGGATAGCGTCACCTCCAGAGATGCCAATTGTTATTGACCACATTGCCCTTAAGGATATTCTTGGACCGCCAATATTTGAAATGGAGGTTAGTATCAAATAAATGCCTGAAGGCTCTTGTGTCTATTCAGGAAATGTTTCTAAAATGCATATGCAAGTCTCTCCACTTTTGTGTTTGATC
This sequence comes from Ptychobarbus kaznakovi, assembly GCA_027422405.1. Lineage (NCBI taxonomy): Eukaryota > Metazoa > Chordata > Actinopteri > Cypriniformes > Cyprinidae > Ptychobarbus > Ptychobarbus kaznakovi. The sequence goes on along the minus strand of CM049809.1, from coordinate 8,720,399 downwards.
CTTATAAGAAAGTCAAAAGCATTTTTTGTGTCTCCACAAAAAAGGTAATACAGTATTAAGCAGCATAACGGTTTTCAACATTTACAATAATAGTAAATGTTTCCTGAGCACCAAATCAGCATATTAGAATGGTTTCTGAAGGGTCGTGTGATACTAAAGACAGTAGAATTATTTTAAAATGTATTTTAAAATGTATATTTAAATAGAAAAAAGTTATTGTAAATTGTAATTATATTTCAGAATATGAATGTTTTTTTAAGCAAATGCAGCCTTGATGAGAAAAAGAGTCACATTTTCGAAAATATCCCCAACCTTTGAATGGTAGTGTGTGTCTAGGGACCAGCGTATCATAAGGATTTGGGAGTAGGCTCTTGCAACCACCCAGAACATCTTAGCAACAGCATAGCAACTACCAAAACATCCGAGCATCACAACGCAAGTTTTGAACGAGCAAGCATCACCTAGATGTTCTCCAGAAAAGTCTAGGTCTTTGTTGTTTTACATTGAAGGTTGATGTCCTTTTCAGTGTGGTCCTGTGATTACTTGTGTATGGTTCTTCATTTGTCCACAAACCTTTCGGACTGCTAGCCCCCGGCCCTGTGTGTGCTGTGGTGTGCTGTTGTGTTTCTCAGAGGAGAAGTGCTCTCTCTTCTCCGTAATGGAGGCTGCATTCCTGCCATGCCTATGAGGACACGGCAGGGAGAGACCAGACCAGAGGCAGTCAGAGAACAGCCGAAGCTCTGCTGAACTATCACACACATCTTCTCCTTTGAAAGCTTACGTTAGCACTCGACCTTCTGCAGTTTGTTTACCAAGTATACAAACAAACAAAAGATAACGTTTTTGAAAGAAACGTTGGTTACGTTTTATTTTAAGGTCCAATTCTCTGTATTAACAATTAACTACTACTTTTGCCTCAAACTCATAATTTGCTGCTTTTTAGTAGTTAGTAAGGTAGTTTTAAGTTTAAGTATTGGTTCGGATAAGGGGTGTAGAATATGGTCATGCAGAATATGTGCTTTATAAGTTCAAATAAACAGCCAATATGATCATAATAGACATGCTAATAAGCAACTAGTTAAAAGTGAGAATCGGTCCCTGTACTAAAGTGTTACAATTCTTAAGCTTGCTGTGTTTTTCTACATTTAAAGTTTATAAGCTATAAGCTTTATATATATAATTTTTTTGACGTTACGATTAGTATAAGTAAGATATACTTATCGTATATATTATTGTATATATATATATATATATATAATTTTTTTGATATGTTATGATAAGTAGGGGTGAAAATCGGATGGTTCGTCACGATTCGATACGATATCGATTCTCATACCCAGCGATACGATATTTGCCGATACCTCAAAAAATTCTACGATACGATTAGATTCTATTCGATACAGGAATATATCGATCGATATATCGATATTATGATATTATATACATATTTTAAACAACCATCTACATTTTTATTAACTCACAAATGCAACCAAAATATATAACGTGAACATAAATCTAAAAATGCTGCTATGGGCTCAGCTTTTCTACAGATAACCAAATTACAAGCAATAGCAGAAAATACATACAATAGAAGAAAGACACAAGTTCAATAAATGGCTGTCTGTGTGCGTGTGCTTCAGATGTGTGTGCGTGCGCTCGCTTCAGTTGGTGGTAATGCATAGACGGACATTATATGAAAATGTGGACAGTGCCAAAATAAAGGTGCCTTTTTATACTACAGATATCGATATTTTACGCGTGGCATCGATGCATCGTATCGTCATACATTGTATCGATGAATCGTTACACCCCTAATGATAAGTATGTAACCAGAGCTGTCTGTCTGTAGGTCTCGGAGCGACTGACCCTGCCAGGTGTGGCGATCGGCCTGGCCTGGTCTCCGCTGGGTGGAGAGATCATGTTTGTGGAGGCCAGTCGTATGGAAGGAGAAGGTCAGTTGACTCTGACGGGACAGCTGGGTGATGTCATGAAGGAATCAGCCCATTTAGCTATCAGCTGGCTTCGCAGCAATGCCAAAACCTACCTCCTCCTAACTAATGGTAAGATACTGACATGCACTACATTACAATTTCAAATGTTTTGAAAGAAGTCTTGTGAATATTATTACAATTAAAATAACTATTTGAATATATTTCTAAATGTAATTTATTCCTGTGATGGCAAATCATTTTCAACAGCGATCGACTGTGAGCGAGAGTGATTTATGTGTTTGAATGATGTTGTTGTAGGCAGCGCTGATCCTCTGGAGGGTACCGATATCCACTTGCACTTCCCAGCAGGTGCCGTCACCAAGGACGGACCCTCCGCCGGTGTTACTATAGTAACGTGCCTGGCCTCGCTGTTGAGCGGGCGGCTGGTTCGCTCTGATGTGGCCATGACTGGAGAGATCACTCTGAGAGGACTGGTGCTGCCAGTGAGGAACCCAGAGCACATCCTTCACAGAAACTGATTTTATTTAAAAACCATTCATCATTAGAAATAGCTGATATCTCACAAGATATATCTTGTCTCTCTACAGGTGGGAGGTATAAAGGATAAAGTCTTGGCAGCTCATCGTGCCAATCTGAAACGAATTATCATCCCCAAGCGCAACGAGAAAGATCTGGAGGAGATACCTGCCCATGTGCGAGCTGACCTGGATTTTGTTTTCGCCAGCACTCTGGATGAAGTCCTGAATGCGGCCTTTGATGGCGGGTTTCCCGCGGCTGTCAGTCATCCACAAGTTGTCAGCAAACTCTGAGATTGTAGCTGCAACACCCCTTTTTTTCACATAGGAAGCTTAACGCTAAGCACTTACTCTCACCTTAAGCATTGAATGCTGGCAAATCAGCTTAATTCAAGCTTATATAAATTTTCCTCTAATTCATTTATGATTTAATTACAAACGATTGTTGTTGACAGATTGTAAGAGTATCATTTTGTTCCTGTAGAACTGACAACAAAAGTTGATCTGACAATATTTGAGATGTTGCTACTGTAGATAATTATACAAATACTTTTTTTTTTGCGATTTAACCAAGAGTGTTTTTCATTAAATTAATTAGACTAATGAAAGTCAAAGTTCTTAAATATGAAAACTGGACAATTTAAATATGTTGACAAATAAAGTTGGATATGTGGAGGTTAGCATTAAATAACTGCCAGAAAAGTCATTGTGTCACTACAGGAAATGTTTCTAGAATTGGTCGCACCCACAAACCTCATTCTTCCTTGAAAACATCACAAGCACTTTACAGTGTCTCCATTGCGGTGTTGTTCATAGAATAGCATATTGGCAATATACAGTGACTAATATTTACTTCTTGTTGGATCAGTTTTGAATAACATGTCACAATAATAAATGTGATTTCATAGTTTTCTATAATGTTACAATTAAAACTTACAATAGAGAAAATATTGCCAGCGTAGCAGTGTACCATTAGTCTGTGCTACTACTGAAACGCTGTAGTAGTAACCCATCTTGACAACTAAACCACACTCTGCAGTGTTGCTTAATTTTGTAGTTGCCATGAACATAATTTGATATCCTATACAGCAAACAAAACTGACATTTGACCTGCTTTAATGCATTCTTGATTGTATTACCTGCATGACAACTCTGGCCTGAAAATACAAGGCGTTTGGAAACGTTGCAAGATGTAGACTAGCCATTTTCACTTCAGTCTGTCAGTTCCACATGAAGGGTAGAGATTTGTTAGACACTTTGGTCCTGGAAAACAGCCTGTTTAAAGCTAAAGTGTGTAGAGACAGCTATAGGCTATATAGGTTGAGCTCCATGAAACCTACCACAACGTGTTTGAGCATCCTAACCAACTACATCGGCTTTACCAATATTGGGAGCTTGGGGTTTAACTACATTTGTCCAACCAGTGGAAGATGGGGAAAGCTATTTGAAAAATCATTTTTTGTAGCTCCATTAGCAATGTTAGCGACACATTTTAGCTTAAACGTTCAGTAAAAATCCTCCCAGGATGTTCATGTTATGAGGACAATACATATCATTCATTCTGATCTTAGCAGTACAAAAACAATAACCGCCCATTTTGCCAGTCTTGGTTCTGAATTTGTCCTATTAATTTTCTTCAATAGGATTTGAAAACATTCCTAAAAATTCCTGAAATTATAAGCATGCTTAACATAAAAAAAATGAACAATGTTGTACACGATGCAATTTAACGTCAGTTGTCATATAACAGTTTTAGGTTTATATGTTGTTAAAAAGCAAGTTAGCACAAAAGCAAGGGAGCAAGGATACCTGAAGCCAGCATTACCGTCAGCTGTCATTTAGAATGAGCATTGAGAAAAATTCAAAGAGGGTATGAAAAAGATAGATTTATTTACTGGCAAAATAGAACAAAACAAACAAAACAAATAAAAACGGAGATCAGGACTAGCAACAGTACAATGTATCCACAGAGATGTTTGGCTTTGCTTCACCCTATCCTTGCAAAAAACTGAAATACAGACATACAAAGAACAACCGCAACAAAAATATCGACTTACAAAAAGAGAAAAGACACTGATGTCTTCTGAAGAACAACACTATCTACAAACACTGAAGATTAGCCACAAGGTTACAACAGCCTTTTTCATTCCATTTTCTTATAAGTCATTACAAAATGATAGTTATGACAATAATCTCATTATAATAACTGTATTAATTGCCCCGGTTCCTAGCCTGATATTCAATGCAGTGTTTGCTCCAGCGTTTGTAATTGAGGGCTTTCAGGTTAGGAAATAAAATGTATGATCTCACACATACTGTACAACTTGTACAATCTATCTTTTAAGAGTACTTGATATAAAAAACAAAGAAGTGTGGCTTTTATAACCTGGCTTGATGTGCGTGTGCCAAGCCATCCCTTCAAAAACAAACAGGAGAAACACTGCAGCGGCAGGCAGAAACAAACAAGACTTCTAAAATGAAATCTGGACTTGTTATAACTTATCCAGTGGTCATGCACCGATTACCAGAACCTTTCTGTATCATACTTAAGGTAGGCAAAATTAAAGGATGAAAAAGGTGGTGTGGGGGGGGGGCAATATTAGAATAAAACAAAACCTAATATTTGAACATAAAAGTTAGTGTTTTATCTGAACTGAAATGCAAAACGTCTTGGGAAACAACAGAACAAACAAAAACTTGCTCTAAGGGTTGCGCATTTTGAGCAAACCCACCCCAGAATTGATCAATATTCCCAACCGCCATCCAGCTCAGCGTGCCGTTCCTCAAACCTCTCGTTCCAAATGCCACATGTCCATTCCTCAAACGTGGCTTTTCGACACCTTCAAGGGCAATGAATGTTGCTCTCAAAAATGTAGAATACAATAATTATTTAACTTCTATAATAATGTAGCATACAATTGAGAACCCAGGAGTTCTGGTCGGACGTGCCAAGCTCCAACCAATAACAGTTTTTTTTTTTTGATGACCACTCGGAACGAACAACAGCAAAACGTTCCCTAGGTTAGCTACTCCCCCGTCCCCCAAGCACGACTCAAGGTATCCTGCGGTGCATTGAAATGTCTGGTTTCATGTTTGTGTATGCATTCAAGTATGCACGGCTATTAGTCCTCAGCACATGGATATGGTGACATTGATGCCCAGGTTGCCGTTTTCTGCAAACAACTGAGCAATGGAGGTGTCAAACACAAGGCAGTCACTATTCATGATGGCGGTGGCAATGCCCTCGTGAATGGAACGTGGCGTCGCCTCCCAGGTGAGTCGCCGCCGGTGCCCGTTCAACTCCAGCCGGTATGCGAAGTTTTCTGCTTGTTTCCGTGTGCCGATCAGCTGCACGATGGCAAAGAACTGCTGGTGGCCGTCATATTTCTCTTGCTTCTCCAGCACAAGCATAAAATGGAAGCCGAAGCATGACTGCATCATGACCCAGTCCACCGCCCCCGGCAAGTTGATATCTGTGGCCAGGAAGACAATATCCTTCACCTTGTAGCGTGGTTATGGACTTGTGCTGGTGCAGCAAGTGGGGCATGACGGCATCGAGAGACCCTTGCCACTTGCAGGAGGCACCAGGACAGGGGCAAGAGTATGGCCGGAATTCACAAAGCTCCTCGTGTTCAGCCTTGTCTGTGTGCGGTAGGGTGACTTCGCAGCCCGATGAGGCATACTTGCATGGGAAAAGCACTGAGTTGGCCACTTTCTCCATGGCCAAATTGCGGATTGAACCAAGAGGGCCTCTGCAGGTGGGGCAGCAGGTGAGTTTGGGCCGGCAGTTGCTACAGACCAAATGGCCGCTCTGGCACTGCAGGATGGGCGGCAGCACATAGTCAAAACAGACCGGGCACTCGAACAGGCTGGCGAGGTCGCTGTTGGATGCGGTGGTGCCCGACAAGGTAGGAACGCGCTGAGAAGGGGCACACTTAGAGGTTCCTGTGGGCAGCGCTGTGGCAGTCTGGCGACTCATTTCTGAAGAACAGAGGGAGACAGAGAAGAGAGTTAGCATGGCTAAGACAGAAGGAAATGGAAGTACATGCATTTACACCAAATCCAACCGCAGCTGAACTCCATTATGCATGACAACAGAGACCAGCTGGCCTCTAATACACTGACCTGAGCACCTCTGCTGCCTGAACATAAAACAGTAGACATTTTAAAATATAGCATCGGGGTAAAAGGTACACGTTTCTGCTGATTTAACCAGTATGAACTCCAAATAAAGATAAGAAAGAGCCTCTGCAGCGCTGAGGCCTGTTCTTCCTGAGTGGCTATAGATATAGCCTTCTAGTGCCACCGATAAGTCAGACGTGGGCTTCTGGGGAAGGCTTGGGGCAGCTATTTCTGGCACGACTAAAATGCACAGATCTTCACGCTTCATTTAAAAAAAAAAAAAGCCAGACATGGAGAGTGGACTCGGAGGACCAGAGCGCATGTCTGCTTCAGGACTGTTCCTATGGCAACAAGCTGCGGTGAGACGGGTGTATGTGTATGGGACAACCTGTGGAGAGAAGTATAGGACTTGGGATGGATTCTTTCCTAATTCATGACAGAGGAGGTGTAACACCCTACTGCTATTATAACCTACATCTACACATCAGTCAATAGGAAGCACAAGAGCAACTGTAAATCAGCACTGGGGAGCAAATGAAAAAGACTGATTGCAGATTTAACATGGACATCACTTAAGAGACTACAGAACAAAGGAGCAGCGTGGCAGGATCAGAGCACAGTAAATCGTCTCATATGGAGGAATAAGGACAGTGCCAGAAAAGAGGGTGGGGGTGTGGATAGACGACGAGCTCTGTGTGTGAATGTAAGTGGCTTAGAATCTGCTAGTAAACACATCTGCTCTGATAAAGCCTTAAGTATTTTTAGACTCCTCACTGAGCAGCTCTCAGAGTATAACAACTGAGGCCAAAATTAGCCCAAGCACAAGAACAAGCACTACGTCCTCAATGCCTTTCTAGGCTTGTAATCAAAGACCAGAGGATTAGAAGTGGCAACAAATATATAGATGCTTAACAATTTACAAAAGTTCCTGGATCATTGTGCTTTGGACCTGGAACATTTCTATCAACCAGTCAGAAGGAAAAGGGTTAGCCTTAGGTCCTAGAACAACAAAGAATGATGCAAGAACATGCTTTACATCATCACTTTATGAAAGCAAAACTACATTCAAAATATATTTGTACATCAATAAATACCAAACCCATAACCTTGATGTTGCTAGCACAATCCTTTACCGTTACAGGAACACTGTCCAACTTGGGTAAGTCATGTTGTGCATGTTCGAATGAATGTATGAATAATGTTGTGCTATAAAATCCCGGACAAGCCCCCAAATTGTTACAAAAGTAGAGAAACATTTTACAGGCGATCACCTGGGTACTTATGTCAGGGGTGTCCAGTCTTGCTCCTGGAGGGCCAACTTGCAGTTTAACTCTATAACCCAATTAAACAAATCTGAACCAGCTAATCTAGGTCTTGAGGATTATTAGAAACTTCCAGACAGGTTGGTGCTGAAATATGCAGGATGTTGGCCCTCCAGGAACAGAACTGGACACAACTGGCTCATGTTGAGATGTGCACTTATTTCCAGAGCAGTTGTCACTGATACAATAAGAGAAGCAAAGGAGACAGCAGGCCAACCTCCCACCATGAAACAGTCTGAGCGGCTGATGGCTGTTGTACACTACTGTTACGACATTGTTGCTCCATTAAGCTGAGGTTTTAATGACAGCTGAAGTGATGCATGTGTCTCACTAAGAGGAAATGTGTAAATGAATTGGAAGGGAAGGGAAAGCAAGCATATATGTCCTGTCAAGTTTAGAGTTAGAGATAGTGCTTGAACTGTGATAAAGAATTATTTATGAACACTGACTTTTATAAGTTGTGCTTGGCAGGCAATATATGCTACTTTTGCCAAAGCTAAATATCAATCCATCAGAAATGTGTTTCTTGAGGGGGGGGGGGGGGGGGGGCAGAGACGCAGAGATGCATTCCAGAGCAGCATGTTCAAACATCATGTTCATCCAAATAGTCTTATCTTAATTTAACCTTCAATGTAATGAGCAAGAATAAGTATTAATTCATCAATGCAATGTTTTAAAAAAACTATCCAATTTGGGTTATTCTTTTGGAAAGCTATAATGAATATTATGACCGTTTGCCATTTGTTTTCCCAAAAGTAAGTCTAGAAAGCGAGAGATTATATGGCACATAAATAGTAGACTTCGGTTAAAAAAAATGGACTTCTAAGGACTGGTTTAACCTTTTAACTAGCACCAGGACGCCGACGCACTGAACGCTCTTTGTTTGCACATGTCATTGTTTACGAATAGATTAAATGAAATGGGATGAAAGGAAACTTATTATTCTGAAGGTCTAAAGCCTCAAGCATCGACAATAGATCGCCATTTTTCGATGGAAAGCTTTTAAGGAATATATTTGCTAAATTTGTGTTAGTACACATCAAAACATCCATAATAAAAACGCAATACAGCTTCGTCGTAATATTGAGTCACAAACGCATCCAATGCTGAAATCCAAGTTTAATTAGAGAGGTAAGGGTACATGGAACAACATCCCATCGTGCACTTTTAGTCCAACGAAACAATAACGTTGTAATATGGATGGATATTCCTTTGTTTACGTTTCATTTCTTCGGGAGAGTTATTGTTTGTGTCCGTTATGGAATAAATTGTGCTCAAAAACAGTGCCTTGGTGAAAAAAAAAAACGGTTTTGTAACACGCAGGGTTACAAACAGAACGAGATCACCCCCCCCCCCCAAAAAAAAAACGTTCTGGCACTCTCTGGTGACGGTGCATGACGCACACGCTGTGATGCACCGGTCATCTGATGGGGGTGTAACTTAGCGATTGGCTTTTTGGATGACTTTTTTTTTTACATTGGTTTTATTTATTTATTTTCATATATGGGTGTTTGTGTTTTGTGGGGAATGTGGCTGTATCTGTATGATTAGCATCTGTGTGACTGATAATCAGCGTGTGATTACCGACTGTATGACAGCTATCAGTATGAATGCTGATCATCTATTGACTATATGGCCCATCTGTATGATTATCATCTGTATTACAGCACATTAGCGTGTGATTACTGACTATGACGAACAATCAGTGTGAATGTCTGGCAATCAGATGCATTGACATTCAAAGCCAATTCAATTTTTTTTTTTTCTTTCTATTACTCAAATATTATTCTTATTGTATTTTTCTAGTGCTCAAATAAATCACTTATACGATGTCTAAGATTCGGTCTATTGTTTTATAGTTGAAAAACTATGCAGTGGTATGTATGAATGACTAAATAGTGTGTAGAACTCACGTTTTATTATTTTTCCTCAAACAGAGGGGGTGGGAGCTAGACATTCTCAGAAAAATGGTTGCAAGAATCACATTTTTCATGGTATCTTCTTCAAATTTGAAATATAAACTATAAATATATACACTTTCAACCCATTCATTTTCTGGATTGCTCCAGGACTTATTTATGTATTTGTATATGAAATAAAAAAACATTCAGTGTGGTAAAAAACATTTTCAAGGCACTTCAGTGTCTATAACTTTATATTTTTGAGCATTATCAACTCTGGATGACGGATAGTAAAGCCTAAAGTGTCTTCTGTCCAAAGATACATAAATTGTGTGTGTAGCAGACTGAAGTCAGGAACTGTTACAAGTTTAAGTTATGTAGGTCATTTTCAGCTGTGAGTTCCAATATGGGAGGTGCTGGCTAACAGGTTAAAACTCCAGAAGAAAGTAAGAGTGGTAGAAGCCCTTGTGGCATTGCTGATTTTTCTTTGTAAAGTTCTTCGTCTGGGAATCAAAAGAACTGTGGCGTGTCTCTTTTCTCCAGCAGTGCTGAGCTGCTATGTCAGTGGAAAGTTTGCAGTCCATTACATATAACAGGAAATCCTGTAACCCCAGAGGAAGTGGTTAGAACTCGTTGTCAGGTTTTCTAATGGCGTTAGGAAGACAGAACAAAAGGCAAATGGCAACGCAAATGGCTTACACTGCACAAGCTGAAGCTGCAATACCCAAGACTGCTATTTGTGTGTCTCAGGTAGACAGTTAGACCAGGTAACTTTAGTACATCAAATAAATGGAGCCTCAGCAAAAACATCAGCATTAATGCTGAGGGTAACATCAGCACTAGTGCTGAGCGGAGTCAAAAAATAAATAAAACAGATGACATGTCATAGTCAAGTCTTAAATCCAAGGCACAAAAAAAACTTGTGAACAAACGTATGTGAACAAAACACTTTTAGCTATACAAGGTCAACACAAGTTAGGCAAGGCAAGATTATTTATATAGCACATTTCATACACAGTGGTAAATCAAAGTGCTTTAAATAAAAGGAAGTGAAATAGACATTAAAAATAATAATAAAAACAAGGAATTAGAAAAAAACAATCACAACAATAAAAACTAAATCATATTAATGAGTTAACCTATCGACATGTTTACAGCTAGTTACTAAATAAAAACACATCTGGTCTAATGACACTGACAATTGAAAGTACTGATATATGTATGCATGTATGTGTATATATATATATATATATATATATTTGTGCATATATAAAAAACAATGTAATATTATTTAGTAAATTCACATCTAGGTGAATTTTTTTTTTTTTTTTTTTTTACTAATGTCTGTTCAAAATAAAATAAAAGAAACCGAGCATAGTAGATTTGTTTTTTTTCCCTGTTGTACCAAAATCGTATCAAACCGTGACCCCCGAACCGTGACATGCATATACCGTGGCTACTCCTATCTCAAGGTCAAGGTTCTTTTATTCGTCACATACTCAATTATACAGGATATAATCTAATATCCATTTGCAGACTCACAAACTGATGATATCACTAATTAATGACATTAGATAAAAAGGGTTAGCAAAAGTTGTATTAAACTCTGGCTTGGTGTTTAATCAGGTACAGTAATAATGCAGTCTGCTGCTAGACTCCATTGAGATGTTTGTAGTCAAGCACTTTGTTCACTCAGTAGGTGTTACTAGGCATGCACGATATTTATTGGACAGAAATTATCAACCGATATGGGAGAAAATGACGTCATTTTTATTTCTCAGAAAAATAAATTAAATCCGATATCTAGACCCGATAAAGTACGCTTGCTGCAAAATCAATCAATCAATCAGTTTGATTTATCTGAGATTCATCCGCTTTCCGAGTGCAAGTGACCTGCTTTAAATTGCAGTGACTCTCAGCTTGTGTCGCACTCATTACGTCATCATTTGTGAACATGTCTTCGCCGGTCTGGAAGTGTTTCTCGGTGGCAGAGGAAGACAATGCCATTGCTATTTGCAACGCATGTTCAGCAAGGACTCCGAGAGGAGGAAAAAAGGCATCAAGTTTTAACACAACAAATCAGATATCTCACTTGAAAGGTCGTCATCACGGCAAAGCTGTATTAAGTGACTTTAAGCAGCCACCACTGTTGGAACGGTAACGGCATTCCAACGTCATATTGCACGTTCGCGACTTCAGCTGCTACTTCGTGGTGCTCTGTAACCGTCTACTACAGGACTCGGGAGAACAGCTGCTTTGCCGTTGTCGTTACAACGTGACCGCTTAAGTAGTTAAATGTTGCATTTTATGTTATATACCATTTAATTCCATTAGTACACGATTCTACCATTAGCCTTTCATTTAATCTGTGTTGATTATGTTTTGAACTTAAGCTAATTTTAACGATTGTTATCGTTTGTACAAAGACAAGGAAGATTTCCGGGAGAGCGGGAAGGGAGAATTTGAATGGAGAGATAGGGAGCGTGGAGTTTTGGATTGCATAAAATAAATGAAACAAACAAAAACATGGTGAAGGAGGAATAAACAGCACAAGAGTCGATTGAGATGATTTTTGATGAGACTTTGGGAGCAGGCTGAGTGAGACTTCTTCACATGTAGTGTGTGCATCGCTATAATGAGTCTGTGCGTGTAAATGAATGGTGTATGCATGTGTAAATGTGTGCGTGTATAAACAAAAAAGTCTCCTGAATGAAAACTGTGCAACCCAGTGTCCCAAAATACTTGTTTATATATGTAATATAGTTGAATTTTAAAGTAAGAAGTGTTGTATTATTTCGATCATGATTTTTCTCTTTTTTATAAATAAAAAACAGAAAATGTATTCGTTTTTTTTTGTCTATTTAAATTATGTTTGCAAACTCACTACACAACATTAATGGTCAAAAACTCAACTTTTTTTGAAAGCTATCTTTTGTCTGAAAAAATTGACACCTTGCACTTTGAAAATAGCACAATCTGTTAGAATTTTACAGTCAAATAAACAAAATGTGAAAATGACCTATTTTACCCTTGGACACAAAAAATAAGCCTTACACAAAAAATAAATCATTTGAAGAGTCAGGACTGATGTTTGCTATTATAGTTAGGCCAGAGCTACTAAATATCAGTTTCATCAATGCTTAGATTTTGTATTCTCCTGGGTGCACAAACTGCAGATTATATGAAAATTATAATATACAAATATAAACGTATTGGTTATTGGTATCGGCCGTGAGAAGGACTGAATTATCAGTTATCGGTTAAAAAATTTCATATCGTGCATCCCTAGGTGTTACCATTGGACTTAAGCTTGCGGCAGTCTCTGTAATATGGTTAGTAGTGCTGTGTATTGCCAGCAAAGTCACAATACAATACGCATCACGATACAGAGGCCATGATACGATACGTATCACGATATGGGACTGCACTGAATTTCACCTCAGAATAATTGAGTACAACAGCTGTTTATTAAACACTGCATGCTATAGGGCCATTGCTAGCTATAGGCAGAGCAGGCAGTTGACTTCTGCATTATGAAGGGCCTCCATAACCGTACCAGCAATATGAAGGGGGGGCACTCCCCACCAGGTAAAATATTCTGATTGTTTGCATTTTGTTTTAAGCCCATAAATAATAATGTACTCGTTCTAATAAATTTATATTGTAATTTACTCATTTTTATATATATTGTTTTAATTATCTTAGCATTGCTGGTAGGTTATCATTGCACAAATTAATGCGCTCTACATAAAAAACTAAACTAATGCGCTGTCTTCACTGTATCTAATAATGCACACACACGCTCAGTCACTCACACAGATCACGTTGCGGCCGGACACAGACATACAGGAACAAACTTTTTATCGCTGCCCTGCAATTTTATCAATAAAATAGCTTAATCTCTCAAGAGATACATTATCTTTCTCAACAAGGAGCTGGTAATATCCTTGTTTCTAAAGGAATTAAAGCCACAGCTTCACTGTTACGGTGGTAATCCATACATACACAGCACCTCTCTCTCTTTCTCTCCCTCTCAATTTAAATTTAAGAGTGCTTTATTGGCATGACAAAAACTATACATTTGTATTGCCAAAGCAATTGCAGCTGGGCTGCTTACAAATAGTGCACATGTGAATTAACAGAAAGAAAAAGAATAGTAGTAATAGTAATAATAAAAAATATAAAATGTTTGTAGTGCAGAATGAATGACTAGTGTAAGTATATGTTAGAAATAAAATAATATAAGAAAGTATTAGATTTACAGAGGCAAAATATATATCCAAGTAATATAATAGAGTAATATGGCATAATATAATCTACATGTGCTGGAAATATCATATCAGGGCAGATTGAGTGTTTTCTCTTCTATGGTTACAGGCAGACACACATTGAGCAGCAAACACACTGCAGTTCTTGTGTTCTCCGAACAGGTACGGTGGTTTCTCCTGGTCTGAAAGAGTTTTAAATGTCGGATGGATCTGCTGTATTTTGTCATAGAAATATGACAAATACAGCAGACCTCTCTCTCATAAGTGAACACTTGATGAATTACACTTTTCTGAGAATATATTGTGGAGATCGCTAAACTGCAAGCTAGCCGGTGTTTTCAGAAAGCAAGCGCGTTTACCCACTGTGGAGAAAGCATGCATACACATGGTTGACAGGTTGACCAAGATAAGTAACACATTTAGCAGATATTTCCATATTGCGCAAGTGGGAAGCTCTGTTTCGGGGATTACGTCTCTTTATATCAGGCAACCCAGTAAGTAGTGTTCCTCTGCGGCCAGTTTAAACATCGTTGTTAAACATTTTAAACGTGTTCTTGTATTTAAATTAAGTGCGGTCCACTTCTGCACACGTGCCACAATATAGATACAGGGCCAGCTGAATCATTACACGTATCGTCAAATCTCTGGTGACGATACATCATCGTATCGATGTATCGAACACAGCACTAGTGGTTAGTGGTTTGCAACATTCTGTAATGGGAATTAGTTTTATTCCTGAGAACTGAAAGCAGTACTCAAAATTGATAAACGTATAGAATTTATGAATTGTTATGAATTAGTAATGATGAATATAAGTTGTTAAAATAATATTTAATCAATTATGAAATTTACTTGATTGTTTTTGATTAATGATATTTTAATAAACATGCTTCCAAACATTTGTTCAACCAAAAGAACAGTTTAGATTGTTTAATACCGTATACAGTGAGGCCGTGATATTTTCTGAGACGATTATCATACCGTGAAAATCGCGTACCGTTACAACCCTAGTCACATCCAAGAAAAACCCAACCCTGTTGCAAGTTTCAACGATCCAAAGGCCTGCACATTGGCAGTAGCCTCTGTTTGGATAATCTAAACGATGCATGTTCTAAAAATACAATAACAGAACTCACACAGTGAGAACATAAAACTTACCTTCGTCCATATGATTCCCAAGTACGTCTTTCTTCTTTCCTTGAAATGTGTGGACCTCTGGAATGATAGAGAATGCAAAGAGAGAGAGAAGGTTTGGTTAGATTTGTAAAATACAATGAAGACACTCTACATCTACCCATGTTTGTTTTCCAACTGATGAGCTGCTTTTCTGGTTTATTTTATAAGACCGTATTTGGTTTTTCTACAAAGAATAAAGAGAGGTGAAAATCAGGTCTCACAGATAGTTAATTTGTTCATTGCGTAACCAAACAAAAAAGTGTTTCCATGCCCTTTAAGTGTCACTAAGCTCCCACACCAACTAAACAACAACTACTTAAGTGTTGCAAATCCTTAAAACATTGTTCTTAGACAAGAATGACTTTCTAAACAACATAACACAACTTTTTTTTTTATAGCAACTGTATTGTAAATTATGACAACAGAAGAGTCAATGAAACTGGGAACAATACAGCTACAAAACAAGTAGAACAGATATTTCTTCATACCATGATGTTAAGAAACAGACACACCCCTCCAACCGACCTCCTCTCAGTGGCCCTATGAATACAGCAATTTCAGCCTTTCTAACATGAAGCTGGTTAAAACTGATGCTCATGGTGGGCAGGACTAATGCACAGCACAACAGCGTCTGGGCTTCACATTGATTTCTCCGCATTAGGCCACACTTCAATGCTTCATCAGAAGCCATTCAAAATGGAAGGTCGATCAATATGCATTAAAGTATCTGGTGAAATTATTCAGCAGTTTAAGAGATGTAGAAGTCTAAATCTGGCAGATGGTCAATATCATGGATCAGCATGACCAAAAGCCAACAGGGACTTGAAAGCTGAAAACTCAATTTTGTTTTGATATCAACAATCGTAATTTACTCTGCTGCTAGTATGAGAACCTCATGATTAAGTTATGAATCCATTCATGAGTCACACAGTGACCAGTCTCAAAGTACCAAATCTGGGGATCAATTCTATGCCATACAAAAAATTAATGCAGTCAGCAAAAAGCTTTGGCTTGAGGAAACATTTTTTAGTATAAGATAAAGGCATAGAAATGTACTGTGGGTAGTTGACAAATGGACATAGATTTTTTTTAACATTTAGAATGTGTGTTATCTTTTTACTTTTTGAAGGCGATTTAAAAAAAAATTTTTAAGGGAAAATGCATGATTTCAGATGCGGTAACTAGGCTATTCACTAGTTAAGCAACATTTAAGTTTAATAGTCATGTAATTCTGACCTAAAAAAAAATGCATACAATAAAATCCAAAAATGCATTGTAGATATTTTATTTTAGTAACTTTAAATAAATAAAATAACAATTTTTGGAAACTTTAATGAAATTGATACATTTGTAATTAACCTCAAAATTGCATATTTAGGCTAAATTGATGATAAAGTGCAGTTTATTCTTTATTATTTCCAGATGTTTTAAAAAATATGTATTGATGAAGAGACAATGAAAATGTGTTATGTCATCTACCAATATACAAGACAGAAATACATGATACTCCAGTCTGTGAGTCAGAGTTGCCTTAGTAGATAGATAAGTCATAACTTGCCCTCACTGTACCGACCCACTTTAATGTTCAACCCCCCCACACCAACCCAAAACCAATACGTGTATTCTAGTCTGCACTGTTACACTACTAATGGAGTGAACATAAAAGCACTGCCGAGTACAAAACACTGGAACAATGCACACAGCAGATCTGATGACAGCTTCATTGAAGCCACGCTTCCATGCCATAGACTCAGAAAACTGATTGTTTTCTGGTATATGTCACATGTGCAAATGTTTCAGTGTTATATCGTCCATTCAAGAAAAGCCAATGTGGTTTGGACTCATGACTTTCATGGTATGGAGTCGACAAACAGTTAAAACTTTCTTTAAAATATATTTTTGCATTCCACAGAAGAAAGTCATTCAGGTATAGAATGACATGAAGGTTAGTAAATGAGAACAGGGCTTTCATTTTTGGGCAAAGCGAATCAGAGACCAATAAAATGATATTCCTCTCAGTTAGTAAAGTTAGTGGTGGTAGTAAACAATGCAAGCATGGTTCTGTTACCTTTAGGTTTACTAGCAGTTCTGGCCGCTATGCAAGAGAAGAGCTTGAGCACCCCCTTCCATGAGTACACAGGCTGTAGTCTAACAGTAGCCGACATGAGGAGCAGATTGACTCTTCATCATGCTCTTTCCATAAAAACAAAAAGAGAGGGTCCCTCCTTTTCCGTTTCGCAGTTGTTTTCCTACAGTCTTCTAAGAGCAGTTTAAGATAGAAACACAGCTCCAACAGGTCGCCTAGGGCCACGGTAAGGTATCCCCACCCCCAACCCCCCAAAGGAGGAAGGGATGAGTCCCAAAACACCTACACTCACACAATCTGCGTAATTCCAGCAAGTGTTCCTCAAAGTGGAGAGCAGCAGATTTGTGTTTTAAAAGACTTTCTCTTCAGTTGGTAGAGCAGAAAGTGTGAAGAAAAACAAAAAAGAATTCGCTGTAGTCAAGGAATGTTACACAAGTAGATCCAGATTCCAGTGCCTGGAAGGAGACTTCCAGCAGCAATCTCCAGAAAGAGGCAAAAAAGACTAAAAACAGGGTTAAGGAGTCAAGTTGTCAAGCTTTTCCCCCTCTATAAGCACATTCCAAACCACTCCCAGGACTTTCAGAGTACCCCATCAGCTCTCCAAGTGAAGAAAACGGAGAGGGAAGAGGAGAAAACTCTCAGAACGACCGCAGAAAGAAGGAGAGAGTCCTGCCTGCACAGTCACCACTGTTGCCTGTGGATTGAGGAGTCAAATGTCAGTCTGAAGTCAGCATGCTTGCTCTGTCTGGTTCTCGCTCTCTCTCTCTGAGGAGGAGGAGTGGGACCGGTTCATGGGCCCAGCCGTGTCAGATTACACAGCTCCTCCTCTTGGTGCTGCCTCTGCTTCTATTCATGTCTCCCAGACAAAGAGATTTTACAGCATGGCACCTCTACGACAGCCGGCAACTTAAACAAAACACTCAACGATCACACACGCTGCTCATAAACAGCACTAACAAAACCACAAATACTGAGCAGTAGGGGTGTAAATCGGATGGTTCGTCACGATTCAATACGATATCGATTCTCATACCCAGCGAACATGAATCTAAAAATGCTACTATGGGCTCAGTGCTAAAAATATTTTCTACAGATTACCAAATAACAAGCAATAGCAGAAAATAAGTACAATAGAACAAAGACAAAAGTAAAATACACAGTGATTTTCAGCTCAGTCTAAAATAAATTTTCAGGTATGCTACAGAAATGTAATTATCAAATGTAAAATAACTGCATAGTCTTCACTGTATAAATTAAATAGCCTATAAATTAATACTTTTTGATGCTAAAGGTTATTTAGTCATGAGCAGTGAGCACTTGTATTTTCTTTGACAGCATTAGATGTATTATTTCACTTTAAGAATGAAAGCACAGATTTAATATACTGATACACATGCCTTTTCTTTCTCCACTGTTTACATTAAGACACATGTGTGCGTGCGCTTCTCACACAGCGCTCGACTGTTACTCCAACAATCCCGAGTTGGCAGTCCTTATATCGAGTCCTGATATGTGAGATTGAACGAGAATGCACGCGTTGGCGGTAATGCATAGACGGACATTATGTGAAAATGTGGACAGTGCAAAAATAAAGGTGCCATTTTATACTACAGATATCGATGTTTTACACGTGGCATCGATGCATCGTATCGTCATATCGATCCATATCGATGAATCGTTACACCCCTACTGAGCAGTGCAGCTTTACAGGCACTTTAATGCCTTTGTAAGTAGAGAGAGAGAATGTGGTACATTACAACAAATTTTATACCGCCAATCTTAACTGCTACAAAGAAGCTCAGAGCGCAGAGCCACATCATACACCACTAAGTATCGCCTCTCACCACTATCCAAAATACCCCAGCGCACGCCCAACATGCCTAGAATAAGGCTGATAAAAACAATCTGACCTTTCTGCTCTTGAAACTGACATTAATGCCTGGACAACAACCCCCATCTGCGTTTCAGTGTGACACTACAGGGCTCGGACTGTCCCTCGCCTCCGTCAAAACATGCTGTAGATCACCTGTAGATTTAGCTAGTGATAACATGGCAAACAAAACATTAAATTCCACAAAGCTGTGCTCATGAGACGTCATATTAAAATCTTTGTAGTCACAACAAATGGTGTTCATCAGACAGCCCTTTCCTATTTATGTAAAGACATCTGTTAACCATAGAGCTGTTAAATACAATGATTGAGCTACACAAGAAATTAAAGCCTTTGAAAGTTATCAAAGACCATTTGCCAAGTCTTTTGTTCCAGTGTTGCAACATTATCATTTGAAAGGGCAGATGTGAGGGTTCACGCATGTAAAATGGGTTTTGCTCAGTCCTGCCTCACATACAGTGTGACTGAAACACCTGCAGGCATCCTGTTCTGTGTTAAAGGTGCTTATTGTAATTTCTCACCAACCTGTCTGCACGGATACAAGGAGAAATGCCTCGCCATGTCAATGGCCAAAAAGTAAAATAAATAAATAAAGTTGAATAAGTCTTAATACAACAAAAAGGAAACATCTTTTCAACAATGTCACTTGACAACAAAATGGTTTTATAAAATGTAATATTTATTGAGCTGACTGATTTTTCCCCAAATATTTAATTATTTTAAATGTTTGTCCTTCATTACAGTTTTACAAAGTATGAATTTTAAATTCATAAACAGAAAACAGATCACAGAAATGGCAGTCATCTCCTGAACTCATAAGTAAATTTTTCACTGACTGCATTTTGTCATGTCTTTTTATATTTTTGAGTAAAATTATATCCACAGTGACAAAGTGTCTTATCACCCATACATAATCTTCTAAACTCAAACTCTTCAAAACCCTCTAATATTTGTATTATATATATATAAAACTCATTCAAAATTCCAGACTGATATATGAAAGGACTCATTTTCTCCATTGATAGGTCAATTATAGTTGAGCTCTGGAAACCAATGCACCATGTGCTCCACACTGCCCCCATGGGCCCAGATCATATGCTGACAGCAGAATGATTTGTTAATGGTACAAATCTCCAATCAACACAGAACAAGCACTTGTAAACAAAAGGGCTTCTGAGATTTCCATCTAAATGAGGGCTCAGGCATGAT
This sequence comes from Ptychobarbus kaznakovi, assembly GCA_027422405.1. Classification (NCBI taxonomy): domain Eukaryota; kingdom Metazoa; phylum Chordata; class Actinopteri; order Cypriniformes; family Cyprinidae; genus Ptychobarbus; species Ptychobarbus kaznakovi. The sequence goes on along the minus strand of CM049809.1, from coordinate 8,699,957 downwards.
ATTTACATGCAGGTCATAGTGCTCCAGGTAGAATAAACAGCAGAGCTCTACTCCTCTATAGTCGGGGAATTTAAGAGGAAGAAAAAAAATTCACATATCACTCATGTTGAATCTACAATCATCAGTGCAGTTGTTTTGTGCGAGATACAGAACATTTTGCCCTAAGCCTGTCTTAACAGAATGCTTTTACACACTGCAAAAGCACTGTAAACATGCACCGACAACAGGACATCCACATTGCATATAATTTGGTGTGAATATCAACACCATAAACAATAATAAAAAAAATAATAAAAAAAAAAAAGAAAACGATTAAGCTCAGATGAGCTTTTATTTGTCACATACACAATTATACAGAGTATAACCAGCAGTGAAATGTGTTCTCTGCATTTAAATCTGCACACACTTGGAGCAGTGGGCAGCTGCGGCACCGGGGAGCAGTTAGGGGTTCGGTGCCTTGCTCAAGGGTCTCACCTCAGTCGTGGACAATTCCTTCCGGAGCCGAGATTCGAACCCACAACCTCAGATTACAAGTCCAACGCTCTATCCACTAGGCCACGACTGCCCCGGGCATACAATAAGTGGCATACAATAAGCAGGACTGAATTGATCTCAGGCATACAAATCTGAAAGACAAAAGTTTATCCTCCACAAGCTTTATTAATTACACATTACTATGACCACACCATTTAACGGACTACATCTGCAGGACCATCTTCAACACGCTTGTCTCCAATTGGGCCACTCACTTCAAAAGTGAAAAGGAAGCTTCTCCATCTGAAGACAAACAGGAGAAATGAAGCATAACATGCACACTTCATTAGCGATTCTATCCCATCCATTATGTCCTGCTCTTCTCTAAGATATATTCTACATGCATGGAAAGAGTCCATTAGCGCTCTATCCTGTAACTCTATATACAGCTAGAGCTCTGGGCAAGGGGCTGTTAAGGTAACATGCAGCTACACCCATTCAATTGCTGTGGGCACCCTAGACAAACAATGAGGCATTTAGTGCATTTGTGTTGTCATTTACGTAAGAGGGTTTGGGTCTCTGTTCAGTGTCAAAATTCAAAAGCTGTCATTCTCAATCATCTTCACAGGCCACAAATGGCAGATCCTTGCCAATTAAAGTGTGCTTATTCCACATGCTGAAAAGCATACTTTGAACCTGTCTTAGACACTGCACATCAGATGAATAAATGACACAAACTAAAAGCATCAGTATATTCTGTGCTCTTTTGCAAAGCAGAATCTAAGAGCAAAGCAGAGCTCAAGTAGGCTAATAACAATAACACTATTTAAATGAACAAAAGCACAATTAGTAGAAGTAACTGCAGCAAATTAATCCAAAACATGCTAAGCTAGAAATGTGCAAATTGATTGTCGTCAAGGAGAAAGAACACTGAGATGCAGTGGGAAGACTGAATACACCCATTTCCATGCATGTACACAACGTAAACAATTAGGCTTCTTGTCTGCTTCACTCAGACAGATGGTTGACCAGAATTATGATCTTGTAGCGATTATGCAGGAGACATATTAGTGGCACAAGGGGGTAAAGAGAGCAGTGTTGTGTGTACGCAAGTATAAGAGGTGGAAGAGAGATGCAATGGATGAGAGTGTGTGAAATGGTCCATCCCTGCTCTATACTCATGTATCAGCTATTCTAAACAGGCTCAGGTTACCTCACCATTACCTTGAAGCCGTGGAGTCTAACTCTAAAAGACAGATGCCGTTTCTGTTGGGCACAACCAAGTTTGGCTGACCAAGTGTGTGCAGCTGCCCCACAAAAACAGGCTGAAAACATAAAAGAGTCACAATAAAATGACTCCAGACATTGATTGAAATGATCCAAATGTCCCGACAACCACATTACCTTTTTAGGCAAATATTTAGTGAAAGTGACGTGACATACGGCCAAGTATGGTGACCCAGACTCAGAATTCATGCTCTGCAATTAACCCATGCAAAGTTAACACACACACTGTGAACACACACCCGGAGCAGTGAGCAGCCATTTATGCTGCGGCGCCCAGGGAGCAGTTGGGGGTTCGGTGCCTTGCTCGTAGTATTGAGGGTGGAGAGTGTGCTGGACATTCACTCCCACCACCTACAATTCCTGCCAGTCTGAGATTAGAATGTGCAACCTTTCGATTACGAGTCCGACTCTCTAACCATTAGGCCACAACTTGCCATTTAGTTGCACAGCACAGAACTAACTACAATTAGACGGATAAATGGTTTAATTTTTTTAACCAACATTTACACTTTTCCTCTTTGTATGGTTATATTGGGACCACCAATATAGAATAACACATAACAATGCAATTTAAAAGGCACAGATGTCTTACAAGTCTACATATGTTAAAGGTAGGCATTAGAAATACCAATAAATAAATAATATTAAATAGGTAGACTAATTTAGAATGCAAAAAAGAATGCATAAGCTAATTATTTACTAAGTATATTTTCTCACACATTAACAATACTAATCATTTATTATAGTTAATTTACTGCTATTACCTGTTTGTGAAAAAAAGATATTGGTTAATCTCTGCTTGAGAGACTGCATGAACATGGCCTTGTGAACATCTTACTAAAGAACACTAATATTTCTAGAGCTGGTGAACCAGCAAAAGCAGAAATAAACAATCAATAACTTTGTTAAGAATGATCCATAACATGACCTCTAGTTCACTGCTAAGGTGTTTGGGGAGAATAAAAGTGGAGGTTTGCATTTCCAAGTACCTAGACACACAGAAACACAAATCTAATGTGTCCCAAAGCCAAAGGGTTTATGCTGTTCTAACCTCATGCCTTCCCACAGTTCCCAAGCATTTTCATCAAACCAATAGAAATGTCTATGGGCAAATAAGACATCCCAGATAGATGCAGGTTTAACTGTTTAAAAAAACAGCCTGAAGGTTTCCTTAAAATATATTTATTCTATGGAGGACAACATCATATTTGTGGCAACACTACAGTATTTACAACAACCTCCCTTTACCTTGATAGTAGAAGAATGTTAGTTACAGAAGGAATTTGAGCCTACCCTAACTAGCTATTGCTTCAAGCAGCTGCAACTTAACCTCAATTACGGTAATCGATAGGGGAGGTGCTTAAATGGATCTTTAAGGATAAAGAACAACAAAAACAGTACAGCTCAATTCAGACTCGCAACAAAGATGCAACATCTCCATGGCATATCGTAGCTGCTTTGAAAAACAAACCGGAGTGATGTGATGATCGACCTGCCAAGTTCAAGACCTCTGAGAGCGCGGAAGCTTAAAATAAATCCCGTGTGTAGCAGAGACACAGGCATTCATGACATTAAGCTTCTTTAGGTCTCGAGGCAATCACATGCACACGATTGTACTGTAACATCTCGAGTCTGAGAGAGTCAAAGGTCGGTTGACGGCTAGCTTTGTGCATGTTTTCTTTAAGACTGATTTCTAAATCATCATCATTAAAGGTTATACTGACCATAACAGTGATAAAAAGGTTACTAAATCACATGCTGACCCAGCTGACGTTGTCTTTGTGTATATAACGTTAACACATGTGTAGATAATACCAGGCTGCTTTTGCACTGCACTTTGCATGCTGAGATTAATACAGCATATATCTGTCAGTCAAGTAATCTCGCTACGGTTAGAAACACTCCAATACGATTCAATCTCAATTAACGAGGCCTCAAGGTTGGAAACTAAAATAATAAACACAAATGGCGTGTCTGCATCTATGCATCATACTATTAAGATTAGAAAGCACTGTAATGGTTATATTTCATTTAATCACATAAACAGTGTCTCTCGTTTTGCATAAGCATAGCAAGCTAGCAAAGCCGGGCTAATAATGGCTAACTTAACGTTACATGGACCAAATCTCAGCACTTGGTAGAATAAAAAAAACATTCTGTGACTGTTACGAACCACACCAGGAATCGTAACGTGTTAGCAGAAAAATTGGGTCACATAAAATGTGTTTTGACGAGGAACACAGCAAAAGGGTTGATAGCATGTTCGGCTAGCCGCGCTTGAGCTAGCTAGCACGCTAAGCCTAGTGAAATCAACAACAGAGCCATTATCCTCAAACGAGGGATTTAAACACTGCACTTACCTCCAGAAAATAACCTTCTGCTACCAAACGGAACAATTAAAAAAGAATCCACTACACGTATATCCGCGTTAGGTTATACGTCCGTTAATAGTCTGGATGTTTGTGTTTCCACATTCGCTTAAAAGAGACGCTGCTGTCGCCCGGCAGTCTCGGTGTCGCGCACTGACTGAAGCTGTGTGAATATATGTTTCACGGGAACGCCGCTACAAGACTGCGTGAACGCGCTTTAGCCACATGAACGCGGGAATGAGAACAACGTTGGGTCAACAACAGACGAGTGACGATGAAAATACCGTCTCGTTTCCACGAATCGGTTCTTTTGAACAGTTCATCCCAAAGAGCCGAACTGTTTCAGCGCGTCTTTTAAGCAACGTGATCTCTGACACCCCAAGTGTACCGTTAGTGTAAAATGTTCGAATAAAACCAGTGTGTGAGGGATATACTTATGGTAGGCCTATGCACTGTATAAAGGTCCAAGATCATGCCATTCTAAACTATTTTATTAAGTTTTGTCCAACAGAAGATAGAAAAACTTGAACAAATAATTCCTATCAGTTCTGTAAAAAATATCATATTCAAAAGAGGACATCAACAAAATAGTTAAAGACTTGAGAAGACTTTGTGTAATGTACAGAATTTCAAAGTATTACATGAAGGTGTGTCAGTCATTTAAATAGTTTGTGACGTGCTGTAATTTAAAAAAATAGTTCCTTTCCCCATGTCAGTCTATTTTTTACTGTTTTTGTATTATTATTTATTGATGGAGGTCTCCTGAGAGTTCCCCGTCTAGAATGAACTGAGATACCTTTACCTGTCACTGGGGACTACTGCTAGGTGTCCTATTGAATTACTGGTGACCACTATAAACTGTTCTACGTGTCAGGTCTCATGATCGGAGTGGTTTAGTGCATTGCTGTTTGTTTTATGAGGCATGGAAAAGTTTGCACACCTTTTATACACAATGTACATTGAATAAATAGTTACCGTGAAGCAAATTTCTTTAATACAACACATACAAATTGGGGTGTATCTCTGTGTTATTGACTTTTTTTTGTCGTGATATATTGGGTAAATTCAGCTAAATTATTACAGTATGTTTTCAGTATTTTCAAACTCTTCAGGGTCACATGATCCTTCAGAAACCATGATACACTGCCATTCAAAAGTTTGGGGAAAGATTAATAATTATAATAATAATTATTTGTATTATTATTTTATTCAGCAAGAACACATTAAATTGATCTAAAATGACAGTAAAGACATTTATAATATTAGAAGGAGCCTGTGAAAACTGATCAAGAATGGCAGTAAAGACATTTATAATATTAGAGGGAGCCTGTGACAATGAAGACTAGAGTAATGGCTGCTGGAAATTGAACTTCGCTTTCAAGGGAATAAATATTTTTTTTGAATTGTAATAACATTTCTTAGCATTTTAGCCACAGTGAGCATAAGAAAAACTTTGGTTCAGTAATGTATCTGAATTCCCCATTCATTACTATGACAGTGCTTTAAATAAACATATTCGTTCAATATCTCATATGCACACACAATAGTGCATTATTTTAAATGTTTGCATGCAGTTTGTTCCATAGTTACAGATGGTAGGAAAACAACACAAATTATTCATGCCTCTGTCAGACATTACCAGAATGCAATTAGCAGTCATCAGTATTAGGCAGCCAGTGTATTTACCTCAATTGTGTAAAACAGGTGTTGAAAATAGGTGAGTGTATAATGTGCTGATCATATCATAGCAATGGAAAGAACACGCATATCTGTCAGCAGAGTCAAAACAACTACTAACACAAATGTAACATCATTGTCTATGACTGCAGACTAGACACACCTCTGGAAATGTGTCAAGAAAGATGAAACATCACCTGGCCACACCTGTAGTTGTATATTAATAATGACTAATTAAGAGTCATTTGTTAGGAATACGTGACAGGCATATTTGAACATGCTTAGATTAGCCGCAAATAACTGACTGTAAAATGGGACAGTAGCACTCTTACTGTAAATTAGCCCTATGCTCTTTTAAGCTTCCAAAATTGCCAACTCAGCCCCTGAGAGGAAATGACATCATTGTTTACAGCTCTGCAGCAGATGGAGGAATGGGAGTGGCCCCTCCTTTAGCCACGGTAGCAACCAGTGTGCCACACTGACGATTCAAAACAGCATTTAGTCACAGTCTATTTTTCTCTTTCCCTTAGTGTGTTAAAATCCCAGAGTGCTCCTGCTCTCACGACATCACTGCCCTGCCCTGCCCTGTCAGCAAACTCCTGAATGTAGACAATCCTTGTTCACGTTATATAAAAATCATTGCATTTTTTGTGTGAACTAACATAGTAAGCGGAGTTACTCTTGAACAGGGGCTCTCAAACTTTCTGGACCCTCAAATATTATAAAACATAACAAGGGACTACATTCCTAAAATATAGGCCATTTATATTGACCATTTTAAATTAGAGAAAAATATGTATATTATAAAGACATCAATTACATCATTGACTTTCATACTGTCATAGGACTTAACACAAAAAAATTATAAAGTATGGAAAATATTTACTTTTAAGTTCAGATTGTACTGTATATTTTTTAACTCACAGATCCCCTGTCAATGTTTTATACAAGATACCAGCGTTAGAAAGCACATTTTCTAATATATAATATTTAAATATTTCTTACATTTTATAAACTACGAAATAATTTTCCCTCTTTTTACAAACCCTATTCTAGACGATGCAGATGTTTAGATATTTTGGCACCTATTGAGTAAAATAAAAGTATGTACAGCCTGCTTAAGATGCAACTGTCCTCAACATTCAGACAACATTTGATCTTGCAGTTTCTATAAGCAAATTTTGGATACAGTTCATGACCACAAACTATCTAGACTATGATGTTTTCCTCTAAAACTAATATTATCCACATTCTCCAACTCACTGCAGCCTTTCTGCTAATGATAATCTGTGCAAACAATGCCTCTATTCAATGAAGTCCATCAGAACCAAATGTTTCCATGCATACTTGTGCGACTTATGATTTACTTGCTGATCTCTTCTGATCTTCTGTTCAGTCAATCTTGCTTCCTTTATGTGCAACTAAGGTCCTTATGTTGGCATGTTTAAGGTTAAAGATTAAAGGCTAAATGACTTCCTCACTTATAATCCCAGCAGATATTAGTGCTCCCATCGTTGCTGGTTGAGCTTAAACCAGTGGGTCAGGACAGTGGAGGAGGGCTGGTAGGGATTACTTTGACAAGTTATGTAAGCATGCCTTCCAACTAAATGGTGAGAAAAAGGAGATGGAGATTAAAGGAGAAGGTAGAAATTTCATTAGGTTTAGGGAAGCAAGCAACTGGGGAGGTGAAATTCTGTTCCTGAGAATGCTGAGCTTTTCTGGAATGTTGATGGCATTTGAACCGCCCGCCCATGACCGAACAAAGAAAGTTTTTTCTCGCTGTGCTCAACAGAAAAAGGGACAGAGTGGGAACAGATGGGAAACAGAACTGTGTAGAAGCGCTGTCAAGGCTTCCCAGTCAAGCCCTTATTTTCTTCAAAACACTTTTTCACTTTGTATTTATATGCTTAAACCTGATTATAAACGTAGACTGAAACTAAGTAACATTTAAATCGATACAGATAAAAAGAAAACAAAGGGAACATATTAAAAGTAAAAAAAACTCACTGCTCTTAAACAGTGAGATCTCATGCCATATGCATAATGTCTTAAACATTCCTCTTTATGCTTTCACAAAAGTCAAGACCCCCCCCCCCCCAAACATTGTAACAGCTTTCTGTTGACCAGTCAAATTCCGCTAAGGCGTGCAGGATTTGCATAATGGGCTAGGTTTTAGTTTTCTCATCTTACACAACTTTAGAGAACCTGAGCCATGTGAGGTCACATAGGAAGAACAGTAGGGACACCCCTACTGTAACACTGCCAAAAACTAGTGTCGTAAGAATCTTTGCTGTCATTCATCTGTTTTTAAATGTATCCACACTTCAAACGGGCTGAGACAAAAAGTATTATCTGGAATATATTCCAATATGTTGGTTCAAGAGAGAAGGGGAGAAAAGCAGTGAAAGCATAATGTCACTACTCGTACATACATGCGCAGAAAAGACTAGTGCATTTGTGTAGGCTGACGATGTCGCCCCCTACTGTCAGTTCAATTCATTACAATTCAAATTGATTTCAATAGCAATTTTCAAACGTTTCAAAGCAGCTTCATAAAAAAATGTTTGCTTCAAAGGTAAAATCAGGAAGTAATGTGTTGTATCAGAAAAAGGTAAGTAATGTCCATATGGCAATAGTATACAGCTGGTTAGCTAAAACCAGAATAACTATAAGGCACTGGGCTTTAAACAAATTGGCATACCTTTGCTTCTAAAGTAAATGTATTTTGATTTATGGATGCTTAGATATTTGTAGAAAACCAAACAAAAACACAGAGGAAGATATTTATTTTTAGCACGGTCTGCCAAACTTAATTCCACGACTTTATAAATGTAAGACTCTCGGCTCTGATTTAAGACCTTTTTAGGTCTTAATTTGTGAAAAGGCCTTTTAAAGACCTTTTTATGTCCCGCAGAAACCATGGTTCATGCTAACTTTGTTTGATGTGTCAGAATGAGACCTAAAAACAAGCACAGACCACAGAAGTCCTGATAAACACATAATTGGCCTTTATTAACACAGCCTTCCAGAAAAAGCAAAAGGTTTTCAGCAGCCATACTGTGAGATACCCACAGTGCCTGCCGAGTCTGTGACGCTTCCGTGGGTTTAACGCCTATGCATTTTCATTCCCATAATAGAATGCCAATTCACAACGTCCAATGCTACACATATTTCAGAGACAGGGAAAGGCTGATGTAGTAATAACAGTGAACATTCACTTTGGTTGCAATAAGATGCTCTAAAATAAAAATGAAATGAAAATCAATTTCAACTATGCATTGAATTATGTTCATGTCCTCCATTCCAAAATAAGATTGGTAAAAGGGCTAGCAATCCCACAGCACCCTCTGATGGTCGTAACTGGGACAAAGGTTTACATCAATGACGGCTCTGATTTCCTGTTTGCTATTAAAAGACGGTGACTTGCACAACAGGGCAGAAGAAGGGACGTGCCAGGTTACTGAGTAATCTGGAAACTTTTTTAACCATCTGTTTCACACAGTCTCTTGGGTGATACGGGGGGCTCCAAGGATTCCTAGAAACAGCATACCATTTTGTCACCATCAACACAGATAACGGGAACTAAAATTAGTGAACAGGAAATGAGCAATTTTATCCTGCAAGCAGATGATAGGGCACTTTAATAGGGCACTTTTGAGTGACTGGAAACTAGTACTCATTTGGCTCAATAATGTCAATATTTACAAAAACAGAAATTACAGAAAGCACAATCATACCAAAAACTGCAAATCAAAATAGTCCTTCAGCAGTAATTAAACCAAAGCCAGTTCAGAACAACTGTGTAGCTGGAATAGAATAAAGGTTTCTGAATGGATAACTTACAGGAAAGGAAGATTATTCTCCACAAATATTTACATAAAATATATGCCATTTGGACTGTACATTCTCGTATATTTAAAGCGCTTAATTTATAACTTAGGTTTTTGTGCTTGCAGTCGATGGTCCTGGGTATCATATTCTAAATTAGCTGATGGAACAAATAAATGCTTGAACAAAGTCCCTTGAACAAACAAAAGCTCGTAGCAGTGCTTTTCCATCATGGTATTCTTTAATAATACAAAAGCCCTGTGACCTCCATGCACAAGAGAGGGGAACTGCAATTTTGGGTGTAAAAGTGTGTCAGCCCAGCAAAAGGCCAGACAGAGCATTTAGGTCCCTCATATATGGGTTGTCGCTGAGGATATGGTCGATACGCTGCTTTTGGTCAGGAAAGATGTCGTACAACTTCCTTTTGAGCTCTGTGGTTTCTGAGGGCGACCGCTGTGGAGGTGGAGAAGGGGACGGTTGAGGAAGGTGCCAGTCTGGAGATCCGGAGTGTGGCCAGTGGGAAGAGGGATGTGCTGTGGACTGCGCTGTCGAGGCGTATACTGACGGGGTTGCCCGAATGTCTGTCTTCGGTGGGGCCATTATGGGACTACCTCTGTGAGAGGACAGAAAACTTATGAGGGGACAGCATTCTTTCTGCTTAGAGTAACAGATGAGACTAGGAATGTGTGATAACTACTGCTAGGTATTATTTTAAGCAAAAATATGTATTATTGAACTCACGGACGGTCTTTAAATAGAAACTCGTCTAGGTGAGGTCCATTCTTTCCAAGTGGGTCATCTGGGATCATAAAGTGATCTTCTACAAAGGTGAACTGTAAGAGTCTGAAAAATCCATACAGTGAGCTTTAAATCTGAACAAATGCTGAGCACACAAAACTCTAGGAAAGAATTCTTAGAAAGAATTCTCTTATGCTCCAAAGTTTGCATTTACTTCATCAAAAAATTGTTAAAACCTCAAAATTGTGAAATATTATTACAGTTTAAAAGAACCGTTTTATGTTTTATTACATTTTAAAATGCAAGTTATACCTGTGAATTTTCAACATGATTACTCCAGTCTTGTATGCAACATGATCCTTCAGAAATCATTCTACCATTAGAAACTGTGGATTCTAAGAACATTCAAAAGAAAAAAATTATACTGACTCCAAGCTTTTGAATGGCATAGTGTATAATTTCACAAAAGCTTTTTATTTCAGATAAATGCTGATCTTTCTATTCATCCAAGAATCCTGAAAAAAGTACTCAACTGCCTTAAATATTGATGATAATAAAAAAATGTTTATCTCGAACAGCAAATTATTATATATATATATAAAATATATAAAACAGCATATTAGAATGATTTCTGAAGGATAATGTGACACTGAAGACTGGAGTAATGATGCTTAAAATTGAGCTTTGATCACAGGAATAATTTAGATTTTAAAATATATTAAAAAATAAAGCAATTAAAAATGTATTTTAAATAGTAAAAATATTTCACAATATTACTGCTTTTGCTGTATTTTGGATCAAATAAATGCAGGCTTGGTGAGCAGATGAGAATTCTTTAAAAAACATAAACAATCTTACTGTTCAAAACTTTTGACTGGTAATGTAGTATATGAAGAGTTCAGATGCAAAAGCCTCTAAGTGCCGTCTGAAATTTTCTTCTAAGATGAGTATTTTATCAGGCTCATATGTGTAGGTTTAGTAATTTCACATTAAGTGGCAATGAATATGTTCTTTTCATTGCTATTAAAGTGAAATAACTGAAAATAAACATAGCAGTCTGATAAAAATGCTAATGTCAGGAGAAAATTTCAGACGGCACGCAGAGGATTTTGCATCTGAGCTCTTCATATACACTTTTGTAAAATTTTAAATGTCTTCACTGTCAGTTTAGATGAGTTTAATATGTCCCTGCTAAATAAAAGTATTAATTTCTTTCTTACTGATCCCAAACTTTGGAATGGTAGCGTGTTATTAACATTAGAACAAATTATTGCTGGTCTTCTGGACATCTTGTTCTTCTTACCTCTTCTGAATAATCCTTCTCCACGCATCTGACTGGTTCACAAAGTCCCTCAGGTTGTCATTGGTGACAATGACCCCTCCTGTCTTCTCAGCCAGATGAAGCAGGAACCTGTGAAGGTGGTCACAGATCAAGCAGGGCATAGACAAAAACCTAGGGCATGTATAAAACATTGTGCATATGTCATCCTCAACATTCTCAGATTTGCCAATTCTACTCGCTTGCTCTTGAAATAACCATAAACACACCACCTGTTTTTATTATGCATGACCTCATCTGCATATTATTTCCATATTGGCATCCAGATAGGAAAATAGATGACACACACTGTAAATATGTCTGTGCCGATACAAAAGACAATGTGCAGTGTGCAGATTTTTACGTCTAATTTATTTTTTGTAAACTGATGTGTGCATGGGAAATGGCATTTTCGATGTCCCATCTCTATTTTGTGCGTAGACATCTTTTATACACAGAGTACATGTGTGTGATTTCCAGAAACATCATTGAAAATCAATACACTAAGCCACAAGCTAAATACTATTTTGTCTAGTACTGTAATGTGTTGAGGAACAGACAGAAACAATTCTAGACGACTCTTTTAGCAGCTGGATCTTGTACCTGTCATCGTGGGAGGAAATTCTCTGTCCACACACTTCTCTAGACGGGGTGAAAGATAGGAGTCGCAGGTTTTCCAGCTGATTCAGAAAGTGTTGTTCTGTAACAATATATGTACTATATCACATTTTGACTCCAAATCTCTTTTGCTGATCTAACGACAGAAGGAAACTGAGCCCCTACCAGTGATGTTGGGGTCCCTTTTCTGTCTCCACTGAGGAACGAAGACAGTGATTTCTCTGTGCCCTCTGCGCCAGAAGGCCTCTACAGCGATGGCGATCCCACGACAAGAAAAGATCCGATTGAGTCCATGCCTAGTGACAGCAAATAGGGAGGTCAAAGATCACAACCAGTATGGAATAGCATACTATCAAACTACTAATACAATTTTAGCAGTATCTTGACATACGTTGTGCACTGCATGACCATTTTCTGTGTACAAGAAAGGTTTGGAGGACCTACTGCTTTTGTTAACATGTAGTGCACTGAGTGGGATACTGTAGCCCACACTGCAACAATGTTTTCACTTGACTCTCCACTTATGGATGTGCAGCCATAAATTCATAATTCATGATTCATATTTGACAGTACTGGAATAAAATTCTACATTACTAAGATGATAAATGGATGCCAGTTTAAAATGAAATGTAGTGAGGTAATTCGGAAACAGTGTAACACTGCTGTTTTTTAAACATTTATCAATGCATTCTGTTTTCACAATATTTAAATACTAGGCAGTATACAATATATTCCCTTATGCGGTAAAAGGTGTAAGAGGTGTAATACAATCACATTCAAGCATGCTAAATTCACCTAGAGGGCTGATTAAATAACCAAAGACAAAAGTTTCCAACTGAATATCAATTTGCTCGATCAGGAAACAGCTCTGCATTAAATTTCACAATGCATCTGATACCACTGATAGAGAGATAAGTACCTATGTAAATGAATTTGAGAACAGTGGTTAGCAATTTACTTCCCTTTACCTCACCAAATCTCAATCAGACACAACTGACGCAAAAGGGTGCAAAAATAGACACACATCCCCATCCATTCCGAACGCTTAGACAAATTGACACACGCATACAGATGTGCAGCCGTCACCAACCCCACCCCCCAGGTCCACACAGAGACACATAAACTGAACCACAGAGGGGTCATGGGGAAGTTCCCTCTACGAGAGAAAGTTATTTTAAACAGGAAGTGTTACTAAATCAACGACCGCTGACGTAAAAAGTCAGATAAGTTTCCCAGTCTGGAAATGTAAATTGCTAAATATGCAAAAAAAAAAAAAAAAATAATTTCTCTCTTGTATTTCTGACAAAAAAAACACCAAATAAAAACCCCATGTAATTCACCTCTAACTTATCCATATGACGATCTTATCCAGTGACTGTAGACTCTGACCTGATTATCTTGCACTGACAGGACAGGTAAGAGACTTCAAGAATTGAGCTGTAAAGGTAGTCCATTGACCAAAATGACTGTAGACTGTGTCAGAACAGACTGAGTGACCATGTGACTACACTGGGCACAATCATCATCAACACTGCATAAGCCAATGAAAAATGATCAAATTACGGCTGTAGCTATCAAATATTTTAGTAATCGAGTATTCTACCGAAAATTCCATCGATTAATCGGATTAGAACTACTTTTTCTTTTTAAAGAGCAATATTAAATATTAGTGCTGTCAAAGTTAACGCGTTAAAACGCAAATTCCTTTTAACGACACTAATTTTATTAACGCGCGATTAACGCAGCACGTATTTTCTGTTTGACCCATGGCCCAACCTGTAGTTGGAGGAATGGAGATGCACAGTGTTGCCAACTTAGCAACAGTGCAGACCCCTTTAGCGACTTTTTTCCCCTAAAAAAAGCCACCAAATCTTATTTAGTCTCCGAGAATCGCTGGTACTGTCGCGCGAGGTCTTGCTTTCCCAGCACACGCACACACCTCTCTCTCTCTCTCTCTCCATCTGTCTGCTCAGTTTCTGTTCAGCGCGAGGCAGAGAAAAGCAGAGCTTAATTCAGTTAAACACAGATATTATGTTGCTTGCTTCTCTAATTTTACATGCAAGTATAGCCAAAATCACAGCACAGCTATTGTCATTATCTTGTGGGTATTTTATTTAATCAGACAACGGCTCGATTATAAGGATTTTTGTGCAGATTAACATCTTGTAAAGGAGAGCTAGTTATGTAGTCTTAATGGGTCGCGTTTCAATCACTTTTTCATATTCAATATTGATACGAATATTGAACAGAGCGTCACGCGGCGCAGTGATGACGGCTGGCGCGGAGCGGCATATATTTTCGGCTGCCGAAAATTCAGTGCATCCCTAGTAAATGGACAAAACAATTCTTCAAGGCACATAATTTGCCTTAATGATTTTTTTGCATTCGAGTTACTCAAGGAATCGTTTCAGCCCTAGATCAAATATATTTGTCCTGTTGTCAGATGTAGCACAAGTGCGTGGAGTACGTCAGAAAAAAAATCTGTGTAAAAAAAAACACCCAGTGTAGATCGGTGTGAGGACCCTTTCTTTTCTAACCCATACTACCTGAGAAAAGTGAAATGAGAAATGAAACTGTAACAACATCCTGGCTCCGTGCCAGGCCAAAGCAAAATCATTATAGTAGGATCTGGAACTGTACATACTCTGCACCCATTTCAGTCCATGACCTTTGACCTCTCCTTCACATTGACTTTCATCTTCAACTGCAAGATATTGACATCATTCCTATCTGCTGTGATAGCGGTTCTTGGTAACTGCATATTTGGGCTGCTATGGCAACAAGATTTCACCTGAGGATTCAGATCTCAAATATCATGCAAGCATACAAATCAACCACGAGAAACCCTTTGTGAGCTGCTGCCTTCAAGACTGGCTGAACATGTGATAGACTGACTGTTCACTGCTCTGCATGGATAATATGGTATAATTAGTTGAGGTATGAGCATTCTGCAACAGTCCTTAACTTTCCAAATGACTTTGTTTCTTGAGTAGCTAAGGACAACCTTCGCATTACACATACCCCTTTAGTTTCTTGCTATTTTTTGAGTGGGAGCATTCTTAAAAACTCGAGAATACACTACGTTTCAGATCTTTCTAGTATATGCCCACATATTTTGTTGAGGTAAAGGTCTCATGGTATAAAAAAATCCCACCGGACACATTATCCCATGATATACCATTTTCTCCTCAAATAGACTTCACTAGCAGGGTCCAAACATATATTCTTCTCTTCAACCCTGCATAACACCTCAGTTTCTATATTAATACGTCTAAGAAGTGCAGTCACCTCCGGTAAGCCATTTAAAGGGCAAAATAGGGGGCTGACAAGGGGATAGACCCACAAAAGAGGTTGCCTTTTACGTGGGAGGGAGAGAGGAAGGGGGGTGGGGGTGAGAAAGACTGTTATGAAGAAAGGGAAAAGGGGGTTGCACCTGGTTTTAGGTTTTCAAACACAAACACTTGCATACTAGAGTTCATATACACACACAGCGCTTACTGGAAGTAACTTACTTTAACCTTTATGGGCCCTTACACACTCAACACCACCAACATTTTCACACTCCCTCAAACAGTCTCCAAAAAAAGCATCAATCACACCTGTCCTTTACAATGGTTTCATAGTACAAGCATTATTCAAATGCTGAACTCCAAATACTGAATGCATAGGTCATTTGCTTATCATCATGATTTTCATTCTCCTAAGCAACACAAAGAGAAATTCTGAAGTATGTTCAAAATGTTCAAACAATGAAGGCAGCAGTGACAAGGATCTGTCAAGCCCCCTTCAAGTCTTCAACCTATATGATAGAATGTGTGAGGAATGGGCCAAAATTTAGTTGATTCTGACAGAAAGTTCAGTCTGTTCTTTACAAAAAACTTTTGTGCCTTCAAATGACGTTCAATAGGCTAAATTTATGGTGCTTTTTGGTAACTTTGGGAGTTTTACAGTTACTTGTGCTGTCAACCAACAAAACTAAAACTTTTCAATGGCTGAAATCTAGAAAGCTGGGTGGCTGATGCCCATTATAAGGTCAATATATATAATAAAATAAACGATAGTAAATGAGATGTGCTCATACTTTTATTTTACACAACAAAAGAACTAAAAAAAGAAATATTTACTATTCATTGACAAAGCTGCCATTACAATTAGGAACTGACAGAGTGGGGAGACTTTTGAAGACTTTAAATTTGTTTTTTGTGTAAATGGTTATTACTAGTTAATGTCACAAATAAAATCACCAAAAATAATGAGGATGTGTAAAGGACAGAATACACTACACGACTAAAATCTGAATAGATTTTAAAACACCAGGCATCATATACTTGCTGACTTTGGATATGTTTAGCAAGAAAAATCTAGAGCATCATGAACTAAATGTTTGAGTACCACACACTACTTTTCAACTACTTTCAGCAATGACCCTCAAATTGTTCTGAACACAGCAAACTAAAATATTAAACATCTGGTATTCGCAAACTGGATGGAATCATAGTCTAAAGCTAAAAAGAATGTGCACATTATACTAGGGCTGCAACTAACGATTATTTTGATAATCGATTAGTTGCCGACTTTTCTTTCGATTAATCGGCCGATTATTCTTTCGATTAATCGGATTAAATAAATTATTTTATTTTATTGACAAAAAACACACTATTCCACATTCTGCTCAATGTCCTTCAAACAAACTGAATGCTATAAAACATACAGTGCTTAATTTATTAGACCACTTGTCATAAAGAGAAAATAAATATTTTAGGAATCTGTCAAAAAATAGTTTAAATCTAAAAATGTTGTTGTCATTTATTGGGCAAATTACAAAAAGAAACAACTAATTAGTATTTATAATAACAAAAATGGCCTCATAACAGCTTGCATTCTTGATGTAGTTTTTGACTGTAATTGGGTATATGAAAAAAAAAATATAAAGTGCTCTGCCTTTCATAGATAACAGCAATAATTATATTATAGCATTAGAAATAGCCTACTACTGTTACTAAAGAGCTTACGCATTTTGGATGACTAACCAAAACAGAAAGCTAAAACATGATTTTGGTAATCACCAATGCTGTTAGTTTAGAGCAGGAGTGGCACAAACCTTAAATAATTTGTTAAAAACCTTACATAAATTTGTTAAACATTGTACATAGTGAATATAGTTTAAATCTCTTTTAAAAATGTAAATAATAATAAAGATAATAAAGACTCAGTGTTAACCAACAGGTGAG
Source organism: Ptychobarbus kaznakovi (assembly GCA_027422405.1). NCBI lineage: Eukaryota > Metazoa > Chordata > Actinopteri > Cypriniformes > Cyprinidae > Ptychobarbus > Ptychobarbus kaznakovi. The sequence goes on along the minus strand of CM049809.1, from coordinate 8,682,417 downwards.
AGGAATGTTCTGCAGGAACAAACGTTCACTTTGATCACAGTCGTGTCTTACTGTCATTTCTTTATCATGTAAAAGGCGGTTATGGAGCGTCTCATATTTTTTTATTCAGACAATTACATGCTGTTATCCCTTTAAAGTTCCTACTCTCATAAAATATGCACACTGCATGTTGACTTTTAAACCTTAAACTAACTTTCAACAACAGATAATTCAGCACAATGGATATTTTTGCGCTGCATACCCTGTTAATTGTCTCCCTCTCTGTGTTCCGTCTGTCTGACGCACATGCACGCGCCCGCCGCACCGGCGGTCATTCAGTATTTTAAACTTAACAGGCTGTCAGGACGTACTTTTATGCAAAAATGGAAATGCTCGCGTGAATTTGTGACATTTATAGATAAGGATATGACTGTAAACTGAATGTTTTTTTGCGCTGAGGACGCGCACGCATGTGTCACAGCGCCTGACAGGGCAAGCCTTTACACTAATGCATTAACTTAAAGCTCAAAATAAAGAATGACCATGTTTTGGGCAGCTTGGATCACGTACTTCTCCCGCAGCATCTCATTCTGTTTCCTCCACTATTTTTAGATGCATTTTGTCCATAGAAATGCGTTATTCAGTGCTGTAATTTGAGCAACTGGCTGAAGTTGGACGTGCACTGTGGGCAGACCCGACTAATCGATAATGAGAATCGTTGTCGATGATTTTCACAATCGATAATAATCGATTAGTTGTCGCAGCCCTACTGATTATACACTACGCAATTTTCTATGAAATCTGTCAACTCCAACTGCTCAAAATCTGCAGACTGCCTATGACTTTCAGCGACTAAGAAATTGAATTTGCAAATTGAAACAAATCTGGGGAACAGTTTTGCTGTTTATTCCAGCATTAAATGCACACGGAAATTACTGTTACGGTTTAAAAAAATTATTTGACATTCATGAACTGTCACCGCCCCCCAAAACTATAAAATCTGATGGAGACTTACGCCATTGCCACATTGCTCCCATCGATGATGATGTGGCGCAGATCAGGGCAGCCTGGTTCATTTTGAAGGACTAGTCGGTAGGGGGTTCTCAGAGACTGCTGGAAACGAGAAATACCGGTGAGGGGTGCTGGTTTAGAGGTGCAATGTGTCTCAGAGCGAGGTAAAGGTGCTCTTCCAGGGAGCGTCTGGTAAGAGCATCCTGGCCGTGTGTCGGTGCTCCAGAGAGGAGGGCCTTGAGAGGAGCTGCGGAGATTGGTCACACTCTCCACCCGCACTGGAACCATTGTTTGAGAGCTACCACGGGACAAGTAGTCAAACCTGGACTCTGACTTCAAATCAAGTGCAGCCATTCGGGGCTTCCTCTCTATCTCTGTGAAGTTGTTATCATCGTCATCAATGATAATCACTTCACACACGTCAGTCTGTGCACCATTGTTTCTTTTAAGAGTGGTAGAAGCTAGTGGCACACTGCTTGTCTGATTCTTCTGACCTATACCGTTAGTGCTAGGAGGTCTAATGTTTTCTTTGCACTTGATCTCTGCGAGAGCTCTCATCTGTGCCCGTTCCTTCTCTTTGAGCCTGACGCAGGTAGAGGTGGACGAGGCGTTTGCACAGGGGGATGGGTCGGGCGTGCGAGAAGTGCGCTGTGCTCCCTGGCTCTTTTGAGTCTCTTCCACAATTCGTTCCAGAAGTAAAAACGTGTCTTCTGTCTGCCCTGTCTCACGCACCACCTGCTCCACCACCTCCTGCTGGTAGCCCATGGTTCGGAAGAAGTTAACAAGACAGCGTAAGTTAGTCTCAGGACTCACTGTCTCACTTTCATTTGTCGATTCACTAGCTGCTAGTGCCCCTTTTGCAGACGTAACTGTCCAAGTTTGGCTTGGCTCTCGCTGCCGCTCTTCCAACTGCTCCTCTTCTCTCCTCTCCAATGAGTATTGCCTCTTTGTGTCCCTCTGCTCACTTTCAGAGGACCGACGCTTGTTGCAAGGCCGACCGTTTAGACTGGGCATGACATCGGGAGTGGTCGCAGGACCTGCGGTTTTATCCTCAAAAGTGGTGTCCAGGATACGGTTGGAGAGGTCTGTTACGGGTGTGCTTGTCTTGGAGCGGTCCTGCTCAAGGTTTATGATAGCTATAGGCTGTGTGGGGCTTTGGGCCAAGCCCAAAAGTTCCTCTTTGAGGGCACTGGGCAGCAAAAGCAGCTCCATGGCATATTTATCGGCCCGGTCCTCCACAAAATTCTTAAAGGTGCGCTTAACCAAGGGCTCTCTGTCAGCCGGCAAGCTTCGCTTCTCCTGAAAGAGGGCGACAAACTGTTGAACACGACTTTGGGCCATGACGACAGCCTCCACGCACCCGCTCAACTTCAGACGACCCGGCTCCAGTACTTGGACCTCTGCACTTGTGTCTCTAAGCAGCCGGTCTAAAAAGAGTCCACGAGCACCAGCAAAAATGCAGTGCATGTCCACCGGGTACCATTCTTCCTTCTGAAGCTCTGGGTCACACAGGCCTTTCACATACTCCTGAAAAACAATCACAGCAGGACTGGATTACAACACATACATTGCAAAAGATAGAACATTTCACTTCTAGAAGGAGCGGGGAGACATGACAACACAAGCATTCCACTCTAGAATAATTATTCTCAGAAGAAAAACAAGTCAAACTGGTTTCATTATTTTAAACTAGAATGCACATATGATTTGGCTTGAGGGACCAAATGACCAAGAGCTACATCAGCTTCCTAGGGAGATTCCACAAGGCCATTATCATATCAATGAAAGTGTGAATACATACCAAAGTAAGCAAGCATGATGCCGCACCCAAATATAGACACAGAGCTACTATGTTTTACATTACACAATGTTCCAAAACTGAGTATAAGCAATATCCTTAAACATTTATTTTATGACTACTTATTAATGATATACTTATTTTTTTTATCAAAATAACCTTATTGTCCCAAATTGTCCAGCCCTAAAACTACTGTTTTTAAAAAAGGATAATCTGGTTAAAAACAATGTGGATAACTGGGCTTCTTTAACTTAAAAGACAGTGAGTGGGTAAGCCTACTAGTTCGAAAGAAACAACAACAGGAACCCCTTGGGTGGACCATTCTGCCACATTTTTGCTGAACTTTTTATTTCTTTGATCTGCGCAAGCAAGTTACGGTAAAAGAAATACTCATATACAGTACCAGTAATGACACCATGTTAAAAGCCACTACTCGGAGTAGTAACTAAAACCGAAAGTGAAATACACCGGGGGCCTCCCGTCTTCTCCTGACTAAGCAATCAGACCTCTGTCAAAGATTCATGACAAAAATCATTACACAGTTTGGATGAGAAGCAGATACCAGCCCCTATCTGTTATTTTAATTCAAACGGCAAAATATATTCAAAAGTCACTGAGATGTGGAGACACGAGATTTTTGATTTCACAGAAAACTCCTTGATGCTTTAGTTTTGTGGTTATTATATTAATACCTGTATTAGATATATAATACAAATATTATAAATATTTTGCCAAAGAGGAAGTGCACGTGGTGGCGAAACACATCCACTAAGTGGTTTCCATTTCATGGCTTAACAATAAGGATATTCCAGGTTTACTGGCACTGATGGTTATAATTTCCTTATTAGATCGGAGTAGAATTGCAAACAATGGCATGTCAGAAGTAGGTGATGACGTGTTCAGTGAAAAAACACGTCTTTTGTTGCCGTCTTGGTAACTATTTTTTTCGACACCACTTTAACAGGAAACATCTATGCCAAAATGTACAGTGTTGGATCATCTATAAATGTGAGTAAAAGCTTACTAATTTGTTTCTGTCTGCTGAGACATAATGAAATCCACCGAAACACACTCCTTTTACATTGGCTATAATGGATCTATGTGGTTTGGTGACAGTTATTCCCAAATGACATAAAGCAGAATGTGATGGCTTATCCAAGCAATATCACTTACAATTGTGCTGTTGTACGGAGTATCAGCACAGCTGGGATTTGGCCAATGTGATTCACAGGTATGAATCACAGCCATCCATCCTGATGCTCAATAATACATTATGATTGTGCATGTGATATTACTTTTTTACTAAAAACAAGGAAATAATATCAAATACCTTATGTATCAGACAAAAACTGGCCAAATTGTAGCTGTTTATCTTCTCGACCCAAAGTTACAAATAAGCCAAAGCATCATATTTTGTGTATCACCAAAGAAAGGTAAAGACTTAAAACTGGTCTGGATCAGCATATGTGAGTGGAGCAGTTTCAAAGCACTCTGTAATCTCCAAGCTTCCACTCCACTCCGGGTTGTCCATTTCTTTGAGACAAACTTGACCAGAAAAAAAAACACCTCCAAAAGTACTGTATTCGTTCTGAAAATGATTGTGTTAAATATCAGTCCTTTTTGAAGTTGTTTGACAATGAACATTATTTTAGTAGGCTAAATAAAAGATTGATCAAATAATTTTTTGAGGACAGTGAGACACAAACATGTCTACAGCTTACCACAGGCCTTTGTTTAAATGTCAAAAAAAGACAAACATGTTGCTGTCAGACGCAGCTGAGTTCATTCTGACATCAGTTTCCTCCAGCAATCACGTTGCAAATTATGTAAACGTCGTAAATTTTCCTTCTGACAGTCAAACAACAGGCAGCAACATTGTTTAAGATCACTTTTTTTTCAATTTACATTAATTTACCTTCGCTTTAGACACATCCTCCTTTTTCCCCTTCAGCTGGAGCCAGATCTGCCTGGAAGCCTTACTTCCGTGGGCTCCTGTGTGATCCAACAGCCCAATAATGGTGAATGTTACTTGGAAAACCTGTTCGACCTTCGGCTTGCTGCATCTGAGCTCTGCCTGCTTGTCCTCGTGTACCGTGAACTCGTCTACGGTGAGCGGCTCGGACTGCGCTCTGCTGGCCGTCGGGGACTGCCTGCCTCGCGGCGGCTCTGTGCAGGTTACCTCGGTGATTCGCTTCGTCCCGAGGAGGGGCCGCGTTGTTGACATCTTATTTTTAGCTATATCAATCTATGTAGATGATGGCGACTTCACTTTCAGAAACACCCCTTGTAAAATGAATCGTTTACCCCCTTCATGTTCGCTTCCCACCCCCTGACTCTTGACGTTAGTCAACAGCGCGGTAGTATCTGTGTTTAAACGTTACTCTCGGTTAGCCTGCTAGCCTACATCTCAACCCGTCCGTCGCACCCGGAAAACCCCACGTACGTCATCAACAGACGACGACGTTTGCTGAGACGTCATCGCTCTTTGATTACAGATAAGAGTCTGTTGCACGGGGCAACCATTGTTTACGCAAAAGTTTCTCCTGTGAAAATAAAAATATTGTCAAATAATGCTGGTTAGCATGATCATTAAATGCTGCAAATACTAAGAAACAGTTAAATTTAGGAATTCAGATCCAAACACTACCGGTCAGACGTTTGGAATATATATATATATATATATATATATATATATATATATATATATATATATTATAATGCTTATTTAACTTTTATGCTAAAAAAGGCTTAATTTATTTGAAAAACTGTAATATTATAAATTATTATTATTTAGTTATTAATTAATTATTAAAATAACTTAAAACAAAATGTTAGATCTTTTTTATGTAATTCATTCCTGTGATGGCAAAGCTGAATTTTCAGCAGCCATATGCTGATTATTAATATGCTCAATGATTATAGGTACTCAGTGATTAATAATGGATCTTATTATTATAAATTATTATTTCCATCACTTCACAAAAAAAAAAAAAAAAAAACATCGCTACAGTTAATACCAACAAAGCAGAGGATTGAATTAATCAAATTCGTATTTTTATTTAAAATTCTACATTTTATTCATAATATTCTAAATAAATTATAAAATAGTAATGAATTAATTATTTTATCATTAAAGAGGAGAACTGGCACAATCGCACCCTTATTATTTATAGCTTCATTATCTGCTCTCTGCCTCCAGTCTTTCCCTTGCTTCTCATAACAAGTGTTGCAGCTGCAGTGTCTTCATCTCTCAAAAGACCCTCTCAAGGAAGGAGTGTTCTGGGTCTCAATTCTAATCTCTCTCCATTCCCTGGAAATTCCCTGCAAATGTTTATGTATGTGCAGTCGATGTGTCCAAGGATAAAAACACAAGGTCCAACTGGATGGATCCTTTGATTTACCACTCACATCTGTTTCAAAAGTACAGTAGTGCTAAACTTAATAATTATTAGTGGATAGTTCAACCATCCTCATGGAAGCCAATTTCCACCGTGACTTAAAATTCATAATTATAACAAGTTGAAATTTTGACATATACGTAATAACTATAATATATAAAGTCTAAATAATGACATACTAAGTCATAATTATGAGAGAAAAGTCTAAATTATGAGATATAAAGTCAATTAAGACAAGCAAACCGACTTCTCAAAATCTCATAATTTTGATTTAGTGTCATAATTTAATTTAATTTGATCTCATAATTGACTTAAAATGTCATAATTTCAACTTTTAATTCCATATTTATGATTTGTATGTCAGTTTTGTATTTTTTTATCTCAGAATTATGACAATGTCTTTTAATGTAATAATTATGACTAAATCATAGTTTAACATTTATATCTTATTATTATTATTACTTAGTAATTTCAACTATTTATCTCCTAATTATGGCATTTCATTTCATAATTATGATGTACCAAAGCATGTTTATTTTCTTATGTGGCAGAAATGAGCTTCCATACCCTCATGTTGTTCCAAACTTGTGTGACTTTCTTTCTATTGTGGAACACAAAAGAAGATATTTTGAAAATTGTCACTGTTTTTTGACCATATAATGAATGTCTGAGATGTTGTTTGTTAGTGTTTTTAAGTTGCTCGTGACTTTTTTCAAATTGTGTTATTTTATTTTGAAATAATACATTTGACTAACATCTTGACAGTGTGATCTCACCCACATTTACATAATCTCTGCATTTACATAAGTGACAGCGCACTCATTCACGGAACTGGCATAAAACTTGAACACCTGAGTTTCAGGGTACAATTAAAACTTGTGCATCAAAAGAAGCACTTTTTTTCTTTCAAGCTCTCAGGGACAGAGAGTGTGTGGGCACTGCATCTGTGCAGGGGAGGGATGGGCTGAAGAGGAACTAGAACAAAAGTAGACTGTTGTAAGTGTACAAGGCCATGAGGTAGTTTTCTACACGAGCAGAGGCAGTGGCTATACAGCCCATTCACGACAACAGTCTGTTGTCCACTGTCAAAGCACTCTCTCCAGAGAGGAGAGATGAGAAATATTCAGACTGCACAAAAGAGTGCTCGCATTCAGATGCAGAAACACACACGCAGTTATGTGAGCTCGCGTGAGCACACCCACACATGCCACACTCCTCCTTATCCTGTCTTTAACTTCTCTTTCCATCTTTTCAATAACCACATATGGTGAATATCTATAAAGGTATGTTTCTACAAAAAAAAAATTATTTAGCAAAGTAAAATTCTGTATAATTCTTAAAAGCAAATCAAAATGAAATCTGCCACATATCAGACCAATATCACATCCATTTTTTGGAAAGGAACATTAGTATTAAAGGAACATTCGAGGTTCAATGCAAGTTAGGCTCAATCAAAAAATAAAACATTTTTTTTTCTTGAAAAAAAGCAACCACAACAAAAACAAAAAGGTCATGGCCAGGCACTACAATCAAATAAAATAATATAATAATGCACAAACATTAATCTTTCTTTTAGAACTTGTGTGTATTTGAGCTGTAAAGCTGGTAAAAATCATTTACTATTTTTTTGTAACAGTTTATGGCAGTGGTTCTCAACCAGGCGACCCACAGGGGGCCACAGCAAACTTCCTTTCAATAAATACTTTATTTATTTTTTTTTTTTTTTAAGAACAATACACTCTTAAAACCCTAGAATCTTTAAATTGAATCTATCTATCCATCTATCCATCTATCCATCTATCTATCTATCTATCTATCTATCTATCTATCTATCTATCTATCTATCTATCTATCTATCTATCTATCTATCTATCTATCTATCTATCTATCTATCCATCCATCCATCCATCCGTCTGTCTCTGTCTGTCTGACTCTATGTCTATCTTCACAGACTAAAAAGTGCATTTCTATTATGCTGAATTTATCATCAAGCTGTCTATTATCTATCACGAGTGTTTGTTTTATAACCACTAGATGGTGCACTCTCTCTCTCTCTCAGCTTGCATTTTTGACCATGTATGCCTTTATTCCCTTCCAGCTGTAGTGTGACTATTGAGCTAGATGCATTTCACAGATCGATATGTTTCATTATTTGGAGTCCAGACGTACAGATCAGGGGAATACAGTTTTTATTAAAGTTCACCGAGAAGAGATGTAGTGCAGAACAGTACAGGAAAGTATGTCCATCCAATGGGAGACAGGAGTGACTGTAATATCAACAACCATGATGTCTGTCCTCCACATACACATAAGCAGCTGAAATATTGGCAAACTTGCTACAGGAGATGAAGATGGCATGGATCAGCTTGCTTGCAAAATATTACTTAGGACTGCTTTTATGTTTTTGACACCCTGCCAGTCGGTTGGTTCCAGAACACACAAACACACTCTACTCCGTAACTTCTCTTATGCACATTATGAATCACATCAGTGGGTACACAATAACAAAACAGGACTAATACATTTGCCAAATCTTCTTTCCAAAATCCTCCTCATTTCCATACAGAACACTTAATTTGTAATGACAAAAAAAGCAAAAGATTTATTCAGCAAGATTATAAGTTCACTATTGTAAGCCTGGCGTTATCTGCTGTAAGGCATTCATTAAGGACACAGGCTCTCTCTCTGGCTGGTTCTCCAGCTGAAGGCAGCTGGTGGCCTCTCGGCCGCTGGGCCCGGTCTGTCTTGACCCTGAACACATGGTCCACTTAAGCTCTGATTGGCTGGGCTCAGGCCACAGCTGTGCACAGCGCAGGTCAACGGCTGAATCAGCTGTTAGTCACGGGAATCAAGCTCAGGCAAATCTCTGCCATAATTGTGTCAGTTACTCCAAGAATAAAGGTGAGTATGAAAAATTAATGGTTTTCAATTAACAGTTTTAGATGCCGAATCTTTTATTCTGATCTTGCTTTCTCAGTAACTTGTCCCGACGTGAGTGAGAAAAGAAGGGGGCGGATGGTGACTTCACAGTCTCTCTTATAGGAATACACAGCAAAGCCACCTTCTGCTTTTTGTTGGATATGAAAGCTGGCGGGGAAGTGATGCCATGCGGTGGAATTCATCTTGTCACATGTCCTACTGAAGCGGTGTGAATCCTCCAAACATTTTGGGCCCAGCCTCCGGAGGGAGCTCTCGACGACATGAAACAGCAGAGGACAGATTCGATTATTTTAGGAACCAGCCAAACACACACATGGTCATTTTATGGTAGAAAAATCTAACTTGCTTCTCCTACATGCTGTGGTGGACAGAAAAAAGAAAACTTGCGTGCAAGAGCCAGAGCAAGAGATACCCAAATGTGCTGTCCCTGTAGGTGTGTCTGTGACAGCCCAGATGTGAGTGAGACAGGTATGATAGACAGCCCACTAAACCCAGCTCAACGTGCCCGTCCGGTGGAGAGGGAAATAAATATAACACCACATAAAAGGCAGATCATGAATAATAAAACAGCCATAAATTCCATAATCTGGCCAAATGATTTATGAATTTACAGTGCGAGATGGCCCCGGCCACACTGTAAATATTCATGCGACAAGCGCTAAGCTCTATTTAATTGTGATTAATGGTAATGCATGGAAGCAGGCCTCATAACTGCCAGCCTTTATTACAGGCAGCTGGCTGAATGCAAATGTTATTTCGTGTAAGATTAGGGAGACAAATAGGGTCTTTCAGGCGGTCCTCAGCATCCCGTACAAGAACAGGGCTCATAAGATTACAGAGAAAATGTACTAGGTTGCTTCCCCCAGCAGGACGCTTGTTGATAAAAAGTAAATTGCACTATGCCTGGTAAACACTTATTGGAGATAAATATATGTACCAACTGCAGTGGAGCTGGCCCTCAGATGATGATGTTTTTTGGACATTTGCAATTCATATAACACTCATGGTTCAGCTTCAACTACTTTTGCTTTGATTGGTCTTGCTTCAAACTCAGATTTTACAATGGACATCAAGTGGCGACCCAACACAGAACCAAAATGACATACCTTAGGCCCAACAATATGCAAATGTATTAACATGACAGGCTGAATAGGACAACTGACAATTTTGTAAATGCATTAACAACAGTAGATCTGATATCAGCCTTATACAACAAACACTAGGCCAAATATTGCATTAGTATTATATAAACAAATGGCAGATGAATCTGAGCAAAAAAATATTGCAAATGTTATGTTCTAACTTTTAAAAGCTGATTTTTGTTTCCTAAACAACTATGCATGATTATACGTTTAGATGCGTTTTATTATTAGTATTTAGCCTAGATTCATTTTTCTGAAACCAACTAGCTTTAGAGAGCTATTTTGTACTTAAAATATCTCTCATCTTATGCTTTAAAAATTGAAATTAGACCAAGCTTTGTGGAATCATCTTTTAATGTTGTTTACTAGTTTAAATGTAAGTTGAAGACATTTTTCTCCATTGCCTTTGATGTTGTTGGGATGAGATGTATATGGATTTTAGATGCATGTTGGACAATGTTTTAATTGTCTGTTATTTGTCTATTTTCCTTGTAAAAAGCCATTCGTCATTTTATGGGTTTTGAGGAAGAATGCTTCATTTTCAACAAGATGATATGTGTTCTGTTCTGTTCATTTTCTTTCTGATCGTCAACTCCTATTTTATCTTTCTTCATCTTTATTTTTCTTATTGTTATGAGGCAAATATGCCATATCTTACCAAATGAGCTAATAACTGAAGTGTGGCTCTGACAAACTTGCAGGGACGTTTACATTAGGCGAAGAATGAACTGCAGCACGCAAGCACAGAATGCAGAAAGTGACACTCTGGGAAAACATTTTTACACCCTGATTTCACCTAATGAGGTGTGCCTCTATATTAGCCCCCAAAACACAGCATCTTTACACTTTTCTAACATCAGCAAACCTCAACCAAAAACTTGAGGATGAGGCTGCATGGAGCAATGAAACCAAAAATTGAAAACCTGGCATCCACAAAATGATTATCTTGATCCGATCGATACTTTAATATTTACGAAGCAGCAAACTTCCTGAGGTGGGTGTCACGGTGACGTGGGAAGGTTAGGGCTTGTGAACGGCATCCTCATTCTTGAGGGAGTCAGACATCCACCGGTGGTGGCAAAATCCGCATCCCGTGCTCAGGGAGTAAGAGCTCTGCAGGGGCTGAATCAGCAGACATGACTCTTCTCCTCAGCCACAGATTTAGACCTGGCAGCTGGGCTGGATGGTAATTGGTAGCATTGCTGGGAATGGCACAGTGCTTGCAGGTGAGGGAGGGGAGGGGAGGACGGTGTGTGCCTGCTCGCCGTTCACGCCAATTGCAGTGGTTAGAGGAAGCTGGCCACGGACGGCAGGGGAGACGGTGATGGTGCACACTTGTCAATGAGCACTCAGGGGAGTCGCCGGAATGAGAAGTAAAAGTCCTCATGTTACCCACTGCAACACGCCCTCCCATCCCCCCCTTTTTATTTTTCACTCCACTTCTCTAAACTCCCACTCGCTTATTGTCACTCACATTCATCCACTTGTTTTTGGCCGTCTGATATGTTAACCCCACCCTGTAGCTTTGCATATTGTGGATGGCATTTGTTAAAGCTGACACTGCACCGAGTACCCCTCTGTGAACCGCAGGTGGATGGAATAAATGCAAATGAATAACAAAAAGGAACTACAACGTGTTCATTTATGGATACCATACCACTTTACATGACAGGTTTTGAGTTAAGCTGTACTGTTGAGAGCGATTGCTTACTATAAAAACAGTGTTGGGGATTAAATACTATAAATGTAGAGACTCTACAGCTTTAGCGGTTTGATGTTTTGAAATGGAAGCTGTTTTTTCTTTTAAAAAGGAGTTGTGGTGTATTGTGTCCCAATGATACGCCGCTGTTTCTAATAGTCGAGCAAATTACCTCAGCAGGCACCCTTCCATGTAGCGATTTGTTTCGTTTGGACGGTTCAAGTAAATCAGGGGTGTCCAAACCACAGTAAATTCCACAGAGGACCTACCTTTTAATTTAGGGCCCCACCAATAAATACGTTTCCTTTTTCCCTAAATGCAGTGTTTTCCATTAGATTTTTAATAGATTCTGTGTTTAATGATTCAGTACAAAAAAATAGCAGCTCTGGAGATGAAGTTCATGTGTCCATGTCCTCATATATTGAGACACAGATGTTGAAAACATCACGAGTCACGTGTGTTTGAGTTTGTGTATCAGACGAAACTACTCCACGCATTCACACAGAGACACACAGAACATGCAGACTTATTATTAGCGACATGCACTGACTGGCTGCTGTAGCATTTATTTATGTTGTGTGATAGGATGTTAGATTAATCCATATTGAGTAAAAATATCCAGAGCTTATCATCATTATTAACATACTTTTTTATCATAATCTTGATATGATGACGTTTATCGTCCGGCCCTAATTCAGGCTATTTATAGAACATGCTTTGCGGGCGACTCAGAGACTCCATGCGGGCTACCAGGTTGGTGACCCCTGAATATACTATACACATACACTAGAACTAGTGCTATACTAGTTATTGCACAAAATAACCATGAATGAACATCATAAGGTTTCTTGTTTCAACTGCAGAAAGACGTCAATACACACCATTTTTCAAGTTCAAGTCCACTGAAGTTAATCTACTCTCCTGTCTGTTTGTTTGTCGGACAAAAATGGCAGATTCGGCATTATGATTGGTCAGATCACATGTCAATCAAAATAATTCATTTAAATGTTTAATCTTGTTTAGATTTCATTTAAATAACTGCTTTTGTGCCAGCAAAATGGTTCTGATTAACTGACAAATTAAAATTAAAGTTTGTTTTTGGCCCTGTTTACACCTTGTATTAAGATACATTTTGGTCCAGTAGACGAGGAAGACACATTCCCATTTACACCTCCTGTTTTAGTCTGTTTCTTTCTCTCCTGATTTCTTTGAGGGGAGGGCCTATGGGCAGATGTATGTATGTTTTTTTTCAAGGGCTGGGTCGAGTTAACATGTTATTGAGTTAACACATTAATTAATTAACGCCGACAATTATTTTATCGCGCATTAACTTTTGAATTCATAATTTAATTTTGTGCATAACAATACGATAAAAAGATTTAATTGCTACCCAGCACTAGTATTTTCTTATCTTTTGATCTAATGTGCTTTCGACTACATCTGAAAATGGTCGAAAGTGGAAAAGTACTGTTTCAAAATTCTGTATCAGTAGAATAAGACAAAAAATTTAATAAAAAATTAAAGACAAAACAACCACAACCCCCAAATAAGTGCCACGGTTTGCAAGCTTATAAGAGCAGTAGAGTGGTCGGGAAATGTGCTCATGTATTTGTGTCATTCATACAAAGAACAGCCGTTTCAGACCACTCAACCTGACCGACCCTCTCATCTCAGACCCCCTTCCCAAAACAGACGCTCCTGCCTGTTTTTACTTCTCCCGCTCTTTCCCCCTCTTCTCAGGGTCCAGCCTGGCATGGGAGAGCAGCCACTGAAGCCAATTAGCAGAAGCACTACAGAGCACTTTTACTCAAGGGTTGATGGGCTCATTAAGCATTAAGAATTCATGACATTTAACTCCTCAACATGGCGGGCAGATAGCGTGGAGGGCTTTGATTGGATGGACAAGCCTGCTTTTTTCCCCAGCAATCAACAAAAATAGACCTCTCTCTCAGCTTTGAGAGCTCAGGGATAAACAGGGGCGTACAAATCATTCTTACCTGTGTGAACAATGTGTGTGTGTGTGAGAGAGAGATCTTTATGGCACACCTGTGTGCAATTCTGTACTGATGAAAATTAATAATCTATGAAAACAAATACGCTTGCACATCCACGGGCAGTTAACTTAACTGACTGATTATTGACTGGCTATTAACAATTAATGGAAGCTTGCAATAATATGAGGCTATAGAAGTTATATTGTGCCCTGGGGAATTTAACACAGAGAAGCAGTGTAAGAATTTTGTGATGCTAAGGTACTAGTGATTATGGTGGAAAAGCTGTCCAGTTATGTAAAAAAAAAAATAATATAACATGCAATTATGTTCAAAAACGTAATTTTAAATGCACAATAAATAGTTTTATTCCTTTTATTAATACATTTGTTTTGCTGCAACAAATGTATTAATCACTGATCTATCTATCTATCTATCTATCTATCTATCTATCTATCTATCTATCTATCTATCTATCTATCTATCTATCTATCTATCTATCTATCTATCTATCTATCTATCTATCTATCTATCTATCTATCTCTGTCTATCTGTCTAAATAGGGTGTTTCCTCTGAGGATGCAAGAGACGCAGTGTTTCCTGAAAATATTGTATGAGAAAAAATGTGTAGTACAAAAATAAAACAACGCCAATATTACAAAATATAACATTAAAACGTTTATAAATCACTTGTTTTTCTGAAGAAACATTATCCAAAAGTGACACCAGCACGTAAAGTTACAGCAGTCGGCATCTTTCTCTCGCCTCCTCTGAGCCCATTGTGTTTTAACAGACCCCTAAGTGTGCAGTGAGTAATTAAGAATGAATGAGAGGAGCTAAACAGACCCCTAAGTTGGTGAGTTTAAAAATTAAGAAAATGGAGGAAACACAGACTGTAATGCCTCCGCAATGATTATATGACACACTGAATGAAAAAAAAATGGTGTTAATGGGAAGACTAAAAAAGTAACTCACACACTTAGATAATAACCACTTTGTTACATCAAAATAAGACTTGAAATGGCATGAAAACATGATCTATACTTTGGAAAACATATGTTAACATCAATCAAACCAATAATGCCTTTTCATAACCTACCATAAGTCATCAGCACTGTTTGTTTGAAGGTTAATCTTCTATATTCAGCATTTAAGCATGTCTGTGCTGGTTTTGAGGAGGTGGCAGACTATGTGGGGGGTAAAACAATAATCTGACAGAGATTAACCACTTCATTTATCTGTTCCATCAGCTCCTCCATTAATGATGTTACCCACAACCAAGCACCTGGGGGGTTTCGGTGGAAGGCAGCACTGCTATTATAATATGCATATTCTCATGCCCCCAAGAGATTGATATATCAAAGATATCTGAAGTTTGAATTATTCGGGTTGCAGTATTAGTGTGTGTGCACTTCCACTCTAATACCAGTGTTTAAAAAGTAATCACACATATAACACGCTTTCTTCAGAAATTAACCAGAGAGACACACTCAGATGAGAGAAATATGATAAAGCCGCTTGCACCTGCATCGGGTGGAGGAGGCTGTGGGATGGAGGGATTGCAAGTTATGCAGTCTTTTCAAATTAAGGTTTCATTGTGCTTGTACACAGAGAAACAGGTTCTCTGTACAATGATTCTCACTTTATGCTTCCCTCAGATGTCTAGAATGATACTTACAGCTCTGAAATATTAAACATATATTATTGAAACACATGTCAGCAAACAGGATCAAACTCTCTCAAAAATGTCCAACTGTTCTCTTTGTTAGCCCTCAGAGCAGCTCTTTTCATCTCATCATTTAATTTCATTCTTCCATGTCTCTCTTTTGATCCACCCCATCTCTCTATCTCTTTTCCATCATCTTCACTCAATCACTCTCTCTGTCTGTTAGCAGTTACCATGTTTGTTTTAAAGATTTTCCTCTCTGCAGCTCAAACGCTTCAGATTTATTGTGCCTCTGCTGTCATTCAACCTTATTCACTCCAAAACTCTCACAAAAGGGGTAAAGATTCTGGTGTCGGTGAGAATGAAATAAAAACACCAATGCCAGCAAATCCTTTTCCATGTGAGGAAACACACAAGGTAATATTAAATAATCCTTTTCCACATGAGGAAACACATAAGCATGTATTCAATATTTAGAGAGGGACTTTTCCTTCAAAGAATAGCATGTGCAAGTATAAATTCTCTCTTCTTAAAAACATATTTATTTGGTTGTTTGTGATATTGTTTTAATACAATAATTCAACAAATAAGTTAAAACTAAGCAACTTATATTTTACACATATTGCAGGCTATTTTTTTCCCTCAACCAAAAAAAAAAAAAATGTTCCATTCGAAGCCAAAGCGATATTAGACCTATAGTGACATGTTTTAATGATTCATTTTTTTTAATGAATCAGTTGAGTGAATGATTCAAAGGCTCTCACTTGTTTCATTCATTAGATTGTAGTAAAAATTATAATAAATACAAATTGAATTAAAGAAATAGTTCACCCAGGAATGAAAATGACCTTAAAATGTACTCACCTTCAGGCTATCCAAGTTGTAGATTAATTTGTTTCTTAAACGGAACAGATTTGGAGAAATGCATAACATCACATGTCAATGGGTGCCATCAGAATTAGAGTTTAAACAGCTAATAAATCCACAAATAATCCACAAAAAATGTACATGACTCCAGTCCATCAATTTACGTCTAGTAAAGTGAAAACCTGCATATATGTAATAATAAACACATCCATCTCAAGATGTTTTTAACCTCAAACCATTGTTTAAGCTAAAATAAATACATAGAATTAATAAATTCCACTAACAATAATATTGCTTTCTCTGGTGAAAAAGTGTCTCATCCGAATCAGGAGAGAAATATGCACAGATTACACGTTGTTTACAAGATAATACAAGTTCTAAACAAATATGTTTGGTGGATTTTGACCTGAGAAGAAAACAGGGGATGGACTTTTAAATTGGAGATACAGAGTTGTGATTTATGGACTTGAATTTTGGTCGTTTTTGATTAAAAATGTCTTGATGGATTTGTTTCTAACAAAAATGCTGCTTTTCATTTCACAAGATGTTAATTGATGGACTTGGATCATGTGGATTGCTGTGTTTTATCAGCCGTTTTGACATTCTGACGGCACCCATTCACTGCAGATGACCCATTGGTGAGCATGGTGATGTAATCCTAAATTTCTCCAAATCTGTTCTGATGAAGAAACAATCTCATCTACGTCTTGGATTGCCTGAGGGTAAGTATATTTTGGGTGACCTATTCCTTTAAGTCACCACCTATTGAAGTCACTGTACAGTGCATTTAAATATTTCTATATGAACATGTATATTTCAATATGTAAGTATATTTAATACTAGGTTTTGTGGAAAATTTAATTTTGTTCACAAGTAGAAATACTTTCCCTCCTGATTCCTTAAAAACATCGACCTTGCATCCTTTCTTCGTACTAAATCTCACCATGCAAAGGCGACAGGACCCCGGGGCAGTGTTTATTTCAGAATAGATGGCAAGCAATTAAAGGGATGTTCACCTAAGTGTCCCTGTGACAAGAATAGGTACTTGCTACAGACAAACCAAAGACAAATCAATACTGCTGGGAAGACGAAAACAGCATGAGCCAGAGCAGCAGACAAACAACAACCTTATAGCACAGCCCTTAGCGTAATTGTTTGGGTACTTGCATGAACTGAATGAACAGAGAAGATATCACAGTGAATGTGTGTTCTGGACAGTTGCAGACCGGTTAAGCAGTTCCTCTGTTGCTCAGGATTGTAATTGAGCTGTCAGGAGTGGAAAATGAAGTCTGATGGAGGAAGAAGATGAAATTAGATCTTTTCTTTGGATCGTTTTCATTTTTTTGTGCTTTGTCATATTGCAGCAACACAGTGACTTAGTGAGTGATGTATTTAGTTGTGAAATAAGAGACCTTCCTGTTAAAAAACAAAAAACTATTAAACTTGGTCACAGAGATGCATTTGAGATGGTTGTTACTACTAAACAGGGTCTGAAGGACACAAATGTTAGACATATTGAACTTAAAATCAATTGTCTTCATGCTACCAATTGCACTGATAAAGTAAAATAAAATAAAAACACTGACTGTAGCATACACACATCGACCATTTTGTAACATGAAAAGCGTAGAGACGGTTTAATTGAGAGTTAAATTGGGGGGAGAAGGCTGTTTTAAACTGAAGGAGCTGTCTGCTCTAGTCTGACCTGTACATGGAGGTGAGTGTATTAATACTTGGCTTGTTAATGCATCTGTGCAGAGGGAGAAAGTGACCTTTTCTCACAGGAACTAAAAGACTCTAATTAGCTGCTGAAAGGGAAGATCAAATCAACAGCTGCTGTACACATGCAAGGAAAATATGAAACCGTGCTCAGAATCCACATTCAGACGACAATACTCTGAGCATGTACTCCATGCTGATGCCATTTTGAACTTAATAAGATAGTAGTAGATGACAGTTACTGTAGACAGAAACTGTGGAGTTTTTACAGTTATTAAGTTTAGCAGTGACATTATAATACCATTTTTTGTCAAAAGTCATTAATTTTTATTACTGTCACTCAAATTCTGGAGACTGCAGAGATCCACCCCCTCCTAAGCCTAAATTAAGAGCGAACAGGAAATGATGACATTAAGGCATATACATGACAGCCGAAAGTTTTAGTTCGCAATCTTGCTGCCTTACCTCTTCCACACACAAGAATGACACAATTATACAGTGTGTTGTGAGCACAACAATGCCTGCTGCTGCTTCAGCTTGATGTTAATGAGTGAAAACATGCTGCATCTCTGCATCACTGATAATGTGCTCCATGTTGAATTTCATTGATAGTTAAGCAAACAAACTAACAGAATTATTGAAATAATGACATTTATAGTGTATTCACTATTTAGCATTCACTTTTTTGTTACATTGCAGCCTTATGATAAAATCATTTAAATATTTTTTTGCCTCATCAACATACAATCCATATCCAATATATCACATCCAAACATGTGCTGTATTTCTCTATAAAATAGATTAGCCACAAAAATTATAAATATGAGCCAACATAATTATGGTTGGTGAGCAGATATATATTTTATGATTCAGAACTCAGTCTTACTTTTGTATCATTTAAATACTATTATAGTATTTATTAATATTTTGAATAACCTTTATTATGTATTTTATTTTTTTTAATTTTGCTATGTGCTTTTGTCATTTTCAAGTTTGAAACATTTATATATAGCTTTAATTTAGTTTTATTTCTTTTTTTTTCATTTTTAGTAATTGTCCTTCAATATAAAGGTATTTATTTCAGTTAGTTGCCAAAGCAATATTTGTATTTTAAGTTTGTTATTCAAGACAAGTTAACAATAACAAAGCAATCTAGAATTGATTTTATTTTTGTATTATATAGGATGACAATAATAAAACATGTCACACATCAACATCGTATGACAGAAGTACATAAGAATGAACCATTAAAGTAGTCATTTACAGCGGGCAAGATGGGCTTTTAATAAAACTTGGCTATCTATGCAGTAGAAAGGCATCGATAGATTTAAACTGGTGCTAAATGACTTGAGAAAACAGAAAGAAAGGGTGGTGGTCCCTTTTGCCAAAAAGGTTGGAAAACTTCAACACCCATAATGCACTGGTTTCACTCTGACAGAAGTATAATCTATATTTTGACATAGTAACAAAACAAAGCTGGCCGGAAATCATCAAAGTTATCCTTTAAATAAAGGATTACACTGATGCTAATAAATCACTTTTAAAATAGATATCAAGTTAATTCTTCATAAAATTAACAGCTAAACGGACGAATGATTAATGAAGAATTTTTTAAAGACGGAAATCAGACACTGCCAAAACTAAAACCCAGTGTAACCTCTCATTTAAAAGTCAATGATTAAAAAGTTCAGTCTCACGAGGCAATAGTCCATTTGAACCAAGAGTGACTCACTCGATATGAGCCATCCGCCTGTTCCCATAATGACTCGCTCCTTCACAGTACATTGCCGCAGAATAGCAAGAGATTGGAGGGAGTCTATAAGCAGTGTACTAGCTGCACTAGGACTCCCAGAAGTGTGGACAGGAGAGCCTGGAGAGCAGAGAGGGGCTCTGTCAGAAACCGGGAAAGTGCCACGCAGATATAAATTAGCCTATGTTGTTGAAGGGGTCCCCAGCTGGCTCCCCTGCATACGGAGAATAATTACACCGATTTTCTCTTCCCCTCCCTGCCACCGCCACACATCAGTCTCCAAGTTGGAAATAAAACCCAGTTATCCTTCTCTCACAGCTGTGCACCTTAGCCTGTTGATGTATTATCGCGCACACAAACACAAGTTAGTAATTGCCTGTCATTCTTGTGAGGTTGAGACGAGGCTAAACTACAGGTGAGGACATTGAAAAACAAATGCTAGCTTTGAAAAGCTGGTAATTAAGTTAAGTTTAGACTGTTTCAAATTCCTGCTGCTTTGCCGTTCTCACCTGTGAAACATATTCATTATCACATCGCATCGCATCAGAGACGACACAATCATGAGGTAACACAGTTTTTCTTTGGGTTCAAACACACTTGGAAAAGATAAGAGGCATTGGCTTTTAGAGTACTTTCATGCATTTTAACAAATCTTTTTACCAAGAATCTTTACTTATTTGTAAACAGATATTCAGCTGTTATGCACCAGTCACTCTTTGTGTAATTTCCTCTCATCAGGGGCCAGCTGCACCAGCTGTGTGTAAATTAAACCTTAGCTTAGTTCTGGCATAAACAGGCACTAGGTTACTAAATATGTGGTACCTAAATTTTGATAGGAGCCTTTCACATGTCAGCTCTGTCAAAAAAAAGAATATTATACACTGCTGTTTGTGGCCTAATGATTTTTTTTAAATGCTTTTGAAAGTCTATCATTTTGTATATATATATATATATATATATATATATATATATATATATGCTATTTATACAACAGTTCTTTTTTCTGGACCTTGAATCTGATTGGCTGAAAAGAGTGTTGATATTAGAGTCCGTCAGCACTCCAACTGTTTCAATCTCTCTCTCATAATACTCTACCACACACAATACACAGATTTTAATACAGTAATACGATAAGCTTTTAATGAAGCAACTCAATTTCTTTGTTACTAACGTTCTAAGTGACATTTTGGAATAAGTAGCAGAGGCCAGGGCTCAGCTATTAAAGGGATCCCCGGGTATTAAGACATGTATAGCTTAATATAACATAAATCATGTCTCTTGTTTAAATATGTAGTAGAAAACCCATGAAAATGTAGGTTATTTAAAAAAAAAAATCGACATTGTTTTTGGACTATGGGGGGCGCCATTATTTTATTTGCACAGTACATTCTGCGTTGATGATGTCAAATGGTTGCACTCGGTGAGCTACTGGCGCTTTTTACCACAACACAACTCAGAAAATAAAACACTGATACGATGCCACATTGTCTGGTTTTTGGTTGTAATTTTCAGTTGAAGGGCAACAAGAGAAGCAATGTAAGACTTTACTGCTTTCCGAGTGATAAGAAGAGGAGAAAAGAATGGGGAAGATGCCTGTGGACGAATAAAACTTCCTAAAGACCTGCTTCTTTTTTCTCTCCACTTTAGCCCTGATGCCTGTGAGTCTTTTAGTAGACCACAGCTACTGAAAGAGCTTACAAACGGCTGAGACAAGAAACGCTAGATGCCATCTGTTAGGATGTAAACATGCCGATGCTAATCGCGGCCACTAGAGGAGTTTCTCAGCGCGGATTTCCCAAGATATCCGGGGCGTTTAGACTCCTTGTGGGGAAAAATCGATGGTACAGTTAACCTATATTTATATCCATCGCCACCTGTAAGCTCTTTCAGTAGCTGTGGTCATCATATCAGTATTTTATTTTCTGAGTTGTCTATTCCGAGATGTGTAGTGGTAAAAATATCAACAGGTAGCAGCAGTAGCTCACCGAGTGCAACCATTTTACGTCATCAGAATAATGGCGCCCCCCATAGTCCAAAATATGTATAAAACAGCATAACCCAACCAAAAACAACCACACTTTTTTCAGCCTTTTAGACTGTTCAGGCAGTGCCCTTGTCCAGTGGTTGCCCTTCTAAAGAAGCGTCTGGAGAAAAGGACAGAGGCAGGATAGAGGGACATGGCATGTGGTGAGATGGACAGAGAACAGGGGCCGCCTACCTCATCCCTCTCCTCCCATCACTGACTTTCTTCTATTAAAGTTATTTATTCCTTCTTTCTATTTTAAGCCTATTTATGCTGCAGGCGACTCCTCATTATCTGCCTGCGGCTCTGCAGGGATGACAGAAAAGGATCCCCTAAAAACAGAGCGAGGGATGACCCTGCCCTCCCTCTCATCCCCCTCTTCTCTCCACGCACCGCTAAATTGCCTATTATTTCTCCATTTCAGCCCGTCCCGTGTCCCCTCTGTCGGCACGTTAATGACAGGCGAGGAGAGCGTCGACGTGCTTCTTCTCGTGGTGCAGACGCTCATTAAACAGAGAGGATGCTTAATGCTGTGGAGCTGAGCAGTTTAAGACAACGCTCTGCCTGGACTCCTCTCTGACTCACTCAATGACTTTTCAAGAGCAAAGCAGATGCAGCACCCCGTCTGGGCCCCAGAGGACAACATCTCCCACAATTCCCTGTGAATATGCAGATAGCTAAAAGCATTGCCAAGCTGCTGATGAATAATGAGAGGATTGGTGTGACAGGCATCCCTCTGTCCTCTCGTTTCCCTGCGGACTCAAAGTATAGAATTAAGTGCATTGAACACTCTTTAGAGTGTATGAGAGATTACAATGGTTACAAGTGGCCTCAGCGCATTTCTTCAATAATTTCTCTTCATAATCAGTACCAAACATAAAGGCATTTCTTCTATGCTAACTATATACTGTTAGAAGTCTGCAAAAGGCATAGTGAACATATGAACATTGATATCATTTTGTACATTGAACAAATGTACACTGATATAACACTTTATAGGAAATATAGAGGGATATTTACTACTGTAGTGTGACTAAATGAGGAGATGTAACTGTTACAGTGCCATGTATATAATAGTTAAGGAACAAATACCATATACATACTGTAACTAATCACATTTATAGTTGTACTAAACATTTTGTTTTAATAAACACATATCTAATTAATATTAATGTAAACAGAAATATTTAGTATTTAATATATATATTATACTATATTGTTCATGTAAACATAAATGGTATATACTTTTATATAATATAGGTTTATATAAATTATTTTCAACATATTAGTATATATATATAATATAAAGTATATTTTACATACATTACTGTTCAAAAGTTTTAGGTCAGTAAAAAAACACAAAAAAAATTGGTCATTTTAAACTTTACATTCATTAAAGAATCATGGAAAAAATGTATAATGGTTTAGGCTACACAAGAATATTAACTTTTTTTTTCAACAATGATAAGAGTTTTTTCTAAAGGCACCAAATAATGGAATAATGGCTGCTGAAAAATCAGCTTTGCCATCACAGGAAAAAAAAACATTAAAACAGAAAACTGTTATTGTGAATTGTAATAATATTTTACTATATTACAGTTTTTATTGTATGTTTGATCAAATAAATGCAGCCTTGGTGAGCATATAAGAGACTTCTTTCAAAAACATAAATATTACAAAACTTTTCAGTAAGTATGGTTTTTAAGTATGCTAATTTATTTGGTATTTATTTACACAAGTATACCACATACCTGTGCAGCTCATGTGTTGTCTGTTGAATGACGACGCAGAACATTCAAGTTGAACTATTTTGTTGTGAAGTGAACTTCCACAGACAACCCCTGCTCAGGACCCTGTGAAGGGAACACAGCTTATGCTATTCAGCAGCGGCTTGGACAAGAGCATCACAGAGTAAGTAGAAATCATACCTGCTGCGTCAGCCAAGTGCTGCATCAGTTGACCCGCTGTAGTGGCACACTGTGCATCCTGACCTATGCTGCAGAGACATACTCATCTGTCAATCACAGGGCATAGGGTCAGGGCATAGAGTCAGCAGTGACCCCTCTTGCATGAACTCTGACCCGAGTCGGGTCGTGTACTGCAGTCTGCATCATCACTGTCAGCACGGTAATGTGACAGAAGGTCCTTCAGGGTGGCAACGACACTCATTTCACTGTCAAATATTTTATATTAATATTTTGTTTGCAAAAAAGCATGTACTGCATGCATCTGTATATAACATTCTACAATGATCCTTAATAAATGCATAATTTCTCAATACATACGCATATGCAAGCATAATCTCATAGAGAAAAACATGGGTGTATGCATTAATTATTAGAAGTGGCAATTGTGCAAATAAGCGCTGGCAACTACCAGTGGTATGATTAAAAAACGCCACTGGGCGAAATTACACAGGAGTCTGCTGAATATCAGCTGGGGTCTAGGTGAAGTCTTACCAGTTATTTAACCACTAGTAAAAAGCATTTTTGCTCAGTCCACAAATCATTCTTAATTATTATTCTGCAGATTCATAACAAAGGGAAATATTGTAATGAGTCACTGTTGTTCTTTTTTACTTTGTGCGGTGACTCCTCATTTTTCAGCCATACATTTGCATGAATTCACATCTCTTTAAGCATGCATTCCCAAATGCGATAAAGCACTTGCTGCAAAAACAAACAAATAAATAAATAACAAAGAAAGGGGGCGATGAGAATGGTTAAGAGTATAGGAAGACAAAAAGAGAAATTATCTGAGGAAAAGGTAGATATACGAGAGAAAATAAAGCTGTAAAGCTCACATTGATTACAGGGGACCTCATACAGAAGAATAAATGAATATGATATGGATATATATGAAGTGGAAGGAGAGCAAGCGCATGAGGATAGAAGATTTACGAGATATAGAGTGTAAGGATCAGATGGAGGGATGAAGTGATAAGTGGAAGAACGAGTGAGGCACTCTGTTTTTACAACGGCAGTCAAACAATGACGTTCAACAGCGTTTAGAGCCAAGCAGGGACAGCCCAAGGCATTTAACTTTTACAGCACAGATGATGGAAAGGGTGTGTAAGTGTGTGTGTGTGAGTGAGAGCGAGACATCTTACACCCTGTCTTAAAGCACTATGCTCTCTGTCTTAATCTTTCATTCGTTATGCACATGCAAATCTGTAGCCTCATTGACATAAATACACATTCGAAAGGTATTGCTACTCACAGGCCTCTAGATCTATTTCTATTACCAAGACAGACGCGCACACACACGCACACACACATGCACACACACGCACAAACACAGGCACACGCACACAGAATCCCTGATGAAAGTCTCCCACACTTCAGGGTAGATGTCATGTTCCAGTGTAGCAGAGATATATGGCACATTAAAAATGAATGGAGAAAGGTGGAATGTCTTGGATGGAACACTGTGTTATACCTTGCAGTGCTTCCTCTTTGGCGTACTCGCTGAATTTTTCACTTCTCTGTGTATCTCTCTCGCTCTCGTCTTGTATCTTACATTTCAAGTCTGTTTGTTTTCAGGGGTCACGATATGCCCTGGCATTATGATCAGCATTAACACAGCGAGCTCCCTTTCAGCTTGCTCTCACAACAGTGGGTGACCTTTATAAAATCTGTAAAGATCACAACAAATATCTCCAAAAAATTTCCATATATAGAGACCCTCCGGGTCACATATTTCATTATGTAAACTGCAGCAGCAATCATCTACATCATGTTTTCCCCCCTCTCTCTACTTCTGTTTTACTCTTAGTACTTTCTCCTATCCGGCTCAGGAAGTGTCTGCATGACCTGGACCTTTAAGAGAACCGTGGCAGCAGGGGGCAATTTCAAATCGCATTCCCCTCATCAAACAGTGAGAGAAGGCGAGGAAGGTCAAGGAGAGATGGGAGACGGAAGATGGGAAAGAACAAGGGTTGGTCATGATGAGTGTTTGATCCAGGAATGAGAAATGGCAACAAGAAAGTGGGAGCCCATCAAAGGAACACACAGAAGAAGCTGGGAGGAAGAAAGGACAACGGAAAGAAAGAAGGAGAGGAAGAAAGATAGATATGACAGGATGCTTGTTTAAAATCCTGCATATTAAATCTTGACGCAGTTTGTTCAATTATGAGACTGTGTGAACCACCTCTTTGGTGTCACTTGGTTGAAGTCAATATGCGTTGTTGAGACCCAACAAGTTTGAATATGTGTATGTGCAAAGAATTCTGTGAAGGGATGAAGGATTGGGGGGGTTAAGACGATTCCAAGGGCCTTGGTCAGAGAGGGGGCCAATTGGGAGAACCCCTCCCCCATATCACAATTTTATATGCCATTCAGGGGGTCTATAATCCATAGAGGTGTCCCTGCTGATATCAGTTATCTTGAGGTAAAAATGTTGCTCTGTATGTATCTTGCAATTGTCTATTTCAACCACAGATAGCAATAGAGAAGCCAGATTTTAGTAGTTTAATGGCTCTTTTCCACCAAACAGTACAGTTCAGTACAGTATAATATGGTACGGAATTATGTCCTTTCCCATTGTCAGAAATACTTAAAAAATAGTTGTAAAATACTATGAAACTAGTGAACCATACCGTACCACTTTTTTGAGACCCTTCTTTTGGGGTACCTAGTCCGGTACCTAAAGGGAGGAGCTAGACTCAATGCAAAACGTTGATTGGTTGACAGAGTATCGTCACTTGCACGTGTTAAAAGGGGAATGACGAGTGTTGGGCTTGTTTACATCAGAGCGTGCAGACACAAAAATATAGCAGTGTACTTTATAATTTTATATTTTCAATAATTTTATATTTTCTCATTTTTTATTTGTGCATCCTCGTGTCTTAGCTCCACCCCTTAGGATATGAGGGAAGGATGCAAGGAAAGAAATGAGGACAGAGGAGTCAAAGGAACAGTTATTTTGTACATTGGAATATTCTTGATTACTCAAGCGTCACTTCAAAGCATCATCAGTTACGCCAAAGCAATCTGCCCTTATGTTGTTAAAGTTTGTTATTTAAGACATTCATAATAAATATTAATAAAGCAACATGCTCTATTGAAATATATGAGAAGCATGGTTTTATTTAAACTACAAAGGTAGAATGTAAATTAAAATTATTACGACAGATGCGAAGGGGGAGAAAAATGTATACGTGCGTCAGATTTTTCGACAAGGAAATGGAAGCCAGATCAGGGTGTACAGTCCCATTTCATACCGTACTGTACTGCCCCTGGAAATGAGCCATAACATTACTGTTCACCACAAAAAATATATTCTTCAAAACATTTCCTTTTGTGTTTTCGAAATGACATGAGAATGAGTGATGACAGAATTATCATTATAAGATGAATTATTACATTAAAATCGTTATTGAAACAGGCTTGTTTCAGAAAATAGATAAATCTATCCTAATTTGCATGTTATATAGTGAATAAGGGTTTCAGGGCACGTTTCAACAATATGGAGGTGATGTCAAAAACAAGAGACAGGTGATGTCATGCCGGTGAGCGTATAAGGCCAGAGAAAATTACAAACGGTGGCAACTAATAATCGTCTGTATTCACAACCATCTCTCCTCATCTCCCTGTCTGAAGGCTTCAGTCTAAAGCGGGTCCCGCGAGAGCGTGTAAAATTCTCTCCTCCGGTCCGTAGACATACGCCACCCTCGCCGATAAATACTGATGCTCTGACTGAGTTCATCAACAGTGCCGGGACGCATACATAGGTCAAGAGACACCTCTGTTGTTGCCCGACTCATCTTGACAGGCAGGTGACAAAGATTAATAGCCCCTCTATTGACTGACTAACTTGCAGTTCCTTATCGTTGGCTTGGCCCAAGTGCACAGCGCTGTTATTAGAGGTATAATTGCAAAGACATTTAAAGCGTTTTCCCTTCGGGGATGGTGGAATCCAATAAAGCTTTCATAAGAGCCGAGGCAAGACGAGGCATCGTGCTCCCCGCGCACACACACAGTGGCAACGGAGGGCGAAAGATGGGAGAGATCCTGTAAAATTGTCTGCATCAAGACAATAAGTGATTTATGGTGCATTGCACAACTCTGGTAAAGCTGATTTATTAAAAAACACACAAGGAATCTGTACATATGATAGCTGTCCTGTCAAGTACACCGAATAAATGTGAGCTCTGCCCGAAACATTGTCTGCATCAAAATACATAGCGTATATGGCGTTATTTCAAGGTTGGTAGACATGAATATGTATCTGAAGTATAGTGTGTGTGTGTGTGTGTTGATTTGAGGGGTGTGTAGGTGGAAGATGAAACAGGGAGGGCTGCTGAATATGCAGGGATAATCTGGGCTCTAACTCGATTGTGCAGAAATGAAGTTAGCCACCTAAGGGGAGCGAGAGCCAGGGGTCAGAATGGGCCGTGCCCTCCCTGTCAGCAAGCAGACAGGACATAGGGGACACAGGGAGGCGATGACCCCCCTCTGTCCAGCCCCACCAGGACATCACTGACACCTGAGAGCCAACAGAAACACTGCAATTTACGTTTACCCAGAAGGAGCAATCCATCAAAAACAATGGGAATCATAAAGAACATAATTCCAATTCTGATTCCATAATAGGTACATCAACTACTTTTCTTTTCAGTACTTTTAAGGACAAATATTTGGAAAGAATAAATATATAACTCCATTACCAAATGATTAGGTAATTTCAAGTAAATTCATTAAAAAGAACCGACAGAGTCATTCAGTGAGGAATCAAACTACACTGGTTTAGATTCACTAAAAAGAACTTACTCCCGTGATTTGTTTGGGAATCGAACTACACTGGTTGTGTTGTATGTTTTTGTTTCACAAAAAAGAACTGGCTCAGAGTCATTTGTTCCAGAACCAAACTCAACTGATTGCACTCTCTGTTTTTTCCCAGTAAAAGAACTGTAAATACATTGCAAACTACATGGATTCAGGTCTGACAGTTGTAAACTACTATATCCATTTGATTCACAAAAAAGAACCAAATCATTAGTCATTCATCCAGGGATCAAAGTACACTGATTGCATTTTATGCTTAAATTCACAAAAAAATAGTGTCATAAAAATAATTAATTCTGGTATCGAACTATACTATCTGCATAGTATATTTTAATTCACTAAACAGAACAGACTCACAAGAGTGATTCATTTGGGAACTGTACACTACACTGATTGTGTTGTCTGTTTTTGATTCACTGAAAAGAATCAGCTCACAAGAGTCATTCATTCTGGAATCAAACAACAATGATTGCATTGTATGCCTTTCATTAAAACTGGAATCAAACAACAATGATTGCATTGTATGCCTTTCATTAAAACTAAAAAAGAAAGAACGGCCCAATAGAGTCATTCTTTCTGTAATTGGACAACACTGCTTGTGCTGCCTGTTTTACTCTGTGTTTAAGCATCACTGAATAAATAATGCAGGAAACTCTGTCAGAGTATTTTAGTATGGTGTTTCGTCCACATTGAGGTTCTGGTATCTTTTTTTGAAAACAAAATGTGTTCTGATTAAGCAGATCAGTTCCAAATCTTACTATACAGTAGAGTATGTGGTATCATATAAACATACTAAAAACATTTTATAATGAAGCTCACAAGGACATAAGAGCAGACAGTCCTGTCATCCTGTGGTTTCACACACACTCCACTGCACAGAGAGCACATTTCTAGGCATCAGTGGAAACGTGCATGCTCGCCTAATTTCCGTGTAATCTGGTTAGACTGTGAGCCTTGCTCCGACCTTGTCACACTCTTCACTGCTGTCGTTCTGCCGCTGACAGGATGTGAAACGCCCGGCATTAATGTAATAAACTAGACGTGTGTCTGTATGAGTGTGAGGTAGATGCAGAGGGATACAGAGAAGCGGGTTGGGACAACCAAAGTGCCGAGTTTGTACCGACTGCAGCCTCATGTTTGAGCCAAGACAGACATAATCAATCAATCTCAGGGTGTCAGTGCTTGTAGTTTTGGCCGCTCCCTTGGTGGAGTAGCTGTCAGATCTTGTCTTTTCTTCTCACCTTGAACAGGGATTGGTGATTGAAGGGTAAAATTAGTCACTTGAGGTCAAACACAGATCAATAATGTCATCATTGAGTCAAAGCGTAGTTTTATTGGCATTACATAAGTCAATTTAAAAGGACTCATTGGTTCAAAAATGGTTATGTTCGATAAATCTAATCTAAGTAACATTATAGCTGGATTATTGCTCATAAAGAACCCACACCTGCAGAAATCGAAAGAAAGCTCTGTCTATTTTCCCAGAATTGGAACAGCTCTCGTTCCCAAAGCTCTACACATTGTCTGCCTGCCCCCTTTTTTGTTTTGTTTTCCAGCTCTATTCATTTATTCAGAAATATTTGCAATGCATTATATATATATAACAACTTGAATACACACTATGATGTGCATGTTTAAAAAAAATATTAAATGTGTATTTTTAATTCCTGAGAAGAAACCCATATTTTAAATCTCTAGTTTGATCTTTTTATGAAGTCAGTTCAGGTTGTAAAATGTCATGTGGAGTGACTCCTTAAAATGTATAATAACCATTAATTAATCAACCATGATAAAAAAAACACTTTACACTGAAAGATTTTTTAAAATGTTTAAGAAACATAATGCACATGACATTTAGAGTACATACATGTAAACTATTGTTGTTTTAAAACATTTATAAACGCAACACTTTTGTTTTGCATTTTTCATCTGAACGAGGAAGGGGGGGGGGGGGACCAGTCAGTATCTGGTGTGACCACCATTTGCCCATCTCATCTCCTTGATCAGATTGTTGATTGTGGCCTGTGGAATGTTGGTCCACTCCTCTTCAATGGCTGTAGCGAAGTTGCTGGATATTGCTACCTGGTCTCATGGTATTTATGTACCTGGGTGCACTTTTTAGCGAGACGCGAAATTCGTACCAATAAGTATATATCACTGCTGTTTCCTAAATAAATAAACACTAGAGGCAGCAAAACTTCGATGCCTTTTAAATTTCACACAAATGTACAGAGTTTTGATTAATAAAGCGTAATTTTTCCACAATTGCTTGAAGAATATCATGTTATGACTTCAAAACAATATGAATATGCTAGGAGATTTGAAAACTGATGCTTTTGAACATTAGCATCACACATGTCCAGCTTCATATGGGTTTTCATAGACAGTAGGTTTGTTCGGTAGCTCACGGAGTACGGAGACGTACTTGAGCGGCGGGGAGCTCCGGTTCAAATCTCATGTAAAACTACGGTTTGACAAAGCAGTTCAAATCTGCATATAAGGAAGTTGAAATAGCATGGTTGCATCAACAAATACGTTTTTATATCAGTTTTGCATTTGTCAACACTATCGGGTAGGTTTAGGGTTGGGTTTGGTGTGGGGCATATTTCCAACACGATAGAGCAGTGCTTCCCAAACCTGTCCTGGAGGACCCCGTGCCCTGCACATTTTGTATGTCTCCCTAATCAGACACACCCAATTTAGTTCTTGCAGTCTCTACTAACGAGCTGATGAGTGGAATCAGGTGTGTTAGATTAGGGAGACATACAAAAGGTGCAGGACAGGGGGTCCTCCAGGACAGGTTTGGGAAGCACTGCGATAGAGCATTCATTTTTAGAAACGGTCCCCGAATATTTGAATTCTGAACCGCCGCAATACATTCCTGAAGCAACGTAATAAAAACAGAGTAATACGTGCCTATATGAACATAATAAAAATGTGCCAGGGTTCACGTATTGAAGCTGTGTTTTAGCGCTAATCAGTGGACATTTCTCTTTGAAACTGCAGTGAATTTTGCAGTAAGATACGTAAAACCGGTCTCGCTAAAAAGGTAAGAAGGTAAGGTAAGAATTTTTATGAGACCAGGTTGGGATATTGGCAGGAACTGGAACACGCTGTCGTATACGCCGATCCAGAGCATCCCAAACATGCTCAATGGGTGACATGTCCAGTGAGTATGCTGGCCATGCAAGAACTGGGATGTTTTCAGCTTCCAGGAATTGTGCACAGATCATGCCGCAACATGAGGTGATGGTCGTGGATGAATGGCACAACAATGGGCCTCAGGATCTCGTCACGGTATCTCTGTGCATTCAAAATGCCATCAATAAAATGCACCTGTGTTCATTGTCCATAACATACACCTGCCCATACCATAAACCCACCGACACCATGGGCCACTCGATCCACAATGTTGACATCAGCAAACCACTCACCCACACGATGCCATACACGCTGTCTTCTATCTGCCCTGTACAGTGAAAACCGGGATTCATCCGTGAAGAAAACACCTCTCCAAAGTGCCAGATGCCATCGAATGTGAGCATTTGCCCACTCAAGTCAATTACGACGATGAACTGCAGTCAGGTCGAGACCCCGATGAGAACGACGAGCATGCAGATGAGCTTCCCTGAGACGGTTTCTGACAGTTTGTGCAGAAATTCTTTGGTTATGCAAACCGATTGTTGCAGCAGCTGTGCAGGTGGCTGGTCTCAGACGATCTTGGAGGTGAAGATGCTGGATGTGGAGGTCCTGGACTGGTGTGGTTACACGTGGTCTGTGGTTGTGAGGCCGGTTGGATGTACTGCCAAATTCTCTGAAACGCCTTTGGAGACAGCTTATGGTAGAGAAATGAACATTCAATTCTTGGGCAACAGCTCTGGTGGACATTCCTACAGTCAGCATGCCAATTGCACGCTCCACATTGTGCTGTGTGATAAAACTGCACATTTTAGAGTGGCCTTTTATTGTGGTCAGCCTAAGGCACACCTGTGCAATAATCATGCTGTCTAATCAGCATCTTGATATGCCACACCTGTGAGGTGGATGGATTATCTCGGCAAAGGAGAAGTGCTCACTAACACAGATTTAGACAGATTTGTGAACAATATTTGAGAGAAATAGGCCTTTTGTGTACATAGAAAAAGTCTTAGATCTTTGACTTCAGCTCATGAAAAATGGGGGCAAAAACAAAAGTGTTGCATTTATAATTTTGTTCAGTGTACAAAGAGAGCATTTCTAAGGACATTTAAAAAAAGATCCTTCTATGTATCATGGACACTTATAAATGTCATTGACCTGACTATTTTTGGCAACCACTGAGACTACAGTACCTTTATCTCCACAGAATTCCACAAATATTGTCTGTATATTCTGTCTGGGAATAATAATTTTTCCAACGTAAAGTCAGAATTTATACAGAGCTCAAACAATGAACCATTAACCGGAATTTTACCTCAGGTGAACTCTGCAATATCCGTAATAACCAAAAAGCCAGCAGGAAAGGATTTCATAATGTTGTAGGAGACATAACAAGCCTAAATGACACATACACACCACCACAACAAAACATCTGCCTTATATCCTATAGTGCAGATCCCCACAGGAATCCCTCACAGCAAGAGACACCATCGCACATTTCCAAAGATGTGAAATAGAGGGCAATTGTCAATGCCAAAGCAACCTGAAAAACAGCCAGTTAAGGAGCTCTGCACATTTGCGCACTACGCACACACACCCTCACTTTGAGGTGAGACAGATGGACAGGCAGTCTGGTCTAACGTTTCTAGAAGTATATCTTCATATATCTTAAGGCAAAAGCCTTGAGACATCAGTAAGAATAATTTATACACCCCTGGAAGATGAAGGTGATATTATTTAGCGTGTTCGGTGATGATGTCTGGCTTTCATTATTGCCATCTTGCAATAACAAAAGCTACCTAAAGGAGGTGCATTTTCACTGTGCCCACTTTCACAGCATAAATTGTAACATAAGCAGCAGAAAGCTTTCAAACAGGTCGTCAAAAATAACAAAAAATAACAATCCCTGATTTTTCAGCTCTACTTGAATTCAACAATAACTAAACAAATCAATTGATGTACAATTACTACTGAAGTCAGTTGTTCATTTTAAAGTAATTTCATTTTACAAATGTAACTGGACTGCATGGAATGAAAATCAGTTGTGATGAAATATTCAAGAATAGTGACAATGACTGACATTTGACGTATGTATGCTATAGCCCAACCTACTGTACTGTTTTTGTGGTCTACGCACTGCATGCATTCATAATAAAGGCACTCGCAAAAAATGTCCTCATGACTGAACATGGTAACAGAAACACTTCTTCACAGTGGTCACAAACTGAATGAAAAGCCTTATGAAACAGCATCGTGTTCTTTGTTTGCAATAAGGCCTGGCCTTGTGGAGCTGCCACGTCTATTGTTCTGTTCACATTAGTTGCCCCCTGGCTCCACCGCAATGAGAAAAGTGTAAGAAAATCTCACCTCTACCCATCACATCTTATGAACAGCTGAGCTTTCCTCCCTGCTACTCCTACACACACACACACACACACACACACACACACACACACACACACACACAGAGAGCCAACAGATGTTTGAAGGAAGTGGGAGATATAGGAGAATAAAGCGATTGAGAACGGAAGAGAAGATAAGGTGAGGAGAGTAAATGAAAGATGGAGGCGGATAGAAAACAAGTGATACACAATGGATTTTGACTAGGTAAAAAAAAACTAAAAACATACAGCTAACTAAAACAATAAAACAGAATAAAAACATGACAAAATAATAAAAAATGTACATTTAAAATGTATATTTTTAAAAACAAGAGTTATCTGTTTTTGAAAATAAACTCTTCATATGTTTAGTTCAACCTGGTCTCATAAAAATACGTACCTCTGTGCACTTTCTGTGCGACACCGTTTTATGTACCTTACTGCACGTTTCGTCGCAGTTTCAAAGAGAAATGTCCACTGAGTGGCGCTAAAACACAGGTTAAATATGTGAACCCTGGCATATTTTTATTATGTAGATATAGGTACATATTGCTGTGTTTTTATTACGTATCAGAATTCAAATAGTTAATGCTCTATCGTGTTGGAAATATGCCCTACACCAAACCCAAACCTACCCGATAGTGTTAACAAATGCAAAACTGATATAAAAACGTATTTGTTGATGCAACCGTGCTATTTCAACTTCCTTATATGCAGATTTGAACTGCTTTGTCAAACCGTGATTAACGTTACACGGGATTCAAACCGGAGCTCCTCACCTCCCAAGTACGTCTCCGTACTCCGTCAGCTACTGAACAAACTTACCGTCTATGAAAACCCATAGATACCAGGCTGGATATGTGTGATGCTAACGTTCAAGAGAATCAGTTTTCAAATCTCCCAGCATATTAATATTGTTTTGAAGTCATGACATGATATTCTTCAAGTAATTGTGCGTAAATTACGCTTTATTAATCAAAACTCTGTAAACTTGTGTGAAAAGGTGTAAAAGGTGTTGGAGTTTTACTGCCTCTAGTGTTTGTTTCTTTTGGAAACTGCAGTAATATGTAGTTATTGGTACATATTTCGTGTCTCGCTAAAAAGTGCACACAGGTACGTAAATGCTATGAGACCAGGTAGGTTTAGTTTATAATGAAATAAAAAAACTTATTCCGATTGAAGATGACAATTTGTATGGAATGTTTACTGTATACGCATATGTATTTGTCTAAAAGAAATTCATGCTTTTATTCAGCAAAGATGAATTAAATTGTTCAAAAGTGACAGTGTTATGGAAATTCTGTTCTTTTGATCAAGTCATCAAAGAATCCTTTAAAAAAATTGATATCACGGTTTCTATGTTCCAAGCTTGGGCACCAAATCAGAATATTACTCCTTTTACAGTATTTTTGATCAAATAACTGCAGCATTTTCTTTTAAAACCATTTAAAAAATGACCGAACTGAAAGGTAGTTTATACAAACACACATAATATTTGCATACGATATACAGGTATACACATACACTATATTGCCAAAAGTATTGGGTCACCCACCTTTAGTAATTTCCATGAGTTCTTAATGTAGCAGGTTTGATTTCTATTAGAAGATGTTCTTACAAATCTTAATGTTTGTTGTTGTGACCCACAACTAGTCAACACAGACCTGACACATTGACTAGTGGCAAAATGAATCAACTACTTAGTACAAACTTTAATATATCTTTTCATACAGCTTTCAAGGACACACAAGGACAGATAAGGAGAGAGCACTCATTGATTTTCTTATAGGTAGAACAAAGAGCAATGAAACTTAAAAAGCATGTTTAAAAGGCAGCTTTTAAAATGTTCACCTTCACTGCTATTTGTGCTGAAGGTGATCTAGATCACTGTCCCTGTCTGCCCGCTGACCGAAGACTCAATTAAAGCTCAGTGCTCACTAGTGAAGCACCCAGGCCATCAGACCAGCTAATTAAACTACAGGCACTTACCATGGGAGTTAATGGCCTTCAATTATGAATGAAGGGCTGAAAGCTCAATTAGTGGGTTGAATGAAAACCTTGTTGGTCACAAAAGGCCACAATGTCCTTCCTGATCTTCACCACCAAAAAGAAGGAAGTGAAAATGTGTAAAGACCAGAATAAGCCAATTTGAACAACCATTAAACATTATTGTTGATATAATTGTCTTGTTTTGTTGGATGCTGGTTACTCACAAATCAGTGATGAAGTACTTGACTTGCTTTGCTTGATTAGGCATCCTGTCGAGATTTCAAGAGGTGGTAGAATGATTTGTGCAAAAATCTTCAGATTATTAGGAGATGATATGTCTTTTTCAGTTCAGTTTGAAACAAAGAGTCTTTTTTTCATAGGGTGTCTTCAAAGTGTTTGCTGAAGTTTCACTTAATTGATCAAAGGGATGAGGGTTATTATCATTAACTAAAACTACTAAAACATTGAACTATTAAAACTATTATGAAACTATTTTTGGTGTTTGAAGTGAAGTTGAATATATATACAAACGCACGCACACGCACACACACACATATATATATATATACATATACACACACACACACACACACACACACACACACACACACACACACACACACATATATATCATCATTCAACACAGGACACATTTATAACTGCTATGCTGAAGGTTTCTCCAGGTGTTATAAACCTCTTTGGAGTTTATCACTTTAAAGTATGTCGTGGCAGTGTTGGTATTTTTTCAATAGGATGACTGGGTAGGATACAAAGATAGAAGATTCAAGTAGATGGCATATAACAGCTCACCATCCTGAGCCATTACTTAAGAACAGCATGATCCCATACACATCAGTGACAGACTGAAAGAGAGCGAAAGCATCAGAGAGAGAGAGAGAGGGGAAAAAAGAAAGCTGACCTGGTCTAAGGTTGGTCTCCTCATTAGAGAAGACCACCCACCTCAACCCAAACTGGAGAGCCCTTTAAAGAAGACATCAAATGAACGAGCTCTCCATCACATTTCTGGCTCAAATGCCCTCATGCGGAGTGCCCTCTGTTTGACGATGCCCCATTGTGCCCAGGACGATCCAAACATGTACACACACACAGACAAACCTCTTTGTCCACAGACAGCATTCAATATGCCTGACTTGGCATTAAGCTTTTTAAAGGTCACACGGCATTATGAGCCATGGAACATTGCAAACATCTCAACGAATCACAACCATTAATTAGCCATCGTATTAGCCATTATCTGATCATATTAACAGCATCTGAGACATGGTATCAATTACACAGTTTAGATAAAAGTGATATTCAGAAAATATATATATGCATATTGTATCAAAGTTCGTCACACACAGCATAACCCTGAATGCTTTATTAGTCACTTTAATTAAAAGTGTCAGAATATAAATGAAATGCTGGTGCAAAGACATGATGTTATTTCTGGATGTTTAATGTCATGCACACCGTCTGTGTTATGTGATCAATAGCATGCTTTAAAGTAATCATATTTCATAAGGCATAATAAATGTGTAAGAAATGAATTGCAATCCAACTGGTTAATTGTGACAGAAAAACAGAAACATTTACACAGCATGAGCTGATTGAAAATTCCAAAGCGAATGAGAGCGAATGCACTGATGGCAGCACATGTGGCAAGGAAGATCGACTTCACTCCAACTAAAACTCACACACGAGGAAGTAAAGAGAAAAAGACAGAAAGAATGGGAGAGAGAGCAGGAGAGAATGCAAATGAGTGGAAGAACCGCTGAGCTAAGCTTTAATGGCCAACGAACATTTGAATTCACCATGGAAGCCTTATATATCCTTGATGAATGGAAAATAAATGCTATTAAGTTCTGTGTTATAATGGCCATTGTGCAAATGACTGAATATGTGTTTTTCCCCTCATTACATAACTCATCAGGAAGTCAGGCGCAAATAAAAACAAGTGGCAGTTTCTGCAAATTGGGTACAAAATAGAGCCTCAAACTCTTAACAAATAAAGTATTTTTTCAACTAAATGTTCATTGCCTAACCTTCAGAAAATGTCTGTCAGCCTCAGGGAGTCAAATTAAATATGATGTGTTTTATTTTCTATTCATTTTATATGAACCCTTTTACTGAATTTTAAGAATATGGTTAAATACAGTGTATACAATAAACAGCAGATATACCTCAAAATAAACAATATTATTTTAATCTATAATAAAAATGCCATGGCTAGGCTTACAGTATGACTTTAAATTATTATTAATTAAGCTGCTAGTTTAGGACTATATATACACACACACACACACACACACACACACACACACACACACACACACACACACACACACACATTACTACAACAAATGGCCATCTTAGATGGTGAATACAGATGTTTGATATATTTGAAACTACTTTTTCATGCTAGGTTACTGTTATGTTATTTAATATTTCAACATACACTATCAATCAAAAGTTTGGGGTCAGTAATTGTTTATCCAGTACGGATGCATTAAACTGATTAAGTGACAGTAAAAACATTTAGATGGTGACAAAATAATCTTAAATATATGCATACACAGTTTCCACAAAAAATATTAGAAACCATTTATTTCAAATTGTTTTCATATTTCAGAGTTTTAGTGTATTTATGATGAAAAGCCTGTCTTTGTGAGCATACACTTTTGAATGGTAGTGTATTGAAGAGATCAAACAAAAAATTGAGATTCGTGCTTGGGACACCCAAGTGTACTGCATTCATAGAAAGTGTAAATTCTCAGAATAAAGTCGTCTTATGTAATATTATATCTGCATGTGTGTTTGTCTGCTCCCATGGGTGTATATCTGTGTGTTGTGTGCTAGCATGGCATTTAATTTCCCATCCACACTGAGAGTGATGCTTCTCTTGTTTAATGTTTTTTTCTCCTCCTTTGAACTTCACAGGTCTGCCGACTCCAATTTCCTCACAGTCAGGAGCAAGAGGGTTTTTACAGAAGCCCAACACCTGTTGTTTGCTTGGCTTACACAACAGCATGCAGTGTCACAAACAAACCTGTGGCACTTCCTACCTCTCCATCACACCCTGATCTATCTCTTTTCCCCTCTATCTCTATTCAGACTCTGCCTCCTATTCCATATGATCCCTATATAAGATGCTTCATTTTTCCTTCCTGATCTTCCTCACTTTCTGATCTCAAATGCTAAGACTGTGTGACTTTAGTGAATGTCTTTGTCAGACACATGAGCACATGAAACACATTTATAATTATACATATACACATATGCAAACACACTCTGACAAATTAGGTGCAGACCACTTACCTAGTGTGTTCCCAGCTGCCCCCTGCAGCAGACTGCTGTCTCCCTGTGGCAGGCTGTAGGGTCGTGAAGGTCATGAGGTGGTTGGTCTGGGCCGGGCATCAAGGGACAGCAGCCCACACACAATTAAATTAGTTTGCACTTGGCACTCATTGCATCTGCCTCAAACCTGTGTATCCCGCTGATTTAATTTCCTCTCCTCTTCTGCGGTGAGTTTTTCCACTGCCCCTTGCTGACCACTCCATTCACCTTTTATAGAGAGAAAGAGAGTGAGACTGCATTACATTACACATTACTTTACACACAATATGAAAAAGCAGGAAAAAATAATGTGTACTTTTGGGCCAGAATAAGATAAAAGAACAATCAGACAATATCACCAAAATAGTTGATCTAGAAATCCTAGGATTCATTCTCAACGTGATGAGACAGCATTTAGCTATTATGCTATTCACAGCTGGAAATAGCATCCTGAAAATGTCAGATGTGCCCCGACGGTAGCCATGTTCCAACAACAAAAAAATTGTTTACCAATGGGTTCTCTGACTAAGCACTCTGCTGCACTTTACATTACTGACTGGACTGCATTATTTCATTTTAATTCAGATTTTTAGATTTATACTTTTACTTTCTTTCTTTCATTCCTTCCTTCCTTCATTCATTCCTTCCTTTTATTTATTTATTTATTGTTTGTTTGTTACAGTTGCCTTAAAAGTGCTTTACATAGGCTTAACAATGTGACAGAACAGTAAAGACATTAAAGGCAAAAACATTCTTCTGCACAAAGAAGAAATAGCTGATCAAATTTTTGAGTTGATGAGACATTTTTCAAAACAAAACAAAGCAAAAAAAAAAAAAACGGCCTTGGAAAACGTATCACTTTAAATTAGCAAATTTTGACTCTGAGAGACCAAGGAATTTCGAACAAACATCTTTGTTCTGCACACAGAAGAAATAGCTGATCAAATATTTATGAGCTGATGAGATATTTTTTAGGTAAGTAGTATACAAACAGGACTTCTACAAACCACACACAGCCATCAGGGTCAAGCACAGTCTTTCCCCATCAACACACACTCATTACTAGCACGCCGCATGGAAAAAATGCTCCCCGTACGCGAAGCTCTCCGTAGAAAAAAAAACCCTCTTATGATCGTCACCACGTGCTCCTGTGCTCTTCAAAGTGATGTGTTAATGCAATATCTTCTGCACATTCAAAACTATCATTATTTCACAGTTCCGAGGGAGCCGCCAAAGAAAGCTCGAGTGATGGAGGAGTAAGAAAGAGATGAGAGCAAGAAGGCGTTCCTGATCAAATGCATGGTGAAGGCGGAGGCGGAGCAGGATGCAGCGTTATGATTCCATTAATTGGGGGCTTTCTTGCAAATGACCTGAAAGCTGCAATTACCTTCCGCAGAAAGGCTCCATTATGAACATCACACCCGTGACACACACATACACACGCCTGAACTATTTCTTTATATTCCCTGTCATAGACTGCTAATGAGAGTTTTTAGTGAAATGCATGTTGTGGATTGCAGCTTTATATGTAATTTTGCGTATATTTACACAATACCTAGCACATATCATTCAAGCATTGCTTTTTCTCCTACTATCCCCTTTATTCCCCCAGCACGCGCACACACTCGCTGGAACAGATGATGACATTAGTTGCGGGAGTTGGCTGGACTCCAGGTGTCCCGGTGTTCTGTAATATTGTCACTCCCATATTTCACTCCTCCTGTCCCAGCCTCTGTTAAAGCAAACTCAATCAACCCCTCCTCATCCCAGAACCAGCGGAGTGTGCTTTCCCATCTCCACAATGCATGAGGCCCGTGTTTGCTTTGAATATACAGGGAGCAGGGTACACACAGCAAAGCATATTGTCACTCCTCGGTTGGTGAATGTATATATCACAAGTGCTGACTGTGACTAGTGTTAGCTAAGTCATACGAATATCTGTGTTTCTTCAAGTTGCTTTGGAATAAGAAAGGGATAATTCTTTGAAGAATAGTCAGTCATATTTTATATGCAGCAATATTTACTTTGTAATGATGATGATACTGAATTAATTTCAGTCATTGGTACAAGAATGAGGTAAAAAGTCATGCAATCTGAAAAGCTATCTAACATTTGAAGTGTATATGAGTAAGGGACTGTAGGGGTAAAGACCCCTACCTTAAAGGGACAGTTCAACCAAAAATAAAAAATCAGTCCTCATTTACACCTTACCCTCATGTCATT
Source organism: Ptychobarbus kaznakovi (assembly GCA_027422405.1). Taxonomy (NCBI): domain Eukaryota; kingdom Metazoa; phylum Chordata; class Actinopteri; order Cypriniformes; family Cyprinidae; genus Ptychobarbus; species Ptychobarbus kaznakovi. Next base: position 8,640,582 of record CM049809.1, on the reverse strand, counting down.
TTAAATCTGAATAAGTTTCTTTCTTCTGTGGAACACACCCAGCAATATTTTGAAGAAGGTTTTTGTTCAGTGAATCTCATGGACTAAAAACAATGGTCATCTTTTGTGTTCAAAAACTTGGTTTCTTTCAATATTTATAAAACAAAAAAATCTATATTGATGGAGCAACATCATTTGTTTTAAAAATTATTATTCAAGAAAAGTATTTAGATAAAAAATCATACGAATGTTTGATCAGTCAAAATATGTTACCATTTGCTAATATTTTTGATACCAAGATATTTATTAAGAATTAAGCAAACACTTTTCAAAAGGTCCACTATCATCCCAGTTTATTTTGAATAACTTTTATAATTTCATAATGTGGCGAGTATTTTTCTGTATTGTTCTTATTTTAGTGAATAAACAGTGTGCATCTTGGAGCAATTATTCTAATATAAATTCAGAAATTATTCTCCATTACTCTAAATACAGAACAGCCATTTATTACTTTCCCTCTCTATCAACTTAAAAAAAATTGGTGGCTTTTTTTATCAAACTGGGTTTTCAAGTGGTTGACATTGATGTTTTCCCACAAATACTTTCATTTATTAAAAACATAATAATCCATATATAATTAAAGGGATTCTCATTAGCTAAATACATTTAGTATTATAAATGATTTATTATACATTAAATTATTTGACCTTCAGTGCACAATGACCTCATAGATCATGAAAATACTTCAGTGCATTGTAACAAACAATATTTGAAATACAATATAGCAACATATTCAAGGGTCAGCATTTCCTTTGAGCCATCAGTCAAACATGAACTGGAACATATCTGCTGTTACATAGCCAGTGGCGCTTAGAGTTACAATGCATAATTAATAAAGGTACATGACACACAACTGAGCATCAACTAAAAATCCTACCGATCAAAAGACTGCGGGGTTCCGCCTCCATTTCCTCTCCTGGGACAGCTTAGTGTGACCCCGTCAGTCAAACACACCTGGTCTGACAGTCCAGCTGTTCTCTGTTTCTATGGGAACAGGGGCTCTTGGTGAGGAGCGCTCTGAAACAGGTGAGAGTAGACATGGAAAACAGTCAGCTCAGGCATCTGTTAATCAACCAATCAAACAGTCAGTCTCACCTTGGGATCATCACCTTAAGTGGACATATTAGAGAATACATTGATTATGTGTACAATATTTAACAGTTTACTAATGGAATAATGAAAGAACTTCAGGTGTATAAAACAGACAGAAAGACAAATCTGATCTGCTTAATAAAGAAGCGGTGTAGTAAGTCTGAATGTCAAGGGCAAAACTTGTGACTATGTAGGACTGTGTGTTCGCTTGTACGTGGCATAATAGGAAAAAATGGCTTTGGAGACTTTCAAGCTGCAGGGAAGCCAGTCTGTTAGAGGCTTCCGCTTAACCCAAACAGATGTTCAGACGGCTCTGTGTGTGTATCTACATAATATGACCTCTGACAAAGTGCAAGAGCGTTTTGTGCTGACGCAGCTCCCTTGAAAGAAAATGTGTTGTTCCAGTAAAACCACGCCCCTATTTACAAATGTGCTCAAACACACACCTCACCAATCACTTGGCCCTATCTCTCTCCCTCTCTTTGTGTTTGCTGAAGAATATGGAAAATAAATGCCAGTGATCTCTCATTCCCCTCCTCTATCCGCATTGAGCTGCTGTGACAGTCTTTTAGTAGTGCTGCTATGGCTGCAATTCAATACTGACTGAATAAAAAAAGGTTTAGCTGCTTTTTCTCTTTGTTTTTCTTTATTATTCTCACAGCGGGTCAGCCGTAGGACACGATAGCACCCAAATTGTTATTCCCCCACAGCGATTGCAGCCGCTGAAGTCTTTCAAGTTCTTGTTGTGCTGAAAATACTCCTCAATCAAAACCTGTTGTAACCCTCTATAAACCACTAATATGCACTGAAGTTCAACTACATTCCCAAATCAGTTTTTAAAGTTTGTTTGTGATAAATGACTTTTTACCTTTGCCCTAGGAAAAATCATCAAAGACCTATTACTTACCTAATTTGATATGGAATATTCAAGTATAACAAAAAATGGATAGTAAATGTCTCTGATGTTAATTAGAATAATTAATAAATTATTAATTTAAATTAATGTAATTGCCATTGAAAAAAGAACAATAAAAAGTTGGTCAAACAACACTACAACACAAGCACGCCTGTTTGATTTCTGCAAGGAAAAGAGAATTCACAGTTTGAGTCTCTACATTTCCATTGTTTCTCCTTGACACCAATGAGATTCAATGGAGAGCAATCTGGGACATTTGCTCTTGTCTTCTACTTAGTTTTTGCTTGAGAAAAACATCAGAGTAATCACATCTCTTCCATTTTCCTCTGGAATGCGATGTCAATACTGATATAGGTCAATATATCAATAATCATTGATCTCAATACAATGTAACTGTCAGACCCGTGTCCCCATGTCTTGTGTCTCCCTTCCTCTTGTGCCCATATATGGTCCTTCCTGTTCGTTATTAGTTCAGTTAGTCCCAGCCGTGTGTCTTGATTATGTTCCAGGTGTGTCTAGTTAGTTCTGTCTATTTATACTGTGTTCTGCCCCATGTTTCCTGTCGTTTTTTAAAAGTCATTCCGTGTGTTCCTACGTTCTTTGTATATCCTTATTGTAAGTAAAGTCGCCTGTTTTGTGAATCTCCTCGTTCCTGGCTCCCTGAGTGTTGTGACCCTTACAAACTATGCAATAAATATTTATTCAAAGGCAGGCCACTGTCAATTATGTGCAATACATTTTAAAAACATTAAAAAATTTGAAATGATCAAAATGTGTTTTATTTATCAGAAAATAAACTATGTGGTCCACAAATGGACTTTGTGGTATTAAAATACTTCAAAATATGCATTTGGACCTTCAAAAAAGCTAACATTGCTTCTGTTTGGTGGTAACCAAACAATTCTTTCACATTTCAGAAAATAAGACTGGGATTGGATAAAACAGACCCATGTGACCTCGTAAAAGGATAGTGTCGGATAGTGTTTTATAAATCATAAAACTGATTTGGGTCATTTATAAATGATGATTTCTCTCCAGGAACCACCATTTCTGGCTACTCTGTTGTCTCTGGGGTTAAGGTTAATAATAGCACTTGCTCTGTGGAATTTGTAGCTGATGCTAACGATTGCAGAACCTTTTTGAAGGTTAATGATGCTTTGCACGCTCTCTTCATTTGTGGCGAAGCAACACGAACTGGGAAATATCAATAAAGCCTAAATGTTCAGCACATAAAATCTGCCCTTAAAGCAAAGGTCAGAGAAACAAAGATGGTAAAAAGTTCCTTGGAAACTCGTCAGGATGACTGAGTTTTGATAGTAACACAAATCCAGATTTTCACTATCCCACAGTGTGGTTGAGAGACAGGGCAGTGGGTCATCGGGACTGCGGTGGTATAACTGGAATAGATCTATGAATAGCATGTGAAGGTGGGTTATATAGTTGGGTCGTTGTATGTAGTTTTTTGTGAATTGGTAAAACACAAGATGAAGAGGTGGCGAGGAGAGGATTGAGGGATTTCAGCTGAGCTTCAGTGGGGCATGGGGTCGATTTCTCGGCAGGAGGAGGCAGTAATTGCTCGCGGGGCCTTAATGAGTCCGGCGGGCCTGAAGCACAGCTCTTCATCCAAGAGCCAGACAGGTGGTCTGCTCAGCCTAATAGGGAAGGGACTGGCCCCCGATGTGACATCAAACCCAGCCTCTCACACCTGCCACCCTGTGTATGTGTGTCTCTGAGCATCAGACAGCACTACAGCCAAAGAGAGAGAGAAAACATTCAGTTCTTGAGTAATAACTCCCTGTCAAGTACCCTTTTTGGCGGCCTGACAACAGAGAACAGAATCTATATTCTGTCCGAACTGTCAATAGATACAATTGCATATACTCGACTTATTCATCCAACACCCAGTCGGTTGAGATATCTGGCATCCTTTGTATAAGTACCAATAAAATGAACATCGTTATGCATTGTTCATAAACTTTTATAGCTCGAAACAATGTGTGCACATCTCATCATTAATGAATTCGTTCAACATACTGTATTTAACAGTCCCTGTAGATTTGCAGCTTTACAACGCTCTGAAATTTGAGCATAACCGATGTTATTGGTGGTGCTCATTAACGGTGATCATCGTTAAGTAGGCAGGCATTTCTCCAGTGAGATGTGCACCTCTACAGCTTTGCGGAGCAGTGGAAGTAGGGCATGACGTTAACAAATGTCACTAATGCATGCTGACAGACACCAGAGTATTACTCAGAGCCCGTCATTACACAACACAATACCAGAGGGACGGCCAATAGCAGAATCAAAACATCTACAAACACACAAAAAAACATACATAAACTTGTGTAACAGCCGTGCATATTCGCTTACTATATTTGTGCATATAACACTTGTGCACTGATCTTTATATATGGGTGAATTGTTATATAGTTAGATAAAAAATAGGGAGTTAATTTAATACAGTTAATAATATAAAAATATACAATTACATAAAATAATTATTGAAATATTTAATACAAATAATTTTTAATTGTTTAACTTGTGCACTGATCTTTATATACAGTGTGAAAGATTTGTCATAGTTATAAATAAAAATAAGGAAGTTTGTTTAATACAATTAATTATATACAAATTCTATAAATACATAAAAATAATAAAAGAATAAAGAGATGGATAAAAAGACACTGCATATAGAACAACAATTAAACAAATATTGCAGCATTATCAACTTTAAGGGCCAGATGTACTAACAGCTTGCCCCAGCACAAACAGTCTTTTGGAGTTAAAATAGTACTTTCAGGATTTACTAAATACGCGCAATGACGAATTAGCACTGAAAAGGCGTGAACAGTTATTTTTACGCCTGACCTTATTGAATATGCATTTGTAGGAGTTTCCCTTTCAGATGCAAAATTTATGGGAGGAGAATATTAAAATGAATCACGCAACATGATTTACTAACATTTGCGCTTGTCAAATTACTGGTATTTGCACCATTACTTAACGACCCAAAAAAGCATGTATTAAAGCAGGCGGTAATAGAGTGGTGGAACTATGACGTCACTTTGTAGGCGAAAACCCGGAAGCGAGAGCATTTTAGCACTTCTGGTTCCATCGTCCCAGAGCCAATGGTTTTTCTGAATGGGATTTTGGTTAAATCCCTTAAATGAGGTTTGTGGTTCACACAAGCTCAAGATACTTTCACATTTTATTCTACGACATAAAACACACTAGTTACACCACACTCGTGATTTTTTTTAACTATTATGTTTCTTAAAAGATGGTTGCTAACAAGTTGCTAAATGGGACTACAGGCGCTGTCGGAGACATTCAACCTCATCACGCTGAACAGGTTATGAATTTACAGTATTTTCCAGTTGCATTATAATTTGTAATAATTAATTGTAGAATAACCAATTAATAGTTTCCCGCATTTTATATTGTTGTTCGACAATGTTGTTTTTTTTTTTTGCTTTGTCCCGAAATGCAACACACGTCTTCGGAGGGAACATGCTCGTTTTATCACTTATGCAGAGACTCTGGGTTCAGACCATAAGGTAAACTCATATTACAATTATTACATGTAAACAACACATTTACCGGCTTTACGTGGTGAAAGTTAAACTTTAATGATGCATAGTGCTTAAAGCCACGTTAAAATTAAATGTTTACGGCCACATGAAGCTGTTAGAAAGCATATAGATTGAGGATTTCCTAGAAGCAAGGATAAAATAACATATTGTGTACCCACCCTAACAAAATGAGCTGAAATGTGGTGCTTAGTTCACTAAAATAAGTTTAATCTTACCATATCCAAAAACTCGCTCACTCTGCTGTTATTTAAAAGATTAAATATGTGGTGATACGTTTTTATTTCATATTAATCAAGGATGTATTGACTTTTAATGCACCTTATTTCGAAATGTACAGAAATACGTGCTTTCATATGTCCTTCTGTTATGATTATTTCCGTTATTCACTATACTATTTATAACTAATGTCTCATTTCAGTTTTAGTTTGGCTCTAGTTTTGTATTTATTCCAGTTTATATGAAAAGGTTCATGTAGCGTGGATTAAAATTCATATTCAGAGTAAATCCTTTTCACTGAACGTTAAAAATAAGTTTGAGAAAGTTGTCGGGAGCGCGGTGCTGGTGACGTTGAAGGCGAGCGACCGTGGTGCGGGTAGTTCGTTTATAGCCTAAATTTTGCTTTTCAGTTCTGGCACTTTTATTTATGCTTCAAAATTCGTCAAAGTTAAATTATTTTGTGAAGATTATCTTGATGGACAAAACGTGTAAGTGTAACGCTAATTTACCCTGTTTACTGGTCCTAACTCTATTGCAAAATAGATCGCTATGGATTCTAGGTCAATGATAGGCTGTTTGTTCAATGATATGGAAATAAAACATCAATAATATTATACGGATTTCTAAAGCCACTTCATGTAGCTAAATGACTATTCAATGATTTACTCGTGTATCAAAAAAAGTGCTGCTATGCTAATTTAGTAATCACAAAGGGCTTAAAAGGATCGCTATGATGGTCTACCTATTGTCTTAATGTAGAGATTCTGCTTTGTGATCTTTCTAGCGTAACAGATTGCCACAGGCTTGGTTGTTGCAGACACAGCCGTGGCACCACAGCGCAGCGGTCTCGGCATGTCCAGGTGTGTGAGAATCTCTCTGCAGGTGTGCCGGGTTCGGCTTCGTCCGACCCAGATGCCCCGTTCCCCCCGAGAGCCCGATCAACAGATGGCATCGTGGCTCTGCCCTACAGGAGTGGCCTTCTCTCTCCCCCGAAAACCCGGCACTTCACCCCGTCCAAACCCAGCCCCCCGCCGCACTGCTTAATTACTGCCGCAGCTCTCCGCTCTGTTCTCCCAGAGAGCCGAACGGCCGGGAGAGGGTACGACATTAGGGAGTGACTCAGCTTAGCTTGGAGCAGTTGCCGAGATGGTAGGGGGTTGAGGGGGGGAGCTGCAATCTGGAGAGGACTAGGGCGAGACTTTGCTCTTGCTGCGCAGAAGCGTTGCGGTTAGAGCTGAGGTAAACAAACAAAGCCACATGTAGAGAGAGACGTCTGTGATTGTGGATGTGTGGTACACTGCATGTTTACATACATTTCAGCCTCTTTTTTTACTTAATAGTTTATTGAAGATTATTTTTCAAACCCACAAACAGACAAATGCACAAAAATGTGCCATTTTGGATGTGCATATGCTAGTTTAGCAGCACTAGGTACAGGTATGTGTGGTGGGGAACGAGAGGTGCCTAGAGCTCTAGGCAGAACAGATGGAGCGGCTGGAGCTGCAACCAGAGGCTCAAGGATAGGAGGAGCGCTGCAGCCTCTGTCAGCCGAGTGCCAGAGGACTACAGGATGGAGGTAGACCCCCCATACAGTCTCCGTGCCAGAGTGCATCTGTATTTGATTACAGAAATGTGAACATTTGTAAGTTTGGCAATGGAATTTCTTCCTAAAAATCACTCACTTGCAGATGGCTTAATAACATGTGTGTGAGTGAGCGTGATTCTCTAATGAGCATCTGGATGGGGCGTCTGATTGCTGCAGAGGCTCCTGTGTGTGTGTGTGTGTGTGTGTGTTGGACTGGGGAGGAGGGAGGGTCAGGCTAAATGAGCCACATTAATAACCTGTGTCAGCAAGTCTAAAGAGCAGAAGTGCTCTGGATGACCAGGGGAAGCAGGTGAGGGAGCAAACAGGGTCTCGCTGGTGTCACTTTTGCTATTTATGAGCAAGACTTTAAGTGGAAATCTATGCAGAAAAGCACATATTTAAACAATAAAACATTTAGGTCAAAATAATCATATAAAATAACAGCTTGGTAGCAACAAACAGTCTTTGCAGCAACAAACAGATTCTGCAAGCAACACAAAAGCTATTTAGAACAAAATGGAAACAAACTGGAGTCTTTATGTCTGTGAATGTGCTTGAAACAACAGAAACAACAACAACAACACTATAAACACTGAATCTGAATTATAATAAAACCATACGAGATTCAACGTAAATAGTTGCACAAAAAGAGAAACATGAGGGTGGAATTTCATGTCATTAAGTACTATCTGAATCTGATATCTTTTAGAATATAAAACAATTACAAAAAGAGGTTGATTTTTCCAAGGGTTTTAGTGCTAAGGTGTTTTTATTTTGCAAAAACAACAACTATTATGCAAATTTGTAAACACATTGCAAATTATTTTTATTCGTTGTCTACCTAAAATTAATAAGGTAGGTCTGATCCCCCTAATTAAGACTTGAAGCACACAAACAGAGACAAAACAAATAATATGTTCTAAAAAGTACACATTCAAATCAGTTTTAATTCTATTTCTACCACTAAGGAATATTAAAACTTGGTTCTCCAGAAAGGTTTTACTGAAGTAACCACAAATGTAGCAAAACTATTTCAGTAGGGATGGTGCGAAAGAGGGCTTGGGAAAAATCAAATCATCAAAAATTACTATTCTGTCATTTAATCACACTCAGTTTCTAATCCTGTATGAATGTCTTTCTTCTGTAGAACGCAAAAATATGAGCATTGTCTGTTTTTTTGTCCATAAAATTGAAGTCAATGGTTACCAAAACTGTTAAAATGTCTTTGTTTGTGTTCCACAGAAGAAAGTAATACAGATTTGTAACAAGTGAGTAAACGTCAACAATTTTACATTTTTGGGTTAACAATCACTTTAAGTTCATCTAACTGCACTGGAAATATTACAATATTTAACTTTTATGCATTTTGCAGACACTTTTCTCCAATGCGGTGTTGTTAGTGCCATGCTCTACCATGTCAGACTGTGCCCTAAAAAATACTGATAGAACATTTATTAAGAAGTTGAGCCCCCTGAAAAACATTTGCACACTAATAAACATGAATAATCATGAACTGATTCTACAAACTATTTTGTGGTAACATTGCCAGAAGGAATTTCATTGAGTCTTCATTCATTTCACATACTTAGCTATGTGAAATATTAAACATAACTGCTCTGATTGTAACTTTTGAGCATATAACTCCGGTTAGGAAAGATCATGAAATCTCATAGATTTAAATTATTATTGAATATACTTAACTGAATAAACAGCCTGAAGTCATAGATGAGGTCAACAAAAGGCTCACTGATTCAGTAATCAACTAATGACATTTTATTAAATTCTGAATCACATCATCCAGATATTAGAACATCCATGAAGCAATCACTGAGTTAAACAGTAGATAAACAAACAGATTATAAAGGAAATTAAACTCGAATCTAACTTTGACTTACTGGACGTTAGAAGATATATCAGAACGTTTTGACCTCATCTTCTTCCCATGTGGGAAAGTTGATGTAGTGGTTAATTCGTGTAGAAGCCTGTGATGGTGATAATGATAAAGACAATGATGATAAAAACAATGCTAAATGTGTGTTTGCATGTGAGCATGTGTGAGGGAGCGATTTTGGTAAATTTAGCACTGATGACTCACTGGGCGGATGTATCGCCCACCTCCATCTGCAGGGGACCCATGTCCCGTTTGAGAGCCCATGTCACCTATTCTTATATGTATGTATGTGCATGAAAGAAAGAATATCCAAAATAAACACAAGAAAATAGAGCACAACCTATGGTGCTGCAGCCGAACACTTCAGTTAAACACCCCCCACTCCACACCTTCCGCTCTTCACTCTTTACAGCTCTTTCTGTAAGTGCTCTCTACATTACTGTGATTAAACACTTATTAACAGCACTATGGCATAGTTCCTCCAATTACATTTCAAATATTTAAGGATTTGCAATAATTTTGCTGTGGTACCAGTGAATATGCACGTGTGTTAAAATAAACAAGCACCACAGTGTTACATTTCCGTGGCAATATTTCAGCAATCAAACTGTGTCAGGGGTTTTGGGTCAGCTTTTTATAAACCCGTCTGCTCACTCTCCATCGCCTCAAGCTCTACATCCGAGCCCCAGGTCGCAGACTCACATAAGGCCGCAGAGGCCTCCGGAGAGCGGCGGGGAAAAACGGATGACTCCCTTTCAAAAACCTCAAGCTTAGAGCGGAGGTTTTTGAGATGGAGGTTTTCACAAAATGTACATTTTGAGATGCCGAAAACAGCCTCACGTGCATTCGCAAAAACCCATACATTTCATACACTTACTGTGAGGGTCGTCGCTCACGATGACGCGAGAACACGGAGGCTGACAGCGACGATATTCCATTGCACTTCACCGCAAGGAGAACGGAGTTCCACTGCTGCAGTTGCCGAAGTGCAACGAAGAAAAATCCTTGAATAAAACGATCGAAATCACAACAGAAGGGCTTATATGGCCGTTTTGTGAAGGCAGAGAAATCTGAGGAGCAGATGGTGCGTTTCGCCAGTATAAGAAAACAACGTGAGGATGTCGAGGATGGCATCCGCGCCATCAGCCAATGTATTGGCGTGATTCTATACGGGTTCAGACAATCGGCACGCCCAGGGGCGTTCCCAAAGCATCTTAGCTTTACGCAGCGTTGAGTGAACCTATGAAAGAGAACACATGCTGCGTATTATTTTTGGATACAATGATAATTCTTTTATGAATATAAAGTTCAGCAAGAAAGTCCTTGCTGAATAAAAGTATTAATTTATTTAAAGAAATATACAGTATTACTCACCCCAAATCTTTGAATGGTGGTGTACATAAGTAGTATATAATGATATATTTCACAGTAAACAATTCTATATGAAGTGAGAAAAAATTGTGTGCCTTCAAATATCTTGCTGTTACAGGCACTTAAGAATTTGTTGATTATAATTGGAGCAATCCAATTTTATTTAGCATTTTGACTCACAAGTGAGTTGTTGTTTTAAAATCTGAACATGGTGAAGAGATGGCACAGAGTAAATTTCCACCCTTTTTTGGTGGAAATATGAGAAATGGATCCAGGCCAAAAACCCTGCACCAAAAACCCTCACAGGGGTAGGCAAAGGGGTAGAGTGTGCCCTCCTAAGTTCCTGTCTCTCTGATCACTACATGAAGAAAAGGCTTTTAGAAATCCACTGTCAGAGTAAGTAGAGGGGATGGACTCAGAGCTCCCCTCGATACCCATCTTTGATGTGTAGTCCACCTGTGCACACACAGCTGTTTAGTGGAGGAGGAACATGATGATGAGCTCTGTACGGATCAACACCTGTGTTTTCTGATTTATGGGACACAACAGTTTGAAGGGCCAAGAGAAACCTGGGGTATAAATATAGACACAGTGAAGTGAGCCAGAATATAGATGCAGCAGCATTAAATACACACACAGAAGGTCATGCAAGAATCTGAATTATAAACTAGAGGTCATTCTGTTGAGAAGAGGGTCAAGGTGTTGAGTGGCTATGGAAGCACAGATCCCTCAGATGTTTAGAGGCTGAATGAATCTTAGTCACTCTCCTGCATCCATTTGGTTAATTAGCCCGAGGCTATAGCAGCTCACACACTATGTGATCTTCATCTAGAGATGCAGTAGAGGTCAGAATGAGTGGTATGGCTGGGAATAATTTGCATTCTACTCAAGTGTGTGTCTGACAGCCAGAGTATTGAATAGAGGGATGCTCATTGAAAAAGTGGGTGTGTTTCTTATTAAATCACATAAAGGAATAGTTTGCCCCAAAATTAAAATGGTTATGATTTATTAACCATCATGTTGTTACCAACAAATTACACACTTTTAAGCACTGTGGACTGATGCTTATCAACTTTTAAAAGGATGCAAATGCAGCATAAAAGTGATCTAACTGACTCATGTGCAAGTTTATTCAATAGCTTTGTGTAACAAACAGACCAACATTTTCAGTTAAATGATAGAAAACATAACAAATGGCTCTGAGTTAGATATTACTGTTCTGAATCATTTTTATTCTGTTTATAGAATCGGTCCTGGGTGTGTTTCCCAAAAGCATTGTTAGCCAGCTACAGTATGGTCACAAGTTTTGTTTTTAGCAACATAGTTCAACAATTTGGTATTTTCCAAAACCATATTTCCATCAAACATTTGCAAATAGCATTGCAAAGTTGGCCGGAGCTACAGCTCTTGACCCGTGAAGCATTTTATCTTGTAAGTATAATGTGAACAGATATGTTCTTGAGTAAAATAAACAAGCTAAGCAGTAGAATTTATATCTTTCATTCTCTATGTATACACTTTTAATTTAGCATCTTTTATACAGTCAAGTGAATGGCATAACACATTTGTTTGCCGTTTTTGCAGAGTTTGTAAATGTGTAAATGTGCTCCAGTACTCTAGTGATGTAAGAGGGACCCTGTGATTGAATCAAACATCTTTAAATAAAGCAAAACAACAGTGAACAAAAATAGCAATCCTCAGATGCCATGTATGTTACAGCAAAAATCTGACATTAATTAGATCTCAAACTGATGCGGAAGTTATTACTCCACCACCTGTGTGTAGTCTTTAAAAGTTCACCCAAAAAATGAAAATTTGATGTTTATCTGCTTACCCCCAGGGCATCCGAAATGTAGTTGACTTTTTTTCATCAGTAGAACACAAACAGATTTTTAACTCAAACCGTTGCAGTCTGTCAGTAATATAATGGCAGTCAATTCAATTCAAGATCATTTGTATAGCGATTTTTACGATACAATCGTTGCAAAGCAGCTTTACAGGAAATTACGTTTCTACAATAGATTTCCATATTTCAGAAACTAATATATTGACTAATATATACAAAATATGGTTAATTCTGTATACTGTCTGAGGGTTGGCTTCCTCTGAGGGGTTGGCATCATCTCTTTTCAGGTGTTTGGTCATCTCAGATCCTAGGTACTACCAAGAGTCCAGAGTTTTGCGACCTTAGGGAGCGAGTTGGATTGTAGCGTGATAGAAGACTAGTTAGGTACACAGGAGCTAAACCATTTAGGGCCTTATAGGCAAGTAATAATATTTTGTAACTGATACGAAACCTAATAGGTAGTCAATGGGACCCATGGCTTTGAGAGTAAAAAAAACATATACAGACAAAACCAAATTAAACCCTGCGGCTCGTGACGATACATCGATGAGGTCTTAAGACACGAAACGATCGGTCTGTGCAAGAAATTCAACAGTATTTTTTATTATTTTTGCCTCTGATCCACCGCAATGTCCAACTGTCTTGAACGCATTTACAACAGCCAGCACGTGATGTGTCAATGTGCTCTGGCATAGTAGACGCATGCACAGAAGCGATCTGTCACGCGTATACGTCACTCATTGTTTACACCGTCATGTGCCGGCTGTTGTGAACGGGCTCAGGACAGTTGGACATCGCAGTGGATCAGAGGTAAAAAATGATATAAATACTGTTCAGTTTCTTGCACAGACCGATCGTTTTGTGTCTCAATGTATTGTCACGAGCCGTAGGGTTTAATTTGGTGGGTCCCATTGACTGCCGTTATATGACTGACAGACTGCAACGGTTTGAGTTAAAAATCTTTTTTTATGTTCTACAGAAGAAACAGTCACCTACATCTTGGCGCCCTGGGGCTAAGTAGATAAACATCAGATTTTCATTTTTGGCCGAATTATCCCTTTAAGGCCAGTTCTACATTATACTGTCAAACCAACATTGACGGAAATGTGACAAAGTATGATTTCGGGAAACTATGGTAGTCAAGCAGTGAGTTATGGTATTGTACAGGAAATGCACTTCTGGATGATTCGTTCACAAATCTGATTCAGATCCTGAAGTTCAACTCACTGAATTAATGATCCAGTTATCAGTAAATAACCTAAATTTAGGTCTCTCACACAAAGTTATTGTATGGCTTCAGAAGATTTGGAATATTGCACAGGTAATATGAACACATGTATGATACTTTTATGGTGTTTTTGCATTAAGTTGAAAACCTCAGTCCTCATTCACTGTAACTTCTTGAAAAAGAGCGACAGCACAATTCTTCAAAATTATGTTCCATAGAAGAAAGTCATTCAGGTTTGGAAAAACATGAAAGTGGGTGAATCAATTTTCTTTTTTAGGGGAAATATATATATTTTTTTCTGTCTCCATTCCTTTTCATAAACTGAGAATCACAATTCTCCCTGACGCAAGTTCCGTCGATCTGAAGACAAAGTAAAGCCCTTACCAAACATCTGTACTGACAACAACTGTACCACATTACAAAGAGGGAGGGTGAGAAAGATGAGAAGATAAATGAAAGAAAAATGAAAGTGGGAAAGAGTGTGTGAGAGAGCAATAAAAAGCCTGAAGCAGTCGCGTTCTTACGTTCATGTGCCATGAATGACAGCTATCTGTAGTAGATAATATCCTCAGGCAGGCTAAAACCCCAGAAGTACATAAAACAGACAGCAAAATTATATGTTTATGTCCCTTTCAGCAGCAATATCTATCTGAATACCCTACAAAAGCCAGTGTATTCCAGTCTGAAGATAAGATATGGATTTAAATGGCAAAAACAGAGAATGAATGTGTTTGAACGCTGGACTCGCTATTTTAAAATGATCCTCCAAGCATGCACTCATTTTATGGTATATACTGTACACAGAATCCCGTCTCATCTCAATCATTTACAATAACACGCTAGCTTACACACATACACAGAACCTGATAAGATAATAAAAGCAGGCTTTGGGCCATATGGCGTCTGCCGCTATTCACTGCATCTTTCTTAACGTGGTGAACGGGAGCGTCAAAATAACTGCATACGTCAATCACACACTCATTTCCCTAATAGTTAATGGCGCCATTCGTGAACAACAGACTGTCTGTTTATTATAGCTACATTTTGAAGTTAGCTATCTTGAGATGGAAGTAAGAGGAGGGCACTGGGGAGAGGTCGGTCATGGTGTACGTGATAGATCCAGTGGCGCAGTCCAGCACACCTGTTTATGTGAGTAGGGGGGCAGAGAGAGGGATGGATTTTGCCCGAGCTCGGAAGAGTCTGTCTAGACTTTGACATGATGTATTCATCAGGCCAGGACTGAGCCAGATCAAAATTTCAAAATTCTTAAAG
Source organism: Ptychobarbus kaznakovi (assembly GCA_027422405.1). NCBI lineage: Eukaryota > Metazoa > Chordata > Actinopteri > Cypriniformes > Cyprinidae > Ptychobarbus > Ptychobarbus kaznakovi. Next base: position 8,625,533 of record CM049809.1, on the reverse strand, counting down.
ACTGGATCATTGCATCAACATTAAGGTACATTTCACCCAAAAATGAAAGGTCTGTCATCATTTACTCACCGTCATGTCGTTTCAAACCAGTATGACTTTTTTTTTCTTCTGTGGAACACAATATAAGAAAGTCAGTGGGTCTAAAACACGCTATTAACTCTAATTGTATAGACAAATTAGCTAAATAAAGAATGCCATATAGTCTTGGAAAGACATGAGTGAGTAAATGATGACCATTTTTTTGTTGAATATATTCCTTTAGAATGCCTGATATTTTCTTTCCTTCAAAGTCTATAGATTTGTTTGTGTTAAATATTTATGAGAAACCTGTAGTTGATGTTTTTGATTCATAGCTATTCCATCTTTTACTTCCCTTTGTACTCATCATTCTATTTTTCCAGCGAATAAGGGTGATATAATGACATCAACTAAAAAATGAGGGTGATATATTGACACCAGAAGACCCATCTCCCCTCACCCTGTGGCCCACCACACCAAACCTCGTCTTTCTTCTCAATATGTTCTTTTCCAGTGGCTATCATGGTCTTTAATAAATGGCTTTAATTTAAAGAAAAGACCTTGAAGTGTAGTGTGTGTGTGTGTGTGTGTGTGTGTGTGGCTCACTTTCTTTATATCCTTTATCTCTCTTTAAGGTGCTCTGTTGAGGAATGCACTTCCGTCATCACTCAAATACTCTTTTACACATACATAAAGGAAAACACATGTCGCTCCACACTAACTGTACAGTATAAAATACTGCTGCTACTGTGTTTGCAAAATGACCTTGTAGGACTTAGAACTATTCACAATAGACTTGGTTTCATGGACTATGGTTGTAGCAACATGATTTTCTTAGAACAAAAGTTTTATCCTAGATACCCAATTAAATATAACCACAAACATAAAATAACATTCCTCTGGAAAGAAATACACCCTAGTTTCTCAGCTGTTTCTCACATAGAGCAATGGGATTAAATAGAGCAGTCAACTCCAGTCCTGAAGGGCAAGTGCTCTACTGACTTTAGACCAATCCTAGTTAAACACACCTGTACTTATTTTACAAGTAATTCTGAACACCTTGAGTAGTGTGTGTTTGGTAGTTAAACTCAGCAGGACACTGGAGTTTCTCATCTAAAGTTTCAAATTGTGGACAGATTTGTCAAGATAAAAAATAAAGAAATCAATCAATCAAATTATTTAATCAATCCATACCACAATCATTCAAAGATGCCGTATGTCCACAACTGTCTCAATTTTAAGGGGAAACATCTGAAACTTATATGAAACATAACTGAGAAAGCCAACAATTCTCCTGTAACAGAGCAACCTATTACGCAAGCAGTACAAATGATTCTGGGGCAATTTGTAAGTTACTTTGGTAAGAAAGAATATAAATGTAAATGCATATGCAAATAAAACACTGCCATATCGTCATCCTATATTAATGTTGTATAACAGATATTCTAAATTAAACTAGACCTTGTTGTACATACTATAGCAGACTCTTTGTCAAACTCTGACATATATCAAATTCACTTTACAAATGCCTGTATAAGCGAATGCAATGCATGGCCTTCAGCGGTGGCAGTATTTTATCTGTTGGGGTGACAGGGAGTTTTAATTGACAAAGCTGAAGTGTTTCAGCCCCACTGGAGCACAAACAATAACCACAATAAAGACGGAGTGAGCCATAAAGAAAGGCCTTGTTTTCTTTGATCATTCTATTCCCTGGGTGTGTTGGCAACACTGTGCAATAATGCAATAACTTAGATCACACAAACGCAAAGACGCACACACCTGTGTCTGTATTGTTGAATGACACATGGAAAAATATTCATGTCTCCCTTAATAAAAAGAAAAAAGAGACAGACACGCTGAGGATTTTGAAATATCTGCCTAAATGTGGATATTTTACCTCAGCGTACATTACCATGCACATCTTATGCAGATGAAGTTCAAACTGAAATTTCTCTCTGAAATACAGACGTGCATTGAGGGCACGGTGGACAAGGTCACAGCTCTTTTCACGTTGTGTGTGTGGGTTGTGTGTGGGTTTGTGCTATTCTACTGGTCTGGGTGTGAAAAGGCCTGACTATACAAAACTGTAGGCACTCCAAGGACGTATAAAGAAAACCTTTTATATAAATTTTCCATTGACATTTCTGTTTGATTTCAGATTCTCTGATGCACAAAAATGAGAGCAAAGTTTGATGAGGCAAAACTTTGTTCCAACCCAGACAGCAACATAGTGTTGGCCCAGATCTGGCCCGTGTGAAATCCATGCGGGCCAGATGTGGGCCGGATCTGGGCCAACACTGCTTGCTGTCTGGGAGGTTGGATGAAACATTTTATACCCACAACATTTGTTAAAAGGCATGAAACGAATGCAGTGAATGTGAACAAAAATAATTAAGAGATCAGATTCTTTGTTGGGTCAAAATCTCCCACAAAAGCATACAACACAACAAAAGAGACGCCTCTTCCTTCAAGTCGCATTTCACACTTTAATAACAACTTCCTTTCCTTCCCGAAGATTTTCTCTGTTTCCCACTTTTTGTCCCTTAAAAAGCTTCCCACACTTTTCAAACACACCTCTCTCTTTAAATGTCTGCCAGCATTTCTTCTATAAAGTCCACCCAAACCTAAGAAAAACCCACACACTCTCCTTCTAAGGGGCTGTGCTGCCTCTCTTTTTCTGATTCGACCCCATTACTTCACACTTTTCTTCAGCTTGGATGCCAAACTAACGCTTACTGCGCAATAACAACAGCGTTTCCTGCATCTGACAACAGAGGAGCCGCAAACACGCAGAAACAGCCAAGGGAACAACAGACAGATCCGCATCATTAATATTTGACTAATATGACAGTAGAACGTGATGTGAAGGCATCACTTTTAATGAGAACAGACAAAAGCATGTGTACAGAGCAAAGAGTTGCGAATGACGGAGACAGAGGATTTAGCTTGAGGTACGTGTGCCAATACGTGTGTAGGGAGATGATACAGAAATACAAAGAAGCCCAAAGCTGACATAGTAAGGTAATCTGTAAGATCACAGACCCTCAGGGATGAATTCACTAAAACAGCTGTGCCACTTTTGCATGCGGTTTTTCAGAACAATCTAGCACTCAGAACTGACCTGCAAGATGGAGAATTGCACTGGTCAGTTTTTTTGGGCATGTTTGCTCAGTTATTTGATTCTTTTAGTCAGGATTTTATATCTTGTTTGTTTATATTTTGATGCATTGTCTCCCTTAGTATGGTCCGTTTAAGATCTGCATCAAAACAATCGAGCAGATTGATTTTAAGCAAACGCTGGAATAATAAAACCGTTAAATAATTGGTAACACTTTAGCTCTCACTACTAACTATAGTTGCTTTGCATTACTAACATGTTGGCTGTTTTTTACTTATAAAGCACACATTCTGCATGATCATATTCTACATTCCTAATCCTAACCAATACCTAAATTTAACAACTACCTAACTAACTATTAATAAGCAGCAAATTAGGAGATTGTTGAGCCAAAAGTTGTAGTTAATGGTTTATTAATGGTGAGATTTGGACCTTATACCTTACCAAATAATTAAAATACCATTAAACCATTGTGATTTCTTGAAACAATTCTGTTTACATTAAGTATTGGTTAGTACTTCAATGCCTATTAATGTTTGATTTTTTTTTTTAATTCTAAGGTAAAATTGTGGGATAATAATAATTTAAAAAAGCTAAACTCTTTTTAAAGGCAGTATAAATGCAATCCAACACTTAGCTTTAACTATATATACTGAACAAAATAAACAAAACATGGTAATATATTACATTTATTTTAATAAAATACTACAGAAAAAACTCATAATGGGGGACATTTTTCAGATAATTAAAAATAGCTAAATAGTTTTTTTTAAGGCAGCATAAATGCAATCCAATACTTGGCTTCAACTATAAATGAAAGTAAACACAACATGGCAATATATTTCATTTATTTTTTATGAAATACTACAGACCAAACTCATAATGCGTACTTTTAGCTGCACTTTATCATATAGTCAACAACTCAGTAGCTAAGCTGATTGAATTCTCCCAGTTATTAAGCTCTATGGGTCACTAAATAAAAAGAAGGGCTTAAATATATCATTCACTCAGGATTCGGATCACACTGATTGTGATGTATGTGTTTGATTCACTAAAAAGAACCAGCTCATAAGAGACAGGAATTTATACAGGAACCGGATTACACTGGTTGCGCTAAATGTGACTGATTCACTAAAAAGAATGGACAGATTAAACTGCTTTGTTCACTAATCGTACTATTTTGGTTGCATCAGGACAAATGCAGTGTGGTTATATGCATTTTAACCCCTTTCAAATGTGAATGAAGTGGAAAACGTTTCAGCCACTGTTCACATTTGTATCTAGTGTAGTCTCACTTTAAATTGATTGCCCCAAACAAATGTTTGTATCATAAAAATGGGCCTCACACAAACACACACGCACCTCTGCTGCCCCCAAATCACCTTGGTGTACTTTCTGTGCCAGTCTGTGCTGTGGGTGTGAGATGTGTAGACTAGGCTAGTACAGAGCACACTCGAGGAGCAACACAAGGCACAAATTAGACTCCATATCTCTCCTAAATGTCAGTGTAGAACAGGGTTCCTCAAATCTTTCCCTGGAGGTCCAATCTGCTAGAGAGTTTAGCTCCAACCCTGATCAAACTCACCTGCCTGTGATTTTCTAATGATCTTGAAGACTCTGATTAGCATGCTCATGTGTGTTTGATTAGGGTCAGAGCTAAACTCTGCAGGAATGGTCCAGATTTGAGGATGACTGGCATGGAGCGTGGCACGGGCTGGCTTATTCATGACTCCACTGGGGCCGAGTGTAGACAGGGCTTGCCTGATTCGGTGGCCTCTTCCCTCCAACACAACCAGCAGCCTAATTAGGCCAACAACATGAGGCTGTCTCTGTGTCCCAGCCCATAGCTCTCACTCTCTCAGTGAAAGCTTATCAGGTGGGCTCTGTCCAAACTAAACGACAAAACATACCACGTTAGTTAGTGAGAAGAAATTTGCTCACCTATGAAAACTCTCCTTTGCACACAACTTCATATGCATACTGTACCCTGACACACAAAGCACAAACACTATAAAAAGTAAAAATGTGCAGTTGTTAACTATAGTGGATTCTGATTCTTAAAGGGATAGTTCACCTCCCTCCCAAAAAACTAGATTTCGTTTAATTTTTTCAGCCTCATGTTTTTCCAAACCTGTATTACCTTCTTCTGTAGAACATAGTAGGATAAATTATTAATAGATAAATGCTGTTTTCATTCAATTAGAAATTAATGGGATCTTAAAAGCCCCATAAAGCACCATAAAAGTAGTCCATATCATCACACATGCTCTGTATTATTTTTAATTCTAGTCTACTGAAGCCAAGCAAACCATGTGATAACTTTGTAAGGAACACACTAAAATCCATTTAAAATAGATTAATTGTTTTATTTTTTTTTGTCAAATACCTGGTTATGTAAAACTCGTCTGAATGATTTGTTTCCAATTACAATTATTTTCTACAATCTTTTGTCACACAGGTTTGGAAAGACATGGAAATAAATAACTATTTACTTTCATTAGTGTAACCTAATATAATCATATAGATTCAGTCATATTAAATACTAAAACTAGTTGATTAAGCTTCACTTTTGAGGTTATTTGTATAACATCCTGCTGAAGGGGGATTTTTTTCTCCACACGGCCCACTGCTCCCAGATGAAGATGTATCACAGGTGACCCATTAACCGATGGGCACATTCTACAAATGCAAGTGTAACTCCTTAATGCTTTACCACTGTCACCACTGAATGAGGTGCTTGTGTGGGCGTGCGTGCGTGTGTGTGTGTTCACAGTGTGACACACGCACACACACACACACACACAACACACACACACACACACACACACACACACACACACACACACACACACACACACACACACACACACACACACACACACACACACACCTCATTCAGTGGTGACAGTGGTAAAGCATTAAGGAGTTACACTTGCATTTGTAGAATGTGCCCATCGGTTAATGGGTCACCTGTGATACATCTTCATCTGGGAGCAGTGGGCCGTGTGGAGAAAAAAATCCCCCTAGGACTGGAGATATAGGAGGCCTGTCACACAGCCAGGGTCACAACATACTGCAAAATAAAGAGGAAAATACCCCTAATCCATCAGAACACCTTTTTCTAGTAAGACAGAGACAAAGAGGGAGGGAGGAGGGAGAGAGAGGTGAGGGAACATAGTAACAGAAAAAGGAAAGGAGAAATAGCCATATCATTGCTGACTTTTTAAAATATATAACAAATATAATGTAAAATCACATACCACAAGGGACAGTGAAGCAAGTTGTTAGCTTGTTAAATAAACAAAACTTAATCTAATTAATTTCATGATATTTTATGTGTGAAGGTTTTAGAAATGTTTGTGGAGGACACTTAGCATAACATTTGTTGTTTTTTACCCACAAAATGTATCATATTTATAATAATGTAATTTAATTTACATAAGACAAAAATGGTAATCACTGATATATTCTAATATAAAAGCTATATAAAAATAATTGTAATGTATTACGGCATATGTAAACATAGCCAATGCATTTTCTAGTAACAGATTCCAGGTAAATGTATTCACTTATCCCAATTAGCTAACAAAAAACTAATCAAATGCCTACTTATCGAGTGAGGTATCTTACAGATATCTTAACAGTGAGTTATTGTGAGATATTTTCTTATTCTCATTTACAGATAACAGAGTCGACAGAATCAGATGCAACTCAGAACCCTTAATAGCACCGAGCGGCACATGGTCCCTATGAAGAACATGAATGACTCCATTAACAGAGGAACATCTGCAAGCACTAATAAAAGGAAGAGATGAGGAGGGGGGGGGGTCTGCTTTATTGTTGTGCTCCACAGCCCAGACAAGGGAGGCTGGCAGAATGTCTATTTCACAGAGAACAGAAACCTGCCCTGTATTGACATAAAGGAGACTGGAGAGTTTTCCCAGCAAATTGAAATTCAATTCTAATCTGGCTCTGAATTATTTGCTTTGCGCTGTATTGTAAGAGAACAGGCGGCTTCTGGGGTTTGGCCGAGGGGTGGGAAACGATGCCAAAGCATGTGCTCAGCTCAACACATTTCACATGATTTCTGAGTAAAGCCAGAGCAATGCTAATATCACATACATTGTAAAAAATACCCAACGAATTGCATAAGAAGACAGCTTACTTGCACATGTGAAATGATTATATTTGATATTAAATATACTTCATAATAAGTTCCCATGTTCAGCTAATATTTAAGAGGGATGTGGAAATTGGTAGACAGGTTGGGCCTGCTGTCTGTAATAGAGAGGCTTAACCATGAGTCTTGACTTAAGCTTATAACTCCACAGTGAGAAAAGTGAAAGCTGTGATGGAGGAGGAATGCTGGACAAATTTTCAAAATAGTGAAGAAAGAAGGTAAAAGAGACTAAATTTAAGTCATTAGTCATTACTTGTTACCTCATTTGCATGTATGCACACTCAAACAGGGGCATAGGGATGACACATGCATCAACCAATGCACTTTCATCTATTCATCCATCAATGTAGTCATCTCATAAATATTGATCAATAACTGATAACTGGACAATATTAAAATTCAACAATATTAAAATCATTGGTCATTTAAAATGGTATGATGGCAAAGGTAACCTACATTTTAAATTAGGGAACATTTCTAATTAAATATCCAAAATCATCATATCATTAATATTTATTAATAACCAATAACTGGATAATATTAAAATACTACACTATTAAAACAATTTAGGCATAACAACATTATCCTGTATGATATGTAAAAATGATACAATTTTGACAATGGCTAAAGATTACATTTAACAATTTATTAAATTAGTGTTTTAATTATTAACTAAGTAAGCATTTGATGATGGCAAAGATAATCTAAATTTAGAAAAAATAGAGAAAACAAGAATTTATAAATAAATATCTATAATCATCATGTCATTCATATTTATTAATAATTAATAATTGGACATTATTAAAATGAGGTGTTTAAAGTGCTACAAGTGGATTTAGGCATCACAACGTTATAATGTACAGTATGTAAAATGGATATTCATTTTGAGATTGGTTAAAGATTACACTAACATAGTGTTATGATTAACTGTGAGTGTTAGATTTACATTTAAATGTAGTCATTTTGTAGACGCTTTTATCCAAAGCGACTTACAATTGGGGAATACAAAGCGATTCATCTTGAAGAGGCAATCAGACAGAGGAAGTGCTCGTAACACCAAGTCTCAGACATTGTTCAAATAAGTACAAGCTAGCAAGGGAAGGAGAGAAAGATAAAGATTACGTTTTTTTTTTTAGTTTAGGATGAAGTCAAGTAGTGTCGAAAGAGATGAGTTTTCAGTTGTTAGATGTTAGATGACAGCAAAGGTAATCTAAAGTAAAATCTGGCAAAATACGAATGCCCATGGTAAATATCTACAATCACATTTCATAAGATATTTTTCAATAACTGATAGCTGGATAGTATTGAAATATTATTACAATATTAAAACCAATCATTAAAATGCTAGTGTATTTAGGCATCACATCCTTATAATGTACATGTAAAATTGCTATTTTGAGATTACAAAAGCAATCTAAACGTAAATATAGGGAAAATAAGACTGCACAATTATATATCCAATATCAGCTCCAATATCCAATTTCGACAAATATGATAAACTAAAAATATCTTTAATTACCAATATGGTACAACATCTGGAAGTCTTTGAAACTAAATCAGGGTAAATGATGATATAATTGTTCAATATATTTTATAATCAATATTAATGACGCTATTAATCATGCATGTTGAATGAACAGATCACACAGTTTATCGTCTGGTCAAGGTTACACGAACACATATGTCGGCTGTGCAATGATCTTTCGCTCCTCTTTGCCCCTACACCCCAACGAGTCATGCTTAATCAACATTGTAATGCTAGAGAGCTTTCCGCTCTGCAGACGGACCACCAAACACAGTGACTCCACACAAACCCCCATCCACCCGCGTACTCTCTAACTACCACCTCCGTTCACCCCGATTCTGCCCCGTGGCTCCATCAGATACCATTCAGCCGTGACCATGCAGCTCGTCAAAAGCGAGCCCACCTCCCCCTTCGTCCGCAGCCCAACCAGGGATGACAGGGCGGCTGACATATGTTGGTTTAGCCTCTCTCTCCTGGAGTGACATTTTGCCCAAGAGGCTGAGATAAAACAGATTAGCTCCAGTGGGCCGCAGCAAAGCTCCACTATCACACTCTGTTGCGGTGATGGAGGCCTGGCATTTTGACCGCATTGATCAATGACACAGCAAGTAAAACAAAAAAGGATAAAAATGCATTGTGATATTTTGGCAGGTTAGAAAGGGATGAAGGGAAGAAAAGGAGGTGAAGAGAGATGAGGCGGCGGCAGAAGATGAGAGGAAAGGAGGTAGGGGTGGGGATGCGTGCTGTCTCTTTTCTATTTAAAGAGAGAAATGTAAAGGCGGTAGATAGATTGAGACTGACGTTGAACGGTGGGAAGACTAAGGCAGAGTGGATGGAGGGTAGAGGATGGACTCATCTCTATCTTTTTCTCTCTGTGGATGACGGCCGCTATGATTGACAACCTCATTCTGAGGGAGCGTGGTGACACCTTTAATAACATGAAATGGTGTGTGAGTGTGTGTCTGTGTGGAAGTGTGACACTGTCTCAGACTCCAGCCTTTACCTGTTAGCTGGATTATTACATCGTCAGCTTGGGAAATTCAGAGTCCTCTCTCCACCACACCGCAATCATGCTCTAGCTGTCGATCTCCACAGAAGTTTGCTGTACCTATGGCGAAAGCGCTGATTATAGAGAACAATTTGTAAATTAGAACATAAAACAGCCTGTCCTTTTCTGTCAAAATCAGGTTTGGGCACAATTTCTGATATTTAATGCCTGTCGTTCAGTTTATGAGTTGGAATTTGATTTGAAATGGCAATGACCCAAAGCGAAGCCCGGTCTGACATTGAAACAGAAGAATTAGAATTTGAACTGGAATGACAGGAAGAGGAATGTACTAAATTGCATTTGCAAAAAAGAGATATTCAACAGTCACACAACTAGGGAATTTCATTTTCATTAGTCCAAAACATCAATAAAATGGAAAACAGCAAATTAACTTACCTCATTGAGAGCTTCATATCATTTGACTCCACTTTGGCATAATTTAAAGATTTTTGGGAAATAAAGTGTTTTTACAACATAAAATAAGATAAAAATATATAGTTTGAAACAGAATTATATTATACCTGTTATAAAGTCCCATTGCAAATGATCCAAAAAATAATAAATATGTATTATCTTTTTAAATATATGTATATTTTACACAATCACACATGCAATATACAATAAATTATACAATTTGCAATGGAACTTTGCATTAAATAAAAATAAATTTTAATTATATACCATATAATTAGATTGTTAAAACTCTTGTCCTTATTATTATTATTATTATTAATACAATTAACTTAATGTTTCTTGAAATGCATTCATAATGAAATTACACATGATGACAATTAAATTGTATTATTAAAACAAGCCAACAATTACATATATAACATTTCATATTAATAGTTCTACCTTAAAATACAATTTATCATTCCGTTTCCCACCTCAATTCAAATTCAATTCACATTTAGGAATTCAAAAGGTATTCTTCAGTTCTGAATGGCACACAACCCTGGTCCAAATGATTGATTTAGTGTCTCTGAACTCCGTACTGGCTTCTTAAAACTTTTACTAAATTCCCTCATACGCTTCCATGATCTAGGTGATCTGGAGGTCAAATGAGAGATAATTAGCTGGGGAGAGAGAGCAAACCCTGAAGATGAGCCTGAAACTCATAACATAACATGATTCATTACACATATCTAGCAGCCAAACAACAACAATGCTGCCAAATATCCTAAAGTTTAGCTGTCCATGCACAGACCTAAGGTGTTACTCCGGAGCGTTGCTTAAGGTCACGGCTAGGCAGGCATTTCCTCCAGGAACAGGCTGAATCAGCAGGAGGTGAGAGGTGAGTCTCAGCTGCTCAGCATCGCTCAGGTCAGGCTGCCTGGACATACACACACCTGATGCACTGACTCATTAGCCCATTAAAATGCTTAGAAAGCTGTGATTCACACATACCACACTCTCACAGTCAGAACATGCCTTCCAAACAATGAAAACATATCCAGGACCTTATGACTTCGTCACATAATAGGACCATGTTAGATTAAATCAGTTCAGCGCACACTCCATTAATTTTCAAGCGTTCGGAGAGGAACTTCTAGATGCCTTGAGAGAGAGCGTATAACAGGGAAATAAACATCAAATCATAATTGAAAAATATCAGACAGTGAACCACTGAAATTGCCTATAAATACACAGTGTGCATTGGCAGCACAGTTCCATTAGAACCAAATTAATAGCAAGCAGAACATGAAAAGTTTGACCAACATGAGGCAGCGAATTCATTATAAAAGCAACACCAATAATTTTGTGTTGAAAACTAAAGCATGACATCAAGAAATCAACTATTTTAAAGAATAGGCTATACGTTCAAGCTGCAACATGCACCTACAGTATGTCAGAAAGAAACTTTTAGAGAGCAGGAAGGAGAAAGGGCAAATGTCAGATAGCAGATGTGTGTCTAGTGTGTATACATCTCAGCGGAGCCCTGGCTCTCTGATTCAAACAGTTTGAGGTTTCCTCATTAATCTCCTCTGGAGAGAAAACGAGCAGCATTAATCTCTGGCCTGGTGGGAGTCTACACACTACTGCCCACACAAGTGACCTCAGAACAGCCCACACTGACCAACAGTCCATTCAATGCCAGCAAAGACCCAGTCCATAAGTTTAGTTCATGCCCAGACAGTCAGTCAGAACTGATTCGGAGTAGAATATATGCTTTATTTTGCCAAAAATCTGCTGTTGCCAAGCTCATTTACAGAATATTCTACCTCAAGCAATTTCAGAGCCAAAGACACTGCAGCTACTGATGGATAATTAAGGGAACAGTTCATCTAAAGTTTGAACTTACTCACCATTATGTTGCTCCAAACCAGCTTACTGTTTTTTCATGCATTACTAAAGAATTGTCATGAAGCTTTCCATAAAAAAAAAACCTTAGGCCTAAATATTATAAAAGAGTTCCATACAACTTGTGGAAGTTGTTCTTTTGAGTCAAGAATTGTTATTTTGAGACAGTTCTTTTAACAAATTTGTTAGAAAGATTCATTCAGGAATTGTAGTTTAACTCATTGACTCAGAGATGTAATTGCAGCTTTTCCCGAGTTTCCAGCTCACTGGAGGGGAAGGTTTACAGGGAATACGGACTTAAATTTTCATCTGTTCCTCACACAAAGCAATCCTTTAGATTTAGGAGACTTGAAATATAACAAGACATATGTGCTACTTTTATGGTGGTTATTGGTGTTTCAACAGATGTCAGTCCTAAAAGACCTACATGAAGATCAAAATCTCAAAATATTTTTTTTTCAACAGAAGAAGTCATAAAGGTTTGTAATGACATGAGGATGAGGTCCTTAACTATTTTTTTTAAAAGACATAAAAGTCTCTTTATAAGCAAGGCAAGCTAAATGCCAACCGTCCAAGCATCCGACAGAACCAACTGAGTCCACATACCAATACATTCCACTGACATCTGGATGTATTCGAGTCAAGGAATGGAAAGTGCAAAGGCTAAAGATTGTGATTTATTTTGAAAGGATGCATCATCGTATATGACGATATATTGATAGAGACACCTTTTCATCCACTCATTTATACATCAACTCACACAACAAACATGAACTCTCCTCACCTCCTCCTCTCTTTCTCCGCAAGACAAAACATGCATTTCTGTTCAAACACTCTCCAAGCAGTAGAAGCAAGATGCATTCACTTCCTCATACCTCTCTTACAGAAATGCCCTTGAAACGGGTAGAAAAGTACAAGAAAACATTATTGAAATACTGAAAGAGGTGGAGTGATCTCAGCAATGCTACCATAGCAACTCAATCTCACCTTGAACCACGGGAAGTGAAGGTAAACATGAAGAGCGATGAATTAAAATAGAAAAATTAAAGTCTTTTGTGTTACATGATTCCGTGTTCCTGGAAGCGTCACTGTGCGATTTGGAGGGAAGAATGGTGAATGCGCTCACACTTTATTTTAAAGCTGTAAAACACAGCCCACAGTTTCCCCTCACTTTATCTCTAATCTTCACAAATCTCTCTCTTACATCACACTCATATTGTTCTTACAAAAGTAATCATAATTAATATATGATAAGGCAAGGCAAGGCAAGTTTATTTATATAGCACATTTCATACACAGTGGTAATTCAAAGTGCTTCACATAAAAGGAAGTGAAATAGACATTAAAAAATAATAAAAACAAGGAATTAAAAAAACTAAATATATAATCACAACAATAAAACCAAAATGATATACACATTTATTTTAAATGATTTTAAAACAGTTAAGAATAGAAAATGATCATACATAGTGCAATCAGCTCGGACGTAGCACAGTGCTCATTCAACAAATGCACAGCTAAACAGGTGAGTTTTGAGTCTGGATTTAAATATGGCTAATGTTTTAGCACATCTGATCTCTTCTGGAAGCTGATTCCAACTGCAGGTGGCAAAATAGCTAAAAGTGGACTCCCCTTGTTTTGTGTGAACCCTTGGTTTTTCTAACTGACTCGATCCTACTGATCTGAGTGGTCTGTTAGATTTATATTCAGTGAGCATATCTGCAATGTATTTAGGTCCTAGAGGCCATTGAGTGATTTATAAACGATTAAAAGTACTTTAAAATCAATCCTAAATGTAACTGGAAGCCAGTGTAAGGACCTGAGGACTGGTGTGATATGCTCAGATTTTCTGGTTCTAGTCAGAATCCTGGCAGCAGCGTTCTGGATGAGCTGCAGCTGTCTAATGGTCTTCTTTGGAAGGCCGGTGAGGAGACCATTACAATAATCCACCCTGCTGGTGATAAAGGCATGAACAAGTTTCTCCAAATCTTGACTGGAAACAAAACATCTAATTCTTGCAATGTTTTTGAGATGATAGTATGCTGATTTAGTTACTGCTTTGACATGACTACTAAAACTAAGGTCTGTCTCCAGAATCACCCCAAGATTTTTGACTTGATTTTTAATTGTTTGACCCCTAGAGTCAAGATATGCATTCACCTTGAGAACTTCATCTTTGTTTCCAAATGCAATGACTTCAGTTTTCTCCTTGTTTAACTGAAGAAAGTTCTGACACATCCAACTGTTAATTTCATCAATGCATTGGCAGAGGGAGTCAATAGGGCTAAAGTCATTTGGAGATAGAGCTCGGTAAATCTGTGTATCATCGTGAGTGATAGGCAATTTGGTTCTTTCTCATTATTTGACTTAGTGGGAGCATAAACAAGGCTACATGAGAGGCTAAACAAGAGCGGTGAAAGAATTGAGCCTTGTGGGACTCCGCATGTCATGGGCATCCACTGAGACTTATGCTCTCCTATACTCACATAATAACCTCTCCCTTCTAAGTATGACCTGAACCATTTGTGTACCATCCCAGAAAGTCCGACCCAGTTTTCCAGTCTCTGTAGAAGTATGTTATGATCGACAGTGTCAAATGCAGCACTAAGATCTAGTAGTACCAGCACTGATATTTTGCCAGAATCAGAATTAAGGCGAATATCATTTATTATCTTAATAAGCGCTGTCTCTGTGCTGTGATGCGCTCGGAAACCAGATACATTTTTTTCCAGGTATCCATTTGAATTTAAGTATTTGTTCAGCTGATTAAAAACTACCTTTTCAATAATCTTACCTATGAAAGGAAGATTTGATATTGGTCTATATTTGCTCAACATGGTGTTATCAAGATTGGATTTTTTCAGAAGGGGCTTAACAACTGCAGCTTTCAGGGAGTTTGGAAAAGTCCCAGAAAGAAGTGAGGCGTTCACCACTTCTAAGAGATCTGCTTCTAAACAGTTAAGCACACTTTTGAAAAAAAATGTGGGAAGTGTGTTGTGACGAGTGGGGCGGGGCCAAGAGCCGTGGGAATAGAGCGAGGCCGGTGGAGTAAATGATAATGAATGACACCTGCGCCACTCCCCGGTCTCGAGTCCCACGGAGGAGCTTCGGAAGGATAAAAGGAGGAGTGATGACAGTGAAAGACGAGAGAGGACCAGGCCTGGATTTTAGTTTGTGTTTTGTGTGCGGCAGTCATCCGTGAGGGGCTGCCGCTTTTATTTTGTGTTTGGTTATTTTATTATTAAAGTCTTGAACGTTCGCCTCCTTCTTCCCGATCTAAGAACTTCATTACATGTGTCAAGATAGCAGGTTGACGATTTAAGGTGCAGTACTATTTATTCCAAAATTTTGCTATCAATTTCTTCAAAAACAGACATAGTCACTTCTTTTTAAAATTGCGGTCGAATCTGTGTGACCTCTGCATAACTAGAGGATGTGCCAATCTCCTTTCTGATATTATTGATCTTCTCAGAAAAGAAGGAAGCAAACTCGTTGCATTTGCTGTTGGAGAGCATTTCACTGGGAATCTGACTTGGGGGGTTTGTCAGTCTCTCAACAGTAGCAAAAAGAGTGCGAGTGGTGTTTAATTTACTGTTTATAAGGTTTAAGAAGAAGGTCTGTCTAGCTGTGGCTTGTTCTACATTGAAAGTATGAAGGCTGTCTTTAAAGATGCTATAGTGAATTTCGAGTTTCGTCTTCCGCCACATCCGCTCAGCCTTTCTGTAAAATAAAATTAAATAAAATCTGCCATAATGTAAAACATTTCATAGCATCAAAAGATTTGGTCAAGTGTCAAATAAGTACCATAAGATATGCTTTAAAAGAATAAAACGCACTGTATAAGACAATATAAAACTGTGCTTTTCCACAGTTTCATGGAAACCTTTTTTGCAAAAAGATCTCAAGTAAATACAACTAGAAGTAACATAGTAGGTAAATGTTTCATAAGATTCTATTTATATAACATCGACTATATGTCGACTTTCACATATGTCGATACATCGACTTTCCCCTCCCCAAAACAGATATGCACCTGAAGACTTGCAACACACCTTGAACAGGGGTGTGAGGACACGGGTGCGAAAAACGGATGGTGACGCTTCTCACACTCTCATGTGAAAGCATGAGACTGCATGTGTGAGTCCCACTCCTGTGTGTGTTCACTGGGCAGGTGTAAAAGTGTGTTTGTACTGATGGAATGGAAGTGGGCGAATGTGTCTAAACAGTGCGACATTGTGTGCTTATTAAAAAGCCAAAAGAATTTGACTACTTTTTTCAAGTGTTACATAGAACACTTTATCATTTGTGGCAGGAAATAGAACAGTATGTTATATAACAGTATGTTGTAGGGTAATATAGAACACAATATTAAGCTCTAGACTTTTCCAAATATAAATTTCTCCAGGAACCTCTTGCATTTTGGTTTTGTTGTATGTCTTGGCCTTTTAGCGACAAGAGAATCATGGCAGGATATAATGGTAGGGTGTACGTCGGGAGACAGTGTATTAAATCTGTATACAAATAGCACTCCTTACTCGGCAATATAGTTTGGTGTCAGCATGTTGCTATGCAAACAACCTGATTCTCAAAGCAGCCTGAAATATCAAAGAAATACACATACTGTATATTGAGTATAATAATTCATTTTTTATTTAGACTGAACTATTTTTTATCTATTCTTGTTGGTTTCAAGTGAACTGTATTTATAATCTGCACTTCTCTCTACTACACTCCAGTAATTATGATTTTTTTATTACCAGTCAAACTGTCTTCCTGTGGCTCTCATGCTGAAAGCAGCTGGAGTTTTCAGAAATTAAATTAACTAAAATATTTACTACTGAATTTATGATTGGATACCAACCAGCTGCTACTTATAGCAATAATGACCATACTCTATTACAATATATTCTGCATGTCTCTCTCTTATTTTCTCATAACCAATTTTACCAACAACATGACCCTAATTTTCCACAATTAATATCCCAACCACATAAATTAAAAACACTTATCATAGGCATTTTAGGGGCTATAATCACTATGCTCTGTATTGACAGCCTATAGGAGACATATGACACCGGTCATTTCCCACTAGACTGCGGTGTACCAGAGGGATTAGTTTTTTTTTTTTTTAAAGGAGGATCAAATCTGCGCATAGGGATGAGAAGCCATTTGGACCAGTGCTTCAATAATGGATACTTCAGTTCAGGACTACATGACTTTTTAAAAAGGCTGGGCAAATACTCAGAATGTTGCTTGTTTCACATCTTTTCCCTCTGCACTTTGCTGCCTGAAAATCACACATTAAATTGAAACATTTAAACAGATGGACTAGAAATATTCTTGCCACACTTTCGAGGAGACAAGCTCAATCTATCCTAGTATACCAATCCCTGTATATCGGGCAATTCTATTAGCCAGGTAACCTTTCAAATGACAGGCATTCTGTGCGCTCTTTTGTAACATATAAAGACAAATCTGAACCTGAGTACAGAGGTGCAGACAGAGAGATGGAGTGTGACAGGGTGAATTCTGGTTTAGAAAGATGGAAAATGACGAGAGAACAGCTATATAAATAGGATATATTTTAAAGACAGGGCTCTGAAAACCACTATAAAACCATCAAACAAGACCAGTCTAAACAGTTTAGGCAGACCAGGAAACCATCCAGTGGATGGATTAAGCAGTTTGTTTCAGCAAGGCAGGAGACTGTTATGGGATATGCAATATATTGCAGTTCTGTGGAGCGAGATCTTAGTTCAGAGCTGATTCACGTGTCTTTATTAAAGCAGCCTGCCACTTGTTTGAAAGGAAGAAAAGAGAAAGTATTGCAAATGCGTGTAGGATCCCATTCCTGAAGGCTGATGCGGAGGCTACAAGGCTGCGGCGGAGTGTGGCGCAGTGCACACACACAAACACAGAGATGCAAACATGCACTCAAACATACAAAGACACACACACACACACACACACAAAAGAGACACGCAAGCACTTCAGGGAGCATGCCGGTGTATTTGCCAATGGGTCTTTTCATCGAGCTCAAGACCTTCTGCAAACAGAAGAGACAACCCAAGGCCAGTGTGGAGAAGAGAGAGAGACATGTAATGCTTTTTACATGCGTTTATTCTCTCAATCCCTCCCTCTCTTGCCATGTTTTTGATGAGAGAAGGTCATTGAGGAGGACAGACAAATATGTTTCTGTAGCTGAAAATTTATGTTAGGAAATGATTGCGCCATTCTCTCCCTGGGTTTCGGGAATGGTGGGGATTTGGGTCTCTCAAAGTAAACACAAAAGACTCAGCTATTCATGTAGATAATGAATAAATTAAGTTTGTTGTTAGTAGGGCATTTCTTCAATTATGGGCACTTTTGGGTCATTGGTCCATTGTAAATAAACTCTCTTGAAATATGTTATTCACAGTCTTCACAGAGATTTGGGACAAAATTGTTCCGTGTGATGAAATTAAATTACAAATGTGGGACAATCACTCTTTGTTACTAGTCACTTGCATTAATTAAACTTGTATGATGGATTTTCATATTTCAGGATTTAAAGACTGGGCCTGGTATAAGGGTAAAACAAAATCTATACATAAAGGCATTTTAAAAGCATAGGGAATATAAATCATGAAAGCATATAAAAAGCATTTGAGCTCAAACTGAAGAGCATGGAGCTAGCAAGGGCATGGTTTGATTCCAAGGGAAAGCAAGAACTGATTAAATGTATACTTATATTCCATTTAGATAAAATCATCTGCCAAATTACATAAATGTAAAATTATTCCAAGTAAGTTTTCATATAACAAAAAGGAAAAGAAAAAAATAAATGTAGAAAAAAAATCCTGAGACAGGGGAAAACAACCCTGAGACATAAATGTGCCTGAAGTTGAAGAAACACCCATTAGCAAAAAGAAAGTCAGAAAGCTAAAAATGCTTGTAATTCTCCCATAGTATCTTGTGTTATTAAAACTTGAAATGTGCTTCATCCGGCTGTTGCTTTGGACAACAGTGGTCCACAAGATCAGGGTTTTCTTACAGTGTATTGTTTTACTTTGCTACATTCATTTGTTTTGTATGCTGCTGATTTTCTGGTGCCTGTGACCCGGCAAAACAAACTGGACATGAGCAAAATCTGACTTATTTAAGACAGAACCAAAGACAAGATATTACCTTTTCAGATCATGTTGATTTAATATTACCTCTCATTCACATTTACTTGCCTTGAAAACTGTAGAGCAACATGCATTTTCTCAGCGTGACCGACAGACAAAAATCACAGGCAGGCCACGGTGTGTTTCAGTAAGTAATGGATTGATCTGTTAGGGATGTTTTGGAGTGATGCTGCAGACAAGGGGGGGGGGGGGGGGTCTGTGTGGCTGTGATCATCCAGCTTAGGAGAGCATCCCCACCCGCTGCACCACATCATCTATCCCTCCTTCTCCTTCATCTCACCACATCACAGATCTCTCTTTCCTCTTTACTCCCTTGCTTGTGGAGAGTGTGCTCTGGAGTCTCCCTCTTCAATCTCCCCGCTCAGCGTGAGCCCACCACAACCACGGACACATCACAGCGTCTCCTCCACCCTCTAGACTTGGGATTGAGTGCTGCCTCCAGATCCTGCTCGTCTGTTATCATTCCTGCTGTGAAAAGATCCACCGCAGAAAAGCAAATGATAAAGACAAAAGAACTCAAAACTAAAAAGATATCAAAGGAAATGAGAGAGAGCCAGAGAGGAAGTTTGGAATAAATTAAGCAGATATAGGCTTTTTTGAAAATAATAAGAGATTGAAGTGAAAAGAAAATGTATAAAATAAATAATTTACCTTAAAATGGCAATGAGGGTGAATAAATGATAACAGTTTTTTTTTCTAAATGGTGAGCGCTATAGTTATTATTTCAGGTAGTCAGAGAAAACATGAGCAGTGCAGCAGATATGATGCAAACTGACCGTCTTTTCTGCTCTGATATACTCCTGATTCAAACCCTTATGCAATAATACATACTGTACGTGAGATGTTTATGCATGTCCACGGTACATATGTCCTAGCCCTCCCAACCAACCCTGCCAATCACATGCCAGCATTTATGCATATTTTTACAAGGCAAAACATGCTGCTTCCGTAATTTTTCCCACCCAAAAGTGACACTTCTCCTAAAATGCACTAGATCAATCCAACTACGAGCTGCATAGTTAGGATCTGACTGACATAGCCTGCTGGACAGGAAGCTTTGCGAGAATACTTAACAACAACAAAAAAGCCCCACAGTGATCCATTTACGACATGAAAGCAAAAATTGCAATTCCGCCTCTTTTCAAAAAGCAAAGTCGACAGGCTGACCTTGAATATAGAGGCGCAACTGAAAGACAAAAAGGTTGCAGATCTTTCACAGCCTGGATAAAAATGGGTGGGCAGCCAGAGGTGACCTGCCCTGACTGTGAAAACGGAAGCGAGAGCTAAGTGTTGAGCGTTCTGGCAAGCAGTGACCTCTGGCTAGCACATTCAATCTAGCATATTCTGGAAAGAATTCCGACCTATGTAGGTAGTCAATGGAAGTTCTAACAGATTTATGCTTATTCTATGATAATGACAGGAGCAAGGAAGACACATTCAGGGCCATAAAGATGATACTTCATACATGTGAAATAACGTCAACCTTCCTTGGTCAAACCAACTTCTTCTTATATTCTTATTTATTCTTCAGCTCCACCCTTTAAACTCTTCTTGCTTCTGTTCAATCATCTCTCCTTGCATCAGGTCCATCATCCCGCATTTCTCAGAAGGAGGTATAGATGTGTGTTGCCCCATCTGATGTTAATTATTGCTGGCCACCGAGGCGTGCTCACCGCAGCGTGTTTCAAATGGCCACTTGTCTCAGACACACAGCGGCATGTGTAATGAGTGCTGGATGAATTAAGAAACAGGGCCAAGGACAACGACAGCAAGGAGGGGTGAGCCACCCCCTGACCCTGAGGATTAACATCGGACTGTCACTCAGGAGAAAAGGATGGAGGAGGGATGGATGACTAGAGAGAAAATCAGGAAGGACATAAATGTGAGGTGCTGCGACTTAAAACAATCTCAATCAACAGAGCTCCACAGTTTGAGATGAAGGCTAATTCATATTTGATCAAATCAAGTGGTATTGTTTTGGTGGACCGACTCTCTATTAAAGCTCAACAAGCACAAATTGGTAAGGTGTCTGGATGGCCACTTATTTTTAGGAATATAGTGTAGGTCAAGTGGAGGGAAAGGCAAACAAAACGTTTTCTGAATGGTTTTCTGTGGTGTGGTTGTTCTGTATGCCAAAAGAGAGCGGAGCGCTTGGCATCTGTCTGTCTGTCTGTCTGTCATCTCTCCTATCACTTCACTCTGACAGCGGAGTGTGAAAGCTCACTGTCAGCCACACATGCACATCAGGCATTCTAAATGGCAAGAAAGAGAGAGAGAAAGTGAAAAGACAGAGACTGAAAAAGAAGAATAGAAAGCTATGGTTATAATAGATAACAATATTATTATCTAAAAAGTGAAAAGCTGAATCAAAAACATGGCAATTTCAGAGTTATTTTTTAATTTACAGTTAAAGTCCTTTTTTATTGCTATTATTATTTTCAAATCGACACTTAAAAATCTTAAACATTAAAATATAAAAAACGGTATAATTAAAACCTTGTTTAATTCATAAACATTTTAATTACATATATATTTTTTTTAAAGAAGTCTCTTATACTCACCATCCATTTTAATATATCTTAAAATGTAACATATTTTTGTGAGGCAATGCTGAATTTTCAGCAGCCATTAATGCAAACTTCAGTGTCGCATTATCTTTCAGAAATAATTATAATATGCTGATGTGGTGCTCAATTATTAGCAATTATTATTAGTGCTCAATTATGAATAATGATTCTTATTATTATTATCAATGTTGAAAGCAGTTTATGCTGATTGATATTTTTGTGAAAATCATGCTACATTTTTTTCAGGATTCTTTGTGAATAGAAAGTTCAAAAGTTTTTTTTTAAATATACATCTTTTGTTACATTATGTCTTTACTGTTACCCATTGATACAATTAATGCATCCTTGCTGAATAACTTAGATTTTTCAAATAATACTTATCCAAACTTTCAAATAGCACATGACTGTTTCCACAAAAATATTACTTGTGTACTTATATTTCACAATATTACTGTTTATACTGCATTTTTTACCAAATAAAGGAAGCCACAATAAGCACAAAAAGGCACAACTTAAAAAAACATAATTCCAAAATATTTTAACAGTAGTGCAGATAATATACATCTATGAAATTATAGTAATATTTAAAACACATCCAAACATCAAAAGAACTTAAGAACCCTAGTTCAGCCGTAAGTGGATCTGCAAGAAAGATCCAAGTAGAAAAATAAAATAATATTGACAAATAACAATTTTTAAAAAAGGACCAAGACAATTGATGAAGCACAACTTTCTGGGAGAAGATTACAATTATTTTAGGCGTTATGTGGATTTTCACTTATGTACAAAATTTAGTGCCAAACTTCTTAGTAAGCACACCCTGTACAGAAAGAAGGAAAGAGGACGATTACAAATTGCATTGCATAAATAATAAGTCACATTCAACCTGTACTTCTTCCAACACAGCCAGCTGTATGTGTGAGTGTGTGTGTGTGTGTGTGTCTGGTGTGAAAAACAAGGGGCTCCATACTGCGCCGCTTCCAACAGCATCTGCCTCTCTTTTCTCCAAACTTCAGCAACCACACCTCAGTATGAAAGTATGTGTGTGTGTGTGTGTGTGCATGTGTGTGTTGTGTGTGTGTGTGTGTGTGTGTGTGTGCGGATGTGATGACAGCTGCTCTGCACAGTGTGTGTACTGCTATACTCTCGTCCACCCCTGCTGACTGTCCATGCTGTGCAGGTATAGCAGCTCTCTCCTCTGTGTGTCCTGTTGCCTCATTAGGCCCAAGCGACACACACGTACACACACACACACACACACACACACACACACACACACACACACACACACACACACACACACACACACACACACACACACACACACACACACACACACACACACACACACACACACACACACACACACACACACACACACACACACACACACACACACACACACACACACACACACACACACACACACACACACAACAAAAATAATCAATTTGTCCAGCAAATGAGGCTATCATGTCTTCAGTCCATATGAGATTGGAAACAGGTAGAAACTATTTAGTACAGTCCAGTCACAGACGAGCTCGACATAATCAGTCAGATTCTGTCATACAACTTCTAGGCTGCAGCTATGTTCACACAGTGTTCGAGATTGACAACCAAATTGACTCTATTTTAAATTAATGAATATGAATTTGCATCTAATTGGCAACACCCTACAGGAAACTGAATTGGAATTTGAAAGATAATCTATTTGTCTATCCATCCATCCATCGTTGCTTTTCCCTTTATTTCTGTGAATTTCAACTCATTTGAATTCTATGTACGTTCATTCAAATTCAAACTGCATCCAAATGCAATTCTGTATCTTGTATTCTGCTTTAGTTCAAATCCATTTCAAATTCAGGAACTAAACTGGAACTTAAAAGCATTATTATTTCAATTCTGAATGGTGCATAACTTCCTTTTAATTTTCACGTTTTAAAATGTAATGTTCAAAAAACATATCCGCAAACTTTTTGGTCATCTAGCGTATATGGTGACAATTTTAACGTACTGAACAACATTGACTGTTATCGCAGTATCTCTCTGCCTCTCCCTCTCTGATTTTTTTTATCTCTCTGTTTCTCTCTTGCTCACTTCATGAATATTTAGTGCTTTTCACTCAAACAAGACAATCATTAATTTCAAAGAATGCCCTTCATTCAATCAGCTCAGCTGGAAAGGGCACTGCCTGAGTGAAAACAAACAAAAATACCACAAAACCACTCCACAGATACCATCGGCTCCGCTAGGTAAAGTAAATAATGTGTATCAACAAGGAAACCCATGAACATTTAAAGACTAGAATAAAAAATCTGAAAGTGTAGAGAGATCCTGTGATAAATAGCCTAGAAAACTGGAGAGATCTTTATTGTATCCCACAAAGACTTTGCCCTCTTGTCTTATCCAGCAGTGAACCAAATGTTCAAAAGAGGAAGAATGGCCAGCAGGAAATGATGAGTGACCTCTCGCTGCTAAAGAGCCGATGGCAATTATCATTCATCATATCATAACATATCCTAAACAATAATTAGTTCCGGGTCCTCTAATCGGATTGAACAAACTGCCGTCCAAAGGTGCTAATAAATGTTTTATCTCATATTGAACTGAGAAATGGGAGGGACAAATCTAACAGTTGTCTCATTAATATTAATTAAGTGGCCAGCATTTTTACATTATTTGCAGAAAGGCAATTTCTCAGTCTTGCTTGTGTGATATTTCTAAAACCCACTAGAGGAGAAAGACAATAGAGAAACAAAAAAAGGAAGGCTGAATGTAATTGAACAGAGATTTATATTTTTGCAAATGATATTAGTGTGAAGTATATGAATGTGAAGATGTTTGTAAAGATAGAGGTTAATTTGAGCAGGGCTAATGGAGTCTAATTTCATTTGCATGGTTGAAAATGAATCAGCATGCTATACACTCATAAATGGAAGACTAAGAAAGTTGGGTTTATCAACTCATTTATCATCTAAACATTCTTATATGCACACACACATATTTATATGTGCATTTATAAAAAGAGAGAGGGAGAGATAGAGAAGTAAACTGGATTAGGCTCAAGAATAGTGTGCTCAGATTTGCAGTCAATTATGAGGGATTTAGACCATGCTATGTGAAATCATTCTGGTGGCTTGCTCCTAATATTACATCCAGAGAACGGGTAAGCTCCAGTCTTTCAGTGCCAAGCCCCTCTGATAATCAGGGCTGAACTCCCTCAGCAAAGGGAACTGGGCTGTGGAAGCCCTGTTATGAGACAGCGTAGTCCTTGAGCCCAGCTTTAATCGATTAACTCATTACATACTTAGATCCAACAAATGTTTAGCCGATATGTTCATGCCAGCCCTGCACCAATTCTGTAGCAATGGTTCAACTAAGACTCAAACTAATGACTGACAATGTATATTATTTAATGTATTGTGGGCCACTGATTGAACCTTTGATGATGGAGAGGATTACTGGCTTCTTATGGTTGAAAGTTCAAAGAGCATTAAAGTTCTATAATTGGGTTGTCATTATGAGCTTATATCTTAATATAGGAGCTCATATTGAGTTCTCTTATCAGTCTAAGGGAGACAGCGTCCACACACAAATATATTGGAACAAGGCTGATGATAATCTACTGCAATGACAAGGAATAAATACAGACCAGAACCAGGTCAAGATCAAACACATTTTTAATTTCTTGAGATTCTTGAGTCAAAAAAGACCAGTCTGTATTTCATAAAACTGAATGACTGAGAAATGCATAGGCGTGCACAAAAATCTTGATAGTTAAATTCTACACTAAAATTTGCTTCTTGATTCTGTCATTGGGGAAATAAATAGTCCGACCTCAAACACTTGTCATCGGTTAAACCTAAAGTAATAGTTCACCCCAAAATTGTAATTATTTAATTTACCAACCATGTTGTTCCAAAACTAAATACCATTTTTATTCTGTGGGACACAAAATATGATATTTTGAAGAATGCTGTTAACCAAACAGTTTTGGTTACCACTGACTTCCATTGTACGGACAAAACTCAATCATTTCTCAAAATATCTTCTTCTAAGGAAAGAAAGTCATACAGGGATGGCATGATGGTGAGTAAATAATGACAGAATTTTCATTCACTTAAAAGGCTGATGGTTTGGTTGGTTATCATGGCCCAGTTTCATATCCATAATGGTAATGCAAAAGATTATGTGCATCCTGACTTTGTAACAGGCAACACTTAAATCTGAAATATTTAATTATATTATGTTTTTACCAATTGTTTGGAAAGCTTTGAAAAGCGTGAAATGGAGTTTTAGCTGTCTTCGACATCAGCTCAAGATAATGGGCATGGGACTGAAGGCATCATAATGTCATCATGATTTCCTGTGGCTCCTGAGTGATTAGTCACACTGTATTCACAGCTCTGGACTCAATAGATTCAGAGTAAGTTCCATTAGCAAAGATAGAGAAGTTGTGTACTTTCAGAGAGTCTTGCACCAGCTGGAAAACTGCCACTGAGATGTCTAGGAATGCTAATGGATTACTTTCTCCAGTTATTACAGATTCCCTTGACTCAAACGAATAAAGCAATGATAATTAATGCCATAATGCCACACATTTTACACTTTTCTAGGAAATCAACCTACAAATGACTTACTAAGAGTTGTCTCTACACAATAAACTGAACAAGGAAAAGGTATTTCACTATGAAAAAAATTATACACGTCACCATTGACGAAGTCCGTTGACTAACTGTACAAAACTCGTGAAAAGTGCCATTAAGTATGCCATTTCATAGTCATGAGTGGTTATGAGTCTGTGACAATGAGATCCAAATGATGCTCTAGATATGACAATACGGCTGCACACACAGTCATGCAAACAAAGACAGGCGGGGATTGCTTACAGTATAGAAAGAGTTTTAATGAAATGACCACTGAGAGACATTTTACCCGACGACAAAAAATGCTTCTGTAATTTGCTGTCAGGTTGTCAAGAGACCAGCAGAAAATAGCAAATGATCTCAGTGGTCCGGCTTCTTGTTTAAAAAAGAAGAAAGACAGAGAGAGAAAGAGAGGATGTAAGAGAGCAGAGAAAGTGAGAGAGTGAGAAATACAGAGTTAGAGAGAGAGAGAGACAGGGAAGACAGTATAGAGAAGATGGAGGAGGAGGCCATTAAGCGTCTCTCCGGCTGCTTTGTTTGCAGTTTATACTGCACTTTATTTCTACCATAAATAAGCGCATGAGCCCAGCGCATCTTGAGCACCTCTATATATTACCCACAATGCCCTGTGGGGCGGGAGAGTGTGGCACTGAGGGAGACAGGGGAAAGAACATTATGCAGATTCTATTATTCTTTGTCTGCGTCTCATGACACCACTGATCCACCTTATTCCAGTAGCTTCCTCCAGTCCTAAAAGCAACTCCATGATGCATTCCTCCTAACTGCTGCAGCTGCACACTTCCCTGTATACCAGCACTGTGAACAAAGAGGAGATAAGCTCATTAATAAACCTTTAAGAGTCATATTATCATTTTTAAAAGCATTTTAGCTTTATTTCCCAGATGTTCTCTTTTAATGTTATTATGTACTAAAACAGTAGTTTTAAACAAAAGTTTTACTTGACCCTTAAAATCAAATCAAATATTTACTATTGCGCATTAACAAAAAAATAGGCATGAAACAGGTAAGAAACAGCACTAAACGCACCTACAGTAAGTTATTTTACAAGTTGTGAGCTCAACAAGCAACAGGGAATTGTGTCAATCTTTGCAACATTGCGGTGGGACCCGACCACTTACCAAATAAATATCTCAAAAGTATGATGCTATCATTCAAAAATTTGGGGTCAGTAAGATTTTTTTTTTTTTGAGAAATTTAATATTAATATCACAGTTTCCACAAAATACTAATGCTGGGTACACGTTAAAATATTTTTTAAATCTTATAAGATCTTCAAAATGTGAGGGACCACAAACACGAGGACAAAAAAATCCTAGATGTAACCCCTTTGCTCCTATAGTGTGTGGTGTGCCGCGATGTGACAGACACCACACACCAACAGATTTTAAACCAGAGTCCCGACTTTGAACACGGAAAACCTCGCAAAATCTCTCGAGACTTGAGAATTTATTTATTTTTTATTGCAATTTTAGAACAAAGAACATACAAGGGCAATAACATATAAATTACTTCAAATACAATAATACACAAAAAACAATACAAAATAAATACATAAATAAAATAAAAAAGGAAAAGCAATAAGACAATTACATTTCCTTAAACAGGCTATAAATAATTACAAATTATTCAAAGAATAGATTTAAGGCTTTAAAGTAATGGCAAATTCCCAGTTTGTTTGTTATGCTTCCGTCTTCTGTCAGCTCGCTTTTTGATTGGATATTGTTTCGTTTCACATGATAATCTACAGATCGAACCGCGCGTTCGTCCTTGGGGTTCCCCCCACACATCAGGATTTCTGATCGTAAATATTCGTGATCGGGGCGCCTCCGACGTTCTTCCGAGTGGATTCAGTCACTCTTAACACACCTCACACCACAGGAAAATCTGATAAGATAAATCACAGACAATCACATGGCAGCAACTCAATGCATTTAGGCATCTAGATGTGGTGAAGACGACTTTCTGAAGTTCAAGCCGAGCATCAGAATGGGGAAGAAAGGGGATTTAAGTGACTTTGAACGTGGAATGGTTGTTGGTGCCAGACGGGCTGGTCTGAGTATTTCAAAAACTGCTGATCTACTGGTATTTTCACCCACAACCATCTCTAGGGTTTACAGAGAATGGTCCAAAAAGAGAAAATATCCAGTGAGCGGCAGTTGTGTGGACGAAAATGCCTTGTTGATGTCAGAGGAGAATTGGCAGACTTTTTAGAGATGATAGAAAGGCAACAGTTACTCAAATAACCACTCGTTAGAACCAAGGTATGCAGAATACCATCTCTGAATGCACAACACGTTGAACCCTGAAGCAGATGGGCTACAGCAGCAGAAGACCACACCGGGTGCCGCTCCTGTCAGCTAAGAACAGGAAACGGAGGCTACAATTCACACAGGCTCACCAAAATTGGACAATAGAAGATTGGAAAACCGTTGCCTGGTCTGATGAGTCTCGATTTGTGCTGTGACATTCAGATGGTAGGGTCAGAATTTGGCGTAAATATCATGAAAGCATGGATCCATCCTGCCTTGTCTCAACGGTTCAGGCTGGTGGTGGTGGTGAAATGGTGTGGGATATTTTCTTGGCACACTTTGGTCTATGCCACGAAGAATTAAGGCAGTTCTGAAGGCAAAAGGGGGTCCAACCCGGTACTAGCAAGGTGTACCTAGTAAAATGGCCTGTGAGTGTATATACAGGTATATGTATATATATGGACCCTAAACTTTTAAACAAGTAGCGACAATCTTCTGTGATACACAAAAGAAGATATTGTTGTCCATACATTAAAAATAATTAAAGGGCCAAAACACCAATTACCTTACCTGTATGAAAAAAATTGACACTTTTTTATTTACATTTTTGGGTGGTCTATCTCTTTAAACATTTTTGCATGTCAAATGAATAAAAATGTCTGCAAAATTCATAAAAATATCAAACTCTTACACATATAAGGTTTGCTGTGGAGTTTAATACAGTCTGAAGTCTTAGTTAAATCAGAAGTAACCTTCTAAAGGCTAACTTTATTTGTATTGTTCATTAAACAGTCACCACAAAAGTACATTCAGGCAACAATTTACTCATACTAACATATATATTTGCTTTATAGTGATCATATTAATATAGAGAGGAGGTGGATTTTGCTGAGGAAGCAGTGGATTGCTTCAGGCGTGGTCGTTGAGCTATGCTTGTGGGCGATGGTTGTTTCAGTAAACACTCTGCGGGGCCAGTGTTTGATCATCTGTGTAGTCAGTGTGGTCTAATTGTTTTGCAAAGCATGCTAATTGCTTCTCATCCAGTCTCTTTAAATGTCAGCGCTCCCTGTAGTTACAATGTGATTCACCGGCCCTTGAAAATGGAAGCGATGCTGAATGATTCAAACTGGAGAGGAAGGGACAGGGAAAACGGGTAGAGGACTGAATGGCAGGGTCGGAGTGTTTGTTTGGAATGACTCCACCAAACTTTACCCACCAGCGTGACCTCACTGGTCAGCAGCCCTGATTCTGAACACCCTGCCCCTCAGGTCTCTGGGAAGGTCAGTACACCATACCAGCCACGGGCCAGAAGAAGCATTTATCTGTAAATAGACAGACAGTGCCGCCAACACACCCGCGCTAGGTCAAGCACTAAACGACCAGCGTTTTTGAGCGTTTGAAATGATTTGCCTGTGTACTAACGTGTGAGATTTAAAACCTGAGGCTGATCGCGAACTAAATCATATTACAAAGCCCTGATGACATTTTAATTACCGCGATTTAACAAACGACATGGGAATAGTGTCATAGAAGTCGCTTGATCTTCTATTGTCATAGAAGTGGCTTGATCCAAACCAGAGTTCGCTATATACTTTTGGGTCTGAACCGCAGTACATCAACGTAATTACAAGCGGTTGAACTGGCAGCAGCTGTATACAACTGTAACTGGGTAACAACACAGGATGAGAATATGCCAGCTTCACTGTTTTATTCATGTTTCTGTCACGTTGGATTTAGCACTAAAACTTCACATGCACAGAACAGTACTTGTGTTTGTCTGTCCCAGATGCAGTGTAAGAGAGACAAATAATGCAAAAATCACCAAAGGCAATTTACTCAGATACAAGAAGCTATGAGAAATGCACTACACTATGCATAAAAGCAAACGGCAGCAGCTATGCTAACACTGCAACTGAGAAAAAAGTTTATGTTTGAAATTGTATTGATTTTGTCAGTTTTTATAGAGGCCACAAGCTCTGCATAAAACAAAAAAATCATTAAATACTACTAATAATACAATTAATAACATACAATTACATTTATACAAATGTAAAAAGAAATATGTAGCTAACATTATAGTGCAGCACAACATCAGAGATCAGCCCTTTCTGACAGAGCATTGTTGTCCATGTCATTTTGACTTACTGTAATGCTCTTCTAGCTGGATTTCAGAATGTAGCGGCACGACTGGTCTTTGACACTGGCTACACAGTTGCAGCTCGCATCCAGTTGACACTGAAATAGAACAAACAGGCTCAGACTCACTATTATATAATAATACTGAGCGAATACCATACAATTAATAACATATCAATTGGACATCAAGCAACAACTTACTCACAAATGTAAAAAGAAAAAACTTATTTGAACAAAAAAAGCTATGTAGCTATGTTTTGCCTTTACATTATAGTATAGTAAGTGAGACCAGAGCATGCAAAGATACAATTTTTATATTAATATTAATGGTTCACTTATGTCTGGATGGACTTCTTTTAATTGCAAACCATATCAATGTTTTCACCCCAGACCACCAGCTAAATTGTTCACTGGTGTGCTACTGCACATCTGAATTTGAAAAACTGCTTTCATACCAAACCACACAAACTCAACTGTGGTGTAAAATGAGCTTGGGCCCATACCAAAAGCAAGCACCCTAAATAAGAATAATATTTACTGAAACATGACATGTAGTTGTATACTCAGCATTAAATATTAGTCAAATTTATGCCAAGTCATAACACCCCAGGTCTGTTTGAGACAAGGAACCTGTTGCGATTCCAGCCTACAGGGCGACAGCGGGTACTCACACAAGGAGACAGGATCTCTAACTGATTTTCCCACTGTTCTCACTAAGCCTCAGGCTCTGCTTTCTTTGTCTCGCTCCTGCACTCTACTCTGAACACCAAAGGCAGATGTGTCTGGTTCTAACCTCATGCTGTGCTGGACGGAACCCTTGAGAAAGAAGCAGGTGGTCTGGCGTGTATACATGTGTTTGTGTGTTAATAGTTTAGAATTTCCCATTGCTCTGCTGGCTCAGGTAGCCTATGTAATGATTTCTCTGCTTCTGCAACAAGACCTGAGGGACATGTTCTATAGCTTTTTAACACACAGCAAACATTACAGAAATGGCTCAGCGATGGCTCTAAAAACCTTTATTTACTCTATACTAGCCTGTTACACATTCCTAGACACTGACTGGTGGTCATTTTCAATCCAAGAGTGATAAAAGTGAATAGATTTGGCTTATTGTCTGCAATGTGAGGACTGAACATGAGACCTGGCTTGTGCTGTACGTTTCCTCCAAAACTACTTAACCAAGTTAACTAACTGAAGCGGATTATTATATGATAGAACTTTGAATGGAGGGTAGGAATGTGTAACTACATACTTTAAAAATCCAATAAAATTTGGGCTATCCAAACAATTAGACAACTATTCACTACATTTTTTGTTTAAATAGAAGCATAACTAAATGACTTTCAAATCACATGAGCCAATATTTTATTCACAATTGAACATAGATAACATAAATGTTTAAACTGAGACATTTTAAAATTTTATACACAAAATGAGCTCATTTAAAATTTGATGCCTGCCACAGGTCTCAAAATAGTTGGGACGAGGGCATGTTTACCATGTTGTAACATCTCCTCTTCTTTTCAAAACGGTTTGAAGACATCTGGGCATCGAGGTTATGAGTTTCTGGAGTTTTGGTGATGCTGCTGAAGAGTTTGTGGTCGTCATTGATGTATTTTTCATTTAATGATGCACCAAATGTTCTCTATAGGTGAAAGATCTGGACTGCAGGCAGGCCAATTCAGCACCCGGACGCTTCTACTACGAAGCCATGCTGTTGTAATATCTGCAGTATGTGGTTTTGCATTGTCCTGCTGCAATAGACGTCATCTGGAGGGGAGCATATGTTGCTCTAAAACCTTTATATACCTTTCAGCATTCATAGTGCCTTCCAAAACATGCAAGCTGCCCATACCGTATGCACTTATCATCAGAGATGCTGGCTTTTGACCTGAACGCTGATGACATGCTGGAAGGTCTCCCTACTCTTTAGCTCGGAGGCACAGTGTCCGTGATTTCCAACAAGAATGTCAAATTTGGACTCGTCTAACCATAGAACACTTTTCCACTTTGAAATGGTCCATTTTAAATGAGCCTTGGCCCACAGGACACGACGGTGCTTCTGGACCATGTTCACATATGGCTTCCTTTTTTGAATGATAGAGCTTTAGTTGGCATCTGCAGATGGCACGGTGGATTGTGTTTACCGACAGTGGTTTCTGGAAGTATTCCTGGGCCCATTTAGTATTATCTTGGCCTTATAATAAGAACCTCTCTTTCGGTGTTCGGCCGAATAAGCGAAAAGATTGAATAATTTGTACCGAACAATGACGTTACGCGATCAAATAGAGGCGAGCACTAATGCAGCAAACACGTCTGCAGTGTGGAAGCATTTAAAACTGTCAGAGAGAGAGAGAGAGACGCAAAAATCATTACAAGCACAAAACACCGACAGCGAGAGACTGCTTAGTGCTGCTTCTCATGTCTCCGATGCGAAGAGGAAGCGGTGGTTGTTGCTGGTTACTGTGATGATTGAAATCGTGAAATGAATTAGCAAATAAACTACAGAATGTTATGTTTTCTAAAACACGCACGAATGGCATGTATTCAAACAGCGCTGCACGAGCTCGCGGCGCCAGGATTCAAAGTCCAAAGTGCGAGGAAATTCTGCACTAAAACACTTACTCATCATTTGCTCATTTTTATAATTTTTTTAAAGGCGTGTGACAATGTGATACGTGTGACAAACATCTTCCCAAATTCGTAATGAGATATATCTGCATGCTGTTGTCAACAAACAGAAGCACTTCCTGGTTCCTGCATATTTCCGCCAAAATAAAAGCTCCATCAACATTCATAAATGTTAGTATTGTAATTTTACTCTTGTTCTGTAAAATAAAATAAAAAGTAAGACAATAATAATGATGATAATAATTACCATACAACAGCTGTATTAATACATTTACTATAACATTCACCAATAGTGTTCAAATTGGGATCTGTAATATTTTCTAATGTTTTAAAAGAAGTCTCTTCTGCTCAGCAAGGCTGCATTTATTTGTACAGAAAAAAATACAAGCCTGATTCAAGAAAGGGGGTCTCAAAAATGACCAAAAAATATTATTTTACCAACTTAATTAACTTATTAATTGTGCTTTGTTGGTATACTGTCTGATAGGATGTATAAAAATGTTCAGTGTTAAGTACATTTTTGATTTTTTTTGTAAAGCAGGACAAAGGAGTAAAAAGCTGATTTTGGCTATTTAAACTATGCAATAGTGAAAAAAATAGCAAAATAGGCCTACATGGGGGAGAAAAGTTTAGAAAAACCGTGTTCGGTATTCGGCCTTCATTTCGGTGTTTCATTTTGTTCGGCTTCGGCCAAGAATTTTAATTTCGGTGCATCCCTACTGTAGATGATGAGATTTGCAAAGCCTTTGCAATTTGTCTTTGAGGAACGTTGTTTTTAAAGTATTCCACAATCTTTCACAGATTGGAGAGCCTCTGCCCATCTTTACTTCTGAGAGACTCTGCCTCTCTAAGACATCCCTTTTATAGTTAATCATTTTACAGACCTGATGTCAATTAACTTAACTGGTTGCAAGATGTTCTCCCAGCTGAATCTTTTCAAAATGTCTTGCTTTTTCACCCCTCTGCCAACTTTTTTGAGACCTGTAGCAGGCATCAAATTTGAAATGAGCTCATTTAGTGAATAAACGTGTACAATTTATCAGTTTAAACATTTGTTATGTTCTCTATGTTTTATTGTGAATAAAATGTTGGCTCATGGGATTTGAAAGTCTTTTAGTTTTTATTTTAAACTTAAAAACGTCCCAACATTCCACAATTCGGGTTGTATATTACTAATGTTATATACACATGTTAACAAAGATAAACTAGTCAACCTCAGTAATTCACTAGTCAGCTGTAGACCCATGTAAGGATGCAGAAAAATCATTTTCCAAACTTCTTCCAAGGCCTCTACAACAACTGATATTAAAACAGAAAACATGAAAAGGGTTATTGCTTAAATAAAAAGGGATAAAAGTCTCACACATACTGTTATTCAGCACAGTCCTTCTGGTGAAGAACCTTATACCAGATTGACCAATCATCAGTTTACCTGCAATGTTGGGAAGTTTGATAAAGAATATCTCACTCACTAAGAGCCTCAAATATCAATGTTCGTGTCCTAAATTTACAAACTTTGACAAATCTTCTTCCTAAATGCTATTTTAATCAGCCTGGTACCTCTACACAAGACTTAGTTTCTCTGAGGACTAATAAACACCTGTTTGAGAAAGAAATTCTAGCCAGGCCCAGGTATTGCTATTTTTGTATGCAATAGCAAGCAGATGTCTATGAAATGTAATAATAATTGCTGGCGGGATGGTAAAACAAGCAATCGAAGAGAGCAGTGAAACACGACAATATGTCTTTGTCAAATCAGTTCAGGCGGTCGTTCGACTGACCTGTAAATGTCCTGTCATCATTATCCTCCAATACAACCTCTACTAATACAGACAGTCATCTAAACCTCAAAGTGAGGCTTCAAGGTAATTTTGTCTTTTTTCTCTCTCTGGTCTGTCAGTGTGTGTAAGGACCAGGCTGGAAAACCTCCCGGGAGAGTGAGGTAATTATCCATTCTCTCCTGTCTGCCTGCTATGTACAGACCATTCTCCAACTGCTCGTTAATGAAGCGTCCAATCAAATGCAGCCGACACTGCAGAGCAGCACCATTTAAAACCACAGGTCTAGACAACGGGCCGTTTTGACACACCCGCCATGACAATGAAGATAAGGGACTGTTTTTTGGGGCGGGGCCAATTACTTTATTCATTTATGCTAGTGCCAAAAGCACAGTATGTGTTCCACAATATTTTAGTTATTCTCTTAATACTTACCATAACAACGTATGGTGATCAACAGCCTCAACTAAAGTTTCGCAGTCTCCTTTGAAAGAAAAATTCTAGATTTCTTCAAACAGTGCCACAAAATCATTCCTAGTTGTTTGGGATTTTCTATAACCGTATGCATAATCATTCGAAATTTAATAACAGAGAGGGTAAAACAAAAACTCTTATTGTTTTGAAATTGAAGCTACAGTGTGTGGGATCGGCAGTCATATCCTAGCTGGTAAACAGTGCCATTAGCGCTAATGATAGAGTGTGTTTGAATACAATGTGCATTAGGATGAAGCGTGGGCTTCATCCAAATAGATTCTGCGAGTCCATAGCGAGTCACTCACACAAGCTACGGCCCTGTGTTAACTATTATTAGTAGTATTTGTCTCCAGCCAAATTGAGACTAAATCAGCTGACTGAACTAACTTAATGCCCCAAGCACATTGCTACACATCAAGGGGAAAAGGTTCACGATGAAAATAGCACTAAGAGAACAAACACAAGAGCTGCTGCTTTTTTACTTTATGTAGGAGACATACAAACCAGATGTTTTGAGAGCAGGGAACCAAATCAACAAGCATGCTTTTCAGCATCTGGTTTCATCAGAGTCAACAGTTCAGACAGGGTGAAACCACAATAGCCTACATTGTCCATATCAGCATATGAGACATCAGCTGGTCTATATTCCGTCATATACTCATGGTTTTTAAATTATATAAGATATTTGCACAATATCTCATATTGACTACACAAAAAAAGTGGAAAGGAGTCCAATCATGTTGTTTTGTTGTTTCTATGTTGTAACTGACTTATATTGGATGGGCAAAAAGAGTTAAAACATTCTTCATTATTCAATTTATTCTAAATAATAATTGTGTATTATTCATTAGAAATGCATATGTTTGCACTAAAGTGGTTTTGCTTCAGGACCCAGATTTATGTGCCATCAAGTGATGACACAACACATTGTTTAACATACAAAAGGCACAACTATATGCAAAAATAGTAACACTGCACGGACAGGGCAGGGATAGAGTTGCATTTTTATTATTTGCATTTATTGTTTTTCCCTCACTGTTTACACAACCCTCCACACAAAATACCTGCTACCCATTTCTGAGTTGTGATCCACCAAACACAGTACCAGACAACCTGCTAACAACAAAACTGGCAACATCCACTAGGATAAAATAGAAGGTATGGACCGACACAAGAGACAATCCAAAAAATATGTAAAACAAAACCTTCCAGGAAACCTAACACAATTCCAAACAAGACCGCCAGTGCTGAGAGCTACTGTCTTTTGCCACCCAGTGAAATCAACATTTATAAGAGTGGTAATGAGCGTTTTCCTTCCCGCGTGACGGTGCTAAAGCAGCGCTAATTACATTAGCATGAGCTATGAAATATGAGCTAGCTGACACGCAGTTCCCTCAGAGGATGATGAAGAAGCAAGCCGATTTTTTAATAAACACGGTGCTGGCGAAATATCATCTCCTAACTGCTTTTGTATCGAGCCGCATGCACTTCTTCTGCCAAGATCCACCACTGACTCCCTAGGAATTTATGTACAAATAACTACTTTTTAATAGCCCTGTAATATGATTTCCTGCCAAAGAAATATTCAAATAGCTTTCAAAACCAGTACAGTATATTATCAGCCCCAAGCTAAACTGGATGTGGAAGGGTGGAAAAAAAGAGACAGATAATTTTTTACTCTGTAATTATTATACCATTGTCATCTGTGGGAGAGGAAGAAAGACAGGGCAATACTGCACCATGTTTCACTAGGGAACAAACGGCATTGTTTTCTAAGAATCAGGTACAAAACACAAACAGTAATTGTCGCATTTAATTACCGTAGTCATTTAATTTGCCCCATCACATTTATCACACATTTTCCTCATTGGATTACAAATTAATGTCTCTTTCATTAAGGGCGATTGGAAATGAAAGCAAAGCTGTTTTTGTGCATGTGTACATTTAAAATTGCTTACTAAATGCAAATGGGTGTGTGAACTCCGTAGCATAAAGCACACATGTGGTTATTATATTTTCCGTGTTTGTGACCCCAACGTTCTTTTATGTGGCCTTAATGAAGCAACCGCAGGCTTACGAGACCACCGTGACATTCGTTTGAGTGTCACTGAAAGAATTTCACTACTTCTCATGTGACCATTATGGTACCATGGATTGCAGAAGTGAATTAATTGCCTTGGCACTGTGGCTCACTTTCCATTGTTGTGCATTCCATTAAGACTAGGGAGCGGTTACAAAATCCCACAGTGGATTGCATATGTGTGTGCCAGCAAAAGTCTGTTTGTTTGGGTAGAATGCATTGCTGAAATGCAGAAAACAAGAGAAAAATGAACTGAATGTGTAGAGAACAATACAATTAAAAATATATCTGTTTGATTCAGGGACAAACAACAAAGTGGAACAAAAACTCTACAAAACCACATTCAAAGCTCATGAGAATTCTGGTGGAAATTGTCAGTGGCATCTGAAATGGGGAAATTATCTCTAGCCATCTACAGTCCATTATATATATTTCAATATACGCTACCATTAAAAAAATTTGGGGTCTGTAATTTTCTTTAATGCTTTTGAAAGGAGTGCTGCATTTATTTGATTAATAAGTTACTATATTGTGGCCAATATAATTTTTTTTTGTCATACAGGGCATTAGTAATCCAGACATCAACACTTCAGTTCAAGTGCTTAACACAGTGTGTGTGTGTGTGTGTGTGTGTGTGTGTGTGTGTGTGTGTGTGTGTGTGTGTGTGTGTGTGTGTGTGTGTGTGTGTGTGTGTGTGTGTGTGTTGTGTGTGTGAAATTGCACGGTAATGCCTTCTGGAGATGAGACTCTTCACAGCAGACCTCCAGGAACCCAAAGAGTGCCGGATAACCCAACGGCCTCGCCCAGGCCATGCGAGCCAATCAGACTTGTGGGCTCAAATCTCCCCATACACCCCCTCCGCTCAAATGGAAAAGAGTCCCAAGCTGTTCTGTTAAGCATCTGTGTGTATGTGGCAATTTGAGAGTATGTGTGAATGAAATAAAACCAGTGTGATCCATAAAGTGCAAATGCCTTTGTTTTCGACAAAAAAAATTAAATGTGCATGTTGTATTAGACAGAAAACATGAACATGCGTGCACTCTTATGGCCAACTGATGTCCTTGGCACATCTCTGAGCGTGTGTGCAGCGCATCAGGAGTGACTTTGACAAGCTGATAATGGGGCTCTTTTTGGGGGCTGGTGCTGTGTGGAGCCCCTCTGCACACTGGGCGTATCTGGCTTTCTCTGAGGAAGTGGACAGAGAGAGAAAGAGAGCAAGAAAAAAAATTATTCTCAACTGAAGCTTGCACCCTTATCGCTCTGACAGCCGCCGTTTACAGGAGAGCGGAGTGCCAGTCAGATCATTTACAGGAACAGATTAATACTGCCCAATGTGTCTCTCTCTCTCTCTCTCTCTCTCACACACACACACACACACACACACACACACACACACACACACACACACACACACACACACACACACACACACACACACACACACACACACACACACACACACACACACACACACACACACACACACACACACACACACACACACACACACACACACACACACACACACACACACACACACACACACACACACACACACACACACACTACAGAGGTCTGCCTGTGACTGGACGCACATTTACCCTTTTCTTCCTATCTTTTCTCACTCTAGGATATCTCACACTAGCCTTTGTGCACTGCAGTGTGTGTGTGCTGTAAAATAGATGCAGTCAATATGAAGACTCACTCAGAATTAGTGATGGGAAATAAGAGAGCAGATTAATTCAAGTGTCTCACTGAGGACTTGCACTTTCCAACTTTGCTAACTTTTAAGAGAAAATAGCTATTGTTTACTGCAGCAATGCATATATATAGATAGAATGAGCTAAAACAATGGATGGATGGATGGATGGATGAACGTTACAGTTGCCAAGCAAAGTGTAAGGTTACCGCACTTTTTGACCAATGAACTTTTCCTAGACAATTTGTAAAAATGATTTCATAGACACTGCACACTGTGCTATCTAAGCTGATTAAATATTTTAGAGCTGAGGATTTACATATATATATATAATACATTTTATAATTATTTATATTTTATAAGGTGTTGTATTTGACAACAGCTTCAGGTGTGGCTTGTCCAATCAGAATATATCAGCCATCAGCTTTAATATTTCTATTTGTGAAGAACTGTAACACACAAAGAATAAATGAAAAACTTATATATAATATATATATATATATATATATATATACACACAATTAAAATATATAAAGAACAAGCAGAACCAGGCAGAAAAAAACTATTGAATCCTTGATTTTCATGCTAAATAATCGATCACCACTTTAAAAAGCGTAATATATATGTAAAAAAAAAAAAAAATCTATATTCCTGATACAATTTTTTTTCCCACGCAGAGCTATGCAGCAGAGTTTACTCTTTTGACTGATCAGCTAATCTGCAGCAGCAAATAATTGCAAAAAGACACTAAACAGATGTGAATTGCTCTAATGCTCAGTTAGATTTTTTTATATTTCCTCTTTTGCTTTCTCCATCCCTCCCTAATGCTAAGGCTTCCAAACACCCCTCATCCAAACTCTCCTTCTCTGTCTCGCTCTAATGAATCATCCAGAACTTTACTTTCAAAGAAAGATGATAAAGCCCCTCTGGCACAAACACATATTGCATGCATTCATCACCACAAAGATTTAAGGTATGTCAGCTTGCACCAACAGCTCAAGCAATCGAGCGCACATACACACACACACACACGGTTTAATATATCTACAATTTAAGAGGAGCCCATGGTGCTCAGTCTCAGCAGATCGGTTTCGGTCTTAAGTCGCTGCGGTGCGTTTGCCCACACGCGCCGTGTCCACTTCTCAGGGCCTTGATGCTGCTGTCAGATAAAGGCACAGCTCTATTCTGCTGTGGACAGATGAGGCGGCGAGAAGACAGGTAGGCAGGCAGCAAGCGCGGAAAGGGCAGACGGAGAGCTGAATACTCATCCAGGGATTCACACACGACAGCTGACTGGTATTCAAGATCTCACGCACTGTATAGAGCAGGGCAAAATGCACAAACATTAGTGCTCCCTCTTTTTCTGGATGCAAACACACAGTGGCACACACACTCTGAGTAAAACTTTCCTTTATCAGCCTGAAAGCATTTTTGAACCCAGAACAGGTAGCACTTTCCTTTAATTGCAGTCTGTCACATATTTTAAAGAATAGCTGTTTGGAAGGGTGAAAATACATCAATGTCTGTGCATTTAAAGATTTGAGAAAAGTAGAGGCGGAATAAAAGACAAAGAGTGGCAAATGGTCATCCAGACTTAATGAAGAA
This sequence comes from Ptychobarbus kaznakovi, assembly GCA_027422405.1. Taxonomy (NCBI): domain Eukaryota; kingdom Metazoa; phylum Chordata; class Actinopteri; order Cypriniformes; family Cyprinidae; genus Ptychobarbus; species Ptychobarbus kaznakovi. The sequence goes on along the minus strand of CM049809.1, from coordinate 8,584,288 downwards.
TCTTTCTCATTTCCTAGCGAGTTGCCAAATGAGGGAGCATTTTAAGGGATTATAGGTGTGTTTCAGAAATAAAGGCTGTTCCAAATGCTAAGGAGCTTAAAGTTCACCTCAAAATTTTTTTTTTCATTATTTACTCATCCTTATGTCCTTCCAAACCTGTATAACTTTCTTTCATCCGCGAACACAAAATAAGATATTTTAAGCAATGCTGATTTTGTCCATACAGTCAAAGTCAATGAGGTCTAAAACAGCATTTGATGAAGCAACATTCATCTGAATTATGAATTTAATTAATTCAGTACTGAAAATAATTGAAAAAAAGCTAATTGAGTGAAATGAATGACATTTATTTAGTGTAATCTTTCTTTGTGCTGTTAGCTCACAACGTTAAAAATACTCAAAAATACCAGTACCATTAAAATGACAGTCTAGCAATCCTATGACTGATATGACAGTGTTTGCAAACACTCTCTCTCTCTCACACACACACACACACACACACACACACACACACACACACACACACACACACACACACACACACACACACACACACACACACACACACACACACACACACACACACACACACACACACACACACACACACACACACACACACACACACACACACACACACACACACACACACACACACACACACACACACACACCACACAAATGTTTATTGACACATTATTTAGAGCAAAAGCTGCAGTATGCTTTTCTCTACGGATGAGTTTTTTTGTGTTTTACGTTATTAAAATAGCACTTGCCCTGTATTTTCAAAACCCAGTAACTTTCTAAATCACACTAGCTTTATAGTATTTTCATAAATGATTCCATGTAAATGAATAGAATATTTCTGTTAGATGTGTGTTTGTCTGAATCTATGCTGTAGAAGTACTAAACTACAATAAAAACAACAATAACAATGTGCCATTATAAGAAGGTCGGCAGAATAATTACACATGTAGTGCATGTTCTTCATTAGAATTAATCAGTCCCATATAATTAACCCTGATGTAAAGTGTTAATGAATGTGTAATCTATGCTCATTATTAAATGTTCTAAACACGTTAACTGTTTTTACCAATAGTTTATTTGCCCAAAATCCTGAGCTAAGCCTTAAATTCGGAGGTGGATTTGAAAGCATGTGTATTGTTTCCTTGCCAGTAAGTTTGAAAACATTCTGACTCTTAAAGGCACACTCCACTATTTTTAAAGGCTCATTTTCCAACTCCCCATGAGTTAAACAGTTGAGTTTTACCGTTTTCTAACTAGGTAACTAGTTATGATATAGCTGGGGACTATTTTCAGGCGCTGCGTAATATCATTGCACCTGCTGCACCCATGGTACGGCAGCAAAGCTCCTTGATTATTACGCCGGAATGAGAGTATAGTTCCTAGCTAAATTTAGCTTTAGCTGCGCTAAATGTGCTACCGCCAGAGCCAGAGATCGGCTGAATGGATTTCGAAAACGGTAAAAATCAACTGTTTAACTCTTGGTGAGTTGGAAAATGAGCCTATTTTCTAAAATTGTGGAGTGTTCCTTTAACACATAGATGCTGGGTAAAATCCGTCTCCATTTATACAAAAATCTAAAGGTTTCTGTCTGAAAGGATTTTGACTGAGGGTATCAAAATGATGCTGTTTTGTCTTCTGAAACATAACTTGTTTTCATAGTACAGTTGCCTTTTTGGTCTGTAGCTATTTTTGTTGTATTTTATGGACCTTTTCATCTCTTGCCATTTTTCAATGTGAAGTCTCAGTTTTACTGTATGTATTTATTTTGTCAATATGTGTTGGATTTAACAGATACTTAGAAGAGACATTTTGACATCTGATTGGCTGGATCTGCCTTAATAACTGAAGAATAAGAATTATTTTGGCCTCACTCTATATTGGAGGTCTTTAAATACTACAAAAAAATTAAATAATGGATTAACCACTTTTGCTGTTATTGAAGTAGGATTGGTGGATTAGTGATATGGCTAGGTTTAAGGTGTAGATATCTACATAAATTAATTTCAAATGTAATCATTTTTAAATATAAGCACAAAGAAAAATCATGTTTATACACAATAAGTGCATTGTATGATATGTAAAACATTTATTTAAGGTGTTTCAATCAATGTTAATTGATTAATAAATGCATTAAGTGACTAATTTCTATAATATTTAGAGTGCCTCCACAGGGACAGAAAGCCTGTCCCGGTTATATGTTTACACATAAGCAACACATATGAAAATAAAATCTGAAAGCTCTGGTATCATTTTCGCACGCACGCACACACACACACGTTGATTTTTATGGTTAACGGGGACTTTTCATAGGCGTAATGGTTTTTATACTGTACAAACCGTATTTTCTATTGCCCTACACCAACCCTACACCTAAACCTACCCCTTTACAGGAAACTTTGTGCATTTTTACTTTCTCAAAAAAAAAACTCATTCTGTATGATTTATAAGCCTTTTGAATTATGGGGACACTGAAAATGTCCTCATAAATCACCTTCTCCTTGTAATACCTATGTCATACCCATGTCATTATACAAATTTGTGTCCTCATAAACCATATAAATATGCACACACACACACACACATCACACACAAAGGACAAATGTTCAGAATAAATACTAAAAGTAGGATCAGCAGTTCAGGGATCTGGTCAAAACCTTTTCTATCTGCAGAGCAATACAATGTGCACACAGGCTGGCCAAAACAGCAGCTAGACAACAGAGGTCCGGCCAAATCAATACTAATGAATTCTGCGGTTGAAATTCCAGACAGATTTCATTGTGGCCTGGACTTCATAAACAATACATTTTCATTAAGACCAGCAAATGAAAACTTAGTGAAAAACAACAAACAGGGCCGCTGGATGGAAAACTACTTATATCCAAACATCTGATACTACAATGATTTTGTTATGTGTGTATTGTATTACAGTCATACACTGACCATAAAACGCTCTCATATTTGGTCTTATAAACATTAAACTGATTGTAACAGTGGCAGGGATGTATGCGGTGTAGCAGCTAGCTCTTATAGTTATGTCAACCTCACCTATCAACATCTTACTTTGTGCAAAGGCAAATTAGTTTACCATTGACCGATTTCTAAATACTGATCTGTGTGCTGTGCTGTGGTACAGTAACGTAATTAGTATTTGGAAAATGTCACTGAAAGACAAAAAGAGTGCAGTAGTGCTAAAAGAGAAAGAAGGAATGTGATGAATGAAGGTGGGTTGAAGTAGCAACCTTGAAATTACAGAGAGGATTGAAAGTCTGAGTCCACATAGAAAAGATGAGATTAAAGATTTGTTTAAAACCTAAAAAATATACAGAAGAAATAAAATAACTTTTCAACAAGTTAGAAGTTATGCACAAAATTAAAAATAAATATTTCAGATTTTGCACTTCTAATTGATCGAACAAAAGGTCATCAGTCGGTTACAACAAACTTCTAAAGTAAGAAAACCTATAGTGATCATTCACTGTGATCAAGGGGTTTCTTTAACCTTCTTTAAAAGTCTTGTTACAAGATGCTCTTAGGAACATTCTCAAATCATGCTCGATTACATCAGGTTTGTGGAGCTCATGGAGTTCAAGTGCAAGTGCAATTGTTTTCTACAAAAACTGTACTAACAATATAATTTTGAATAGGGAAAATTTGGTTAAATTAGAAAAAAATAATAAAAAAGAAAAATACAATCTCATGGAGCAAAAAAAAAAGTTATAAAATGTTATAACATTCCATTTTATTCAAAATGTGAAGTGTCCAGTTTAAAAAAAAAGTGCATTTCAGAGAAAAAAACTAAAACATTCCATAAACGCATTAATGATGTAATTACATTTCTGTGCTACGGTTTTGAGAACATTTTTAAAGACAGACAGCTTTGAACCAAAATTCTATTAACATTACTGAAAGAATGTTTGAGAGAACCCTGAGAGCATTCCCTGTTAGCTGGGATAGAAGCTTTCTTACTACTGACTCAACTTTATCTTCAGCATAATCTTAAAGCAAAGTGGCAGGTACATTATAATACTTTTAACATTTAGTAGATTTACTTTTTTGGAACACATGAAAGCAGTCCAGGAAAATCTGGCCTGGTTTTTCCACCACTGGCTAAAATCCAGTCATGTGACCAGCTGCCTGAGATCACTAATGGATGCTGCATGCTGTACCACAGCCTCAGAGTGTGTTGCTCACTGCATATTCTATTGTTGTCTTTACCAGACGCAGCAAACGATTTTCACGACAGTTGGAGAATAAATTATCAAACACCCACACGAGAACCTTCAAGCAATCAAAAACACAATAAAAGAAGAAACACCGTAATATGACACACCTGTGGGACTAAAGACATGATATAGAATACTTCTGATTTACCTTATCTGTAGATTAGCTGTAACTCTAACATCCGGATAACGCTCTATATTTCCTATTGGCACTAGCTTACTAAAGCCTTGACATGAAAAGTGAAAATAAATGGATGTTTGCGGGACTTAATCAAGTATACTTTAACCCATAGTTCTTAGGTTAAAGAAGGCTATAGATCTGTAAAGCATTAGTGCACCTATTGTATGCAAACCCGTGCCTCTGAAGATCATAAGGCAAAGTGTAAATATCACTGCCTCTTTAGAACTGATCGACTCACATTAAATTCTCACCTAGCAAATAATCTGCCGCAACACAATCTCTTAGAAGAGATAAACATGTTTTTATGTAAGCCTTTTGTGGTGCAAGTATGTCTCATTAACAAGTAAACAGGTGTATATTGCTCTTGGGATACATTGCATTGCTCTGAACTGCACAAAGTCAAAGTAGACATTTAAAGAAAGCACCTTAGTGTGGATTTCATGTATTAGAGAGCTAATGAAGCCATTCAAACACATGAATATACACTGATAGCACAACCAGACGGTCATTTTTGCTAATTAAACCCTGGCAGGGTTATCAGGACACCGACACAGAGAGGTGGCAGCTCAAAAAATAAATAAATATGAGGGTATGAAATATTTATTTGAATTAAAATTATAAAAAAATATTTCCTGTATATTATCTTTCAGCTTCCGCTGAGAAAAATTCCACTGAGCAACTTTTCCTTTTTATTTTTTTTAAGCATGCACTAGACAGACATCTTTGACCGTTCCATGACCCCAACAGTTTTACAGTAATGTTTATAAAGATGTTCTCTGAGGTCATTTTCACTACATTCGATGACAAAAATGCAAGTTGGCACCAGTTGCATAAGTATAAAACAAGAGGGAATAAGTCTACAGTGTAATATGAGGGCAGCGTCATTTTAGATTACCCAGAATGCTATGTTATGAAAACAATGCCATGAACAACGGCAAATATTAGGAAAACTCTAAAAGCTGGATTACAAGTTTGACCAATTATTCTAAAGATCAATGTAAAATGTTATATATTTAACTGAAAATATTACAAAAAATATTAGGAATTAGGTGGACATCAGAAATTCGGTCTATATAGAATACACAATCTTAACATAACTTCTAATGTAACAAAATTAAACAGAAAACACATTTCACTAAACATGTGGTAGCACAAGAAACCAGCATAATGAGAATCAGAATGAGCTTTATTGGCCAGGTATGTTTACACATACGAGGAATTTGTGGTGACAGAAGCTCTACAGTGCAACAGAATGACAGCAACAGGACAGATACAGATAATAAAATAATAATAAACAAATGTACAAATAGGCAAAGTACAAAAAAGCAAAAACACTATATATAATATAGACAATTATGTATGTACAGGTCTGGTATGTGCACATTTTAAATGAAAAAATAAGTATGTGTGATGAAAAAAAATATTGTATAATGTTGTGTGTTCCACGTTTCATGTCAAGTGTTCATGAGATAGATTGCTTGGGGGAAGAAACTGTTTCTGTGTCTGGTCGTTCTGGTACTCAGAGCTCTGTAGCGTCGACCAGACAGTAACAGTTCAAAGAGGAAGTGTTCTGGATGTGAGGGGTCCAGAGTGATTTTGCCAGCCCTTTTGCTCACTCTGGATGAGTACAGTTCTTGGAGAGTAGGGAGGGTTGTACCAATGATTCGGTCAGTAGTCCGGACTACCCTCCGTAGTCTTCTGAGGTCAGATTTGGTAGCTGAGTTGAACCAGACAGTTATTAACGTGCAGAGGACGGATTCCATGATGGCAGAGTAGAACTGATTCAGCAGATTCTGTGGCAGGTTGAACTTTCTCATCTGGCGAAGTAAGTACAACCTCTGCTGGGCTATGTGAGTGTCCCACTTCAGGTCCTGAGAAATGTTGGTACCCAGGAATCTAAATAATGAATATTGGCAAACTATTACACTTTTATCTAACTTGTCAACTATAACTATAGTACATTAAACATCAGAACTCGCTGCACTGCATTCTGGGAAACCCTGGACACCACGTTATATCATAAACTCTTGCGTAAGTTATATCAATCTCCCTTCCCCATTCCATTTAAAATGACTGAAAGATGAATTATCCCCCAAAGCCTTTGCATGTTATCAATATACGTATGTGATACTGCAAGCAGCCAAGGTGAGGTTAGTGGTAAATGCAATTTTCCCTCTTCCTTTGGGAGAGGAGTTGATAATGGAGGTGGATAGTGCGGCCCAAATCACAGATTACAGCTGAATGTATGAGAGGGTCTTTTTCTCCTCGTCTTCTCTTATAGACTAGAGACTAGAGATGTGTAGCAGTAGATCAAGGCCACCACACTTTCCAGAGTGTGTTATCGTCTCTGTGCATCTCAGAACTGTGGAGTGGATGGAGGAAGACTGTAACACAGCGTGCTCCCTGGGGAACCTGCCTGAAGGGGTGCGAATGCAGCTATCATGTTTTTTCAATTCCCCCATTCGCTTCAAACATTATCCGCCCATCAGTTTTGTTTACTGCAGTTTTATTTAAAAAGCATGCTCCTGAACGGCAACAGCACCAGGTACAAACATAGAGGAGAAAAATCCTTTTCAGTTCTGATATTAACAACAGGTAAAGAGTAGTTTGAGACATTGCTAAACACTGGATCACAAAAGTAAATATGACTGCCATTTGTTACTCATTCGTTGCATGAGTTGGCCCCTGTGCTTCAATCAAAGCAAGTGATAGTTCACTTGGAGGGACAGTCTCTGTGGGTTAGCCTGCTGTGCATTGCTCTTACAGCATGACTGTGATCTCAGGAGCTCTAGTTTCTGGGTCACCCTTGCCATTTATCTAAATGCCTGTTCACACCAAGAGCAAAATGAAAAAGTGAAGCAAACTGGCAAAAATAGTCCTACTCACACCATGAGTGAAACTAAAGTGCACTCTAGAAAATACATTACTGTAGACGGCAGCATAGATGAACTTAAATGCCCCACAAAAAACATAAAACCCATTACTTTTAAATAATATTGAAGGATATGTTGTTACTGGAATGGCAAAATGAACATTAGACTAATAGTATTATATATGCAAAAAAATATACTCATTGCAATTGTTAATAAAAAAATATTTTTTTTTCAAATAAATTCTGTTCTTTTGAACTTTCAATTAATCAAAGAATCCTAAGGGGGGAAAAAACTATAATTTACACAAAACCATTAAGAAACACAATGGCTTTCAGCATTGATGATGAGAAATTATTATAATAATACAATTTATAAAATTATTTAATTAATTAAAATGTATAAAATTATTATAATAATGAGAAATATAGTATTAGTATCATATGGCACTGTAACAGGAGTAATGACTGCTGAAAATTCAGCTTTGCCATCACAGGAATAAATTACATTTTGAAATCTATTAAAATAGAAATATAGTAGTGTAGTATGCAAATATTACATTCATAGGCCTGGTTACAGTTGCTTTCAAAATAAATTTGAGTGTATAAAGACCTCTGAATTGTTTTGAGTTTGGTAAAGTTCAATGCTGGTTTAAGGTAGCAGTAAGAGCTTCTAATGTATGTCAAATTGAAGGTTACTGGTGCCCACAAAGCCTAGTATTAGCACAGAAAGACAAATGTGATCCACATTATCAGATTTGCTTGCATACTAAATCGACACAACTGCATGATGGTTTAAAGCCTCAAGCTTGTAAAGAGATGAGTAAAGATGTGTTTGTCTTTGTACTTTGGGTCTGATTACAAGACAAATGTGTTTCTTTTCCTTAGACGAAGATTACAAAAATAGAATGTTTCACCAAAATCCTTTTGCCAAAATGCTTCAAAAGAACCACTGCCAAGTTCAACTGAAAGGTCACCTCAAATCACTGTAAACAAGAAAATCACCACTGGATACAACCTACTCATTTTAACTCCTCTCTTTAGTTAGTAATGTACAGCAATTCTCAACCTTGGGCTGAAAGCAAGTCTAGAGTTATGTATGTCAATACAACCAACAGGGTTAATTAGGCTATTACCCACATAATTGAACATGCAATGTGATGAGGTCATGTGACAAAAGTAGAATGCTGCAAATTGAAATGTTTATTGTGGAATAATGCCAACTGTTTAATTTACATCCAGTTTTATTCAGCAGTATTACATTGCAAGCACAGCCTTTGACTTATAGTGAAGGGCAATGCATACATGTGTAGTAACTGTGTGGGTTTCACAGTCTGTCAAAAAATAATTTGTTCAGAGGAAAAAAAGGAATAGTATTTTTTTCCATGGTTGAGAAATGATGCACTGGCAACTTTACGCTCTCTTCTTTCTTTATTATCTGTCATTTTTGTCCTTCTAACATCTGCTGCAGTTGGACTACAATATTTTCCGCTCTTTCCCTTTTCTTCTCTTCATTTTTCCTTCATAGGCAGCAGATGACAAGCAGGCAGTTGATAGACCTGATCTCCAGGTTTGACCTTCTAAGAGGCTGTGCAATTCCGCCTGTCTCCTTTCGAATCCCTCCCACCAGCCTCTCTCTTACTCTGTGCTAAGTGATGGAGATGCAGCTTCATTGAAAATGACGTCTTAAAGAGCTGGAAAAAGGTTACAGTGGCTGACTTCATGACACGGGTACATTATTTATATCCAACTTCCCTGCAGTGCCTTGGTCGCCTAATTGGTAAAATGAGGGATTTTTATACATCCAAGGGACCAGTAACAAACACAAACACTACAAACTAAATTTCTTACAATAACCTTTTGGTCAGTTTTGCTTCTCACTTAAAGTATTTCAATGAAGCTTACTGTAGAATGATGAAAATAACTACTACATTTCTAAAACAATATGAATTAATACATTGAAAAAAGAAACTAACCAAAAAATCTGCTCTGTCCCATTCAACATCTACCGTCCAATTCAGGAACGCTCTCCTTAAGTTAGAAATTAGCTTCATTCATTGTAATTCACTCCCTGCCTTTGGTTCAGTATATGAGCTTGGTTAACGGTCTCTACATGATCTTGCTGTTATTAAAGATGAAAGCCTCTCTAGGGATGAATCCGCTCTAAAGCCATCATGCAGTGCTGAAGGAGTGTGAACACAAGGCCAAGACAACGCAGCTCTGACCAGATTATCCCTCTACACCTTTCAATCTATTCCACACCTCCAACTCTTCCATTAACGCCATTCTCTGGAGGACTGGTCTTTAAATAAATGAGATTCAATCAATCAGAGATGATATATGCAATGCATTTATAATGTTATCTTACACACATGGGGAATTATGTCCTAGAATGCCACTACAAAGAGATGTATTGCATAGGATTTCGGCCTTGAAGGAATTGTTTACCCAAAAATGAAAAGGTTGAGTAAATGATGATGGAATTATGTAATTTCAAACCTGTATGACTTTATTTTTCTGCTGATCACAAAAGTTATTTTGAATGTTGGTACAGTTTTAGTTACTATTGGCACCCACTGTCCTTTAAAACATTTTTCAAAATGTCTTAATTTATGTTTCACAGAAAAAACTAAATCATACAGGTTTGGAATGATGAGGGTGAGTAAATAAATACAGTATCTCACGAAAGTTAGTACACCTTTCACATTTCAGCAAACATTTTAGTATAATTTCTCAAGGGACAATACTGCACAAATGAAACTTGGATATATTTTAGAGTAGTCAATGTGCAGCTTGTATAGAAGTAAAAATGTACTGTCCTCTAAATATAACTTAACATTTAACCATTTTGTCCAAATAACTGGCAACAAAAATTAGTACACCCTAAGTGAACATGTCAAAACTGTGTCCAAAGTGTCAATATTTTGTAGGAGCACCATTGTTATCTAGTCTTAATCCTCCTGGGCATGGAATTAATCAGAGCTGCACAGGTTGTTGCTGGCATCCTCTTCCACTCCTCCATAATGACATCACGGAGCTGCTGGATGTTAGATACATAGTGCTTCTCCACCTTCCGCTTGAGGATGCCCCACATGTGCTCAATAGGGTTCAGGTCTGGAGACATAATTGGCCACTCCATCACCTTCACCTTCAGCAGCAAGGCAGTTGTCATCTTGGCAGTGTGTTTGGGGTGGTTATGTTGGAAAACAGTTTCTGAAGGGAGGGCATCATCTTCTTCTTCAGAATGTCACAGTACATGTTGGAATCCATGTTTCCCTCAATGAACCGCAGCTCCCCAGTACCAGCAGTAGTCATGCAGCCCCAGACCATGATGCTACCACCACCATGCTTGACTGTAGGCAAGGCACAATTTTCTTGGTACTCCTCAACAGGGCATCGCCACACATGCTGGACACCATCTGAGTCAAACAAGTTTACCTTAGACTCATCAGACCACAGGACATGGTTCCAGTCATTCATGCTCCTGGCCAGGTTGTCTTCAGTAAACTGTTTACAGGCTATTTTGTGAGCCAGCTTCAGAAGAGGCTTCCTTCTGGGACGACGGCCATGCACACCGACTTGTTGCAGTGTGTGGCGTATGGTCTGAGAACTGACAAGCTGAACTTCCACTTCTGCAACCTCTAAAGCAATGCTGGCAGCTCTCATACGTCTGTTTTTTTAAGCCAGCTTCTGCATCTGACGCACAGCACAAGGACTCAACATCATTGATCGACCCTTGTGAGGCCTGTTCCAAGTGAAACCATCTTGAAAAACCTCTGTACGACCCTGGCCACTGTACTATAACTAAGTTCCAGGCTGTTACCGAACTTCTTATAGCCTAGGCCATCTTTGTGGAGAGCAACAATTCTAATTCTCAAATCCTCAGAGAGTTCTTTGCCATGAGGTGCCATGTTGAACATCCAGTGGTCAGTATGAGAGAATTGTACTCAAATAACCTAATTTGAACTGCTCTACAATAAGATACACACATTTGTATGGTCCTGTCAAGCAGGCAAAAACATGAACATGATGAAAAGGACATGTGGCTTTGCATGGTTAAACAATGTATAGCTGTTATCACTTAGGGTGTACTCAGTTTTGTTGCCATCTTTTTTTGACAATAATGGCTGTATGTTGAGTTATTTTCAGAGGACAGTAAATATTTACAGCTATACAAGTTGCACATTGACTACTTTAAAATATATCCAACTTTCATTTCTATAGTATTGTCCCTTGAAAAGATATACTAAATTGACTGCCGAAATGTGAGGGGTGTACTCACTTTGTGAGATACTGTAGTGAGGGAATTTTCATTTTTTGGGTGAACTATCCCTTTACTTGAAAATTGACCAACAAGCACCTTTTGTTTGCAGTTTGGTGACAATAGCGATTTCACTGGGTTGGGATTACACACTTACACGTCTGTAACTGGAGAGGACAGGGCACAGGTGCAGGGAATGTTCCAAATTATGGTTGGCAAGCCCCACGACAAGCCAGAATGAGACACAACATCTGTCTCTGCTGCTCGGCATCTGACCGATCAGAAGTCAATTATAAAAACGTTAGCACCCCTGCAACGGTAAATCGCCCTCCATTAGGAATAATCATTGCTCAACGCTTGTGGTCATGGCACTAATTTAGTTTTGTGAGTGTGCTTTGAGATGGGAATGGGGGTGAAGTGAGAGAGAAAGAAGGAGAGCAAGAGAGATCGCTTTAAGCAGTAATTTTTAATAGTCTTGATGGAATCATGTGAACCAAAACATTGACGATACACGCAATTCCACAGATCTGCCTTGTGTCTCTCATTACATTACTGTCTTAAAAAAGGGGAGGAGAGTTGGGCTCTGTGCGGCGTAGCCCATCTGACAGCCCACAAAAGAAAACATATTTAGATTGAATTAAATTGACAGCCCCTTGACATAAGAACTGATTTACAGAGGACAAGATATCACAGCTCAACCCCCCCAATATATAGACTTTAAAGGAAAGCGCCCAGCGAAGACAGACAGGAATATGCTGTTCAAAGATTGGATTTTCTTTTTTATATCTACAAAGGAACATGCATACTCAAACACACACACAAACACTTCACCGCATTTTCTCACACACACACACCGTCCATGATCAGGTTGCAAGCGTCGTGAGAAAATGAGAAGGACTGTCAGTCAAACGGAGAAATGATGCGGGATCTGTCAGACCTGCATATACTCAGAAATTGATTGGCAAAACTTTCATAGAGAAAAACTATAGCAAACCTTTGCCGAGTTTCTCATCTCAAGACCTCAGTGAGAACGCCTGTGGAGAGAGATACTGTGATCAGAGATTTGCAGGGGAAAGGACAGTGCATTAAAACGGTTAGTGCATTGACTCATGACCACAGAACACAGAAACACCACAGTCTTGGAGAGAAAGAACCTACTACCAGCATTGTGACACTATCCAACTGCTACAATCTGACATCAAATAAAACAGAATGTATATTTAATTTTAGCACATTAAAGAATAAATTATATTACATTATGCTAAACAAATTATGTTTTTTTATTATTATTATGAAATAAACTAAATTAAATTCCTGTCAATAAGTTTGCACATAAGGACATGTCAAAGAAGCATGTTGATTTAGTTTATATTATCTACAGAGAAACTGAAAATGGCACAAACCCATACTGCGTGGCACAATAAAAAAGAAAAGTAGAAAAGAAAAAAAAAAAAAAAAAAACAATTCTACATTTTTTTGTACCCAGGGCCCACGATCTCTTAATCTGTCTATACTTTTCTCAGAATGGCACAGCCTCAATCTTCAGGGCCACAGACAATAGAGCGCCAATCAATAGAGCTGACATTGAAATGCAAGCAAACAGATTGAAGGTAAAGGATGCCATGGCAACAGGAATTACTGAGTCTCTAACTCGAAGGACAGTTCCATCAAAATGACTTCATTAGACAGTCCAACACTTTTATTTGAATGCATTTAATCCACACACACAAAAAAACGAATCCACTTCAATGAACTTAGTACTTAAAGTTGATAGAACATCATTCAAAAGTAGATCTTGGAGAATTGTCTTAAAATAAACCATTTTATTTTAATATCAATCATTTACCAAACATGTAATATATGTCAAAGGGCACAGATGGCTGATTTTTTTCTAATCTGACCGCAAAACCTCAGAACAAGTACAAATTTTTTAATTAAATTACATTTCAAGTAAAATAAGTATTTGCCAAAGCTTTTACCAAAAATATTTTTTTTGTCCTTGGAGGAAAAGTTAATAGTCCTAAATTGAATGTGTAATGTCCTCTGACAACTCCAAGTGCATTTCAAATCCTCTTTTTGAACAGTTTACTGCAAACACAGTGACCCACCTGGTGGCATTTTCATTCCCATTTTCCTAGAACTTAAACAGCATGTTCCTGACACCTTTAAAAAACAAACCACGTCGCTTTTACCTGGAGAGCTTGTATTAGATAAGGCATAATTTAAAAAAACAGCATATTTTCTGACCCTGGGAGAGGAAAGCAGGAAGTCTGTGCCGTGGATCAGTGTGCGTGTGTTGGAAGGGGTGTACTCTGGGGGGGGCTCTCTGCACCCGAGATGTGGAGATATGGAACGAGGCATTAATTGATCTGCCTGCAGAGGGAAATAGCATAAGGAAGAGCTCATTAAAAATGATTATTAAAGAAACAAGCAGAGCAGCAGTGCTCAAGCATGGCCAAAACACTCAGACAGAGGGGAAACAGCTTGTGCCGTTCTGCCATGAGGACATAACTTACACTAAATACGGAGCAAAAAGTCACACACTGAACAGGGTATAATACAAGCACACAAACAGCAAGTCAAATTAACTGTGAAATATTGTGTGTATTAGGCAAACCTTCTGTGACAGAAATGATTCTTAATTGTTATTAAGCTCAAACTTATAGAAAACCCAAAGCTTTAAATTATAGAAGCTTTTCCATTTTTAGATGGCGAATATGCTCTTCAGCTAACTTCTTGTTCTCGCTGTTCAAGTGAAATTCAGTTCACATTCAATATTTCAGCCAATAAAGTCACTGTAACCTATTGAACCAGTTGTTACGTCTAGATGTATTTTGAAGTTTTGTCCTGTTTCTCAGCTCAACTGGCACAAATATTAATATTTTACACTGAAGATATAGCAGTGAGCCTTTAAAATATGTTGGCTTGCACTTTTAAAATAAAATTTTTATTTTTTATTCGTACAGTAGGCTAACTGCAAATGTTTCAACAATGATTTCGTTAACAACATTCATTCTGGAGCAAGCTAATGATTTAAATGTAGGTTAAATTAATTATTAATTTAACACATAACATTTTACATGGACACCGTAATGCTAGTAAAATGCTATATTTGCGCAATCTTGGAGAATCTGAAATAGATGTTCCTCAATCAGGACATTAAAAATACTCACATCACAGAGAAAAACGGTGACTATATAGTACGGACTTAAAGATATGAAGATTTATTTCCAAGATGATGCATGGTAAGCTTCGAATTACAATACAACATAGAGCAATATAGTAACAGAGGCTTGTATTTATAGTATTCAATGTATTTTCGAATCAATTTCGGATACTAATACCAGATATATGTTCATGTTTAATAATTCCTGCATAAAGCGTGCATAAAGCGTGCATAAAGAAATATATTTTGTGTTGGATCAGTTGCCTGTGTCAGCAGTGTGCAGCAGACACACCCACCTTAACAATTTCAATACATCGCTTATCCTGCCCAAAAAGACAGTAAACATGGCAGATAACATCTGAAGTAAAAATGTATTTACATACACACAACAAAAACTAGTCCTGTGTGACTGATATGCTTCAGATCGGGTGATTTTAGGTCAGTGTTTAGGCTGTCATCCAATGGTGCTCTCTGCCGGTAGGGAACAGTGTTGCCAATTTAGTAATTTTGTAACTAGATTTAGCGACTTCCCCACCCCTTTTGAGACTTTTTTTCAAAAGTTTAGGGACAAATATAGCAACTTCTTGGAAACCTTATCTAACTTCTCATCTTGCCCACTGATCTATATTCACTTTATATAGATCAGTGAATTTGCCATTATGATGTCATCTAGAGACATTTAGCTACCAGTTTTAGCAACTTTCAATTGAAAGCAGTTGGCAACACTGGTAGGGAGTATCAAGATGGCGGTTCGTACACTTTATGGTGGCTTTACCTGATGGCAGTTTAGAACGCAATGAGCAATCCTGTCATTTATATAGATCAGTGGATGGAACGCAAAAATACGCTCTATGAGGACAGCATTTCGGACAGATTGACAAGTTTGAAAGCAAAATGGATTGCTGTGTAGGTCAGTGACATGCTGTAAATAGAACATACTGTATTGACATTAAAGGCACCATTTCAAAGATTTACTATTTAAATTAAGGGTTTTCTCAGTAAACACAGAATAATTGTAATCCATTCTTTATTTAAATATGTAATTTTTAATCAATCAACAGTAATAGTTCAATATGATACTTTTTTGGCATAAACTTCAGCAGATTTAGACTGATGTGAACGGTAATCTCAAGTGACCGATTGCCCAAATATGCCACTCCTGTAATATCACGCAAAACAAGAGCAAAAAAGTGAAACACTTACATAGTATTTCAAATGAACACCTAGAGTCTAAACAGCAAACTCTTCAGATCCTCCTTTCCACTCTAATTAGGCTGCAGCACTCCATCACCTGCTGGTACCAACAGACACCAGATTTACATGTCCATACAATTTATGACATGAAAATGAAATCACTAAGCTAGAGCTGAAAGGTCTGCAGGAGTTAATATCATGGGACTTTGAACCTTAAGATTCATGTCACCTGTACAAATTGCTGAAAAGGGCAACATGGTAGGAGAATAGCTGGGAAATCTTATCACCTTGCTCTGAAACCACTGTGGAAGGAGACATGGAAAAATCTAACATAGAATGAGGGAGAACAATGACAGTGTGACAGAGGAAGTAGAGCTGCTGTTGAGTGCCTGAGAAATCGGCTACCTCCACGGCTCAAGTCTGTGCTCTCCTCCTCTATGTAACATGCCACGACAGGGTTCCTTTATCAGATAAAACAGCTGACTAATCTGCTTATAGTCAGTGTGTATGCACAAGTGTGTGTGTGACTGAGTGAAAGAGACAGACAGCGAGAGGGCACAGAGGAGCATCGCTTTGAGTTTGTGGTTCTGTGTATTCAATACCATGCCCTCTGTGCCATTACTCACTTCCTGTCCCAGGAGCACAGAATCATTTTCCATATATTATAAATGAAAACACAGGACACTCACTCTCACACTAGCCTGAGGAGAGAGAATCCCAAGAGATAAGAAACAAGTATGGTTGAAAATGGGTAATACTCTCATTTGAGACATTTTACTGAATCAGGTTATAGTAATGCATATCTACTTGGATGGTCATTGTTTCACATGGGGATATGCACAAATATTTAACATCATCGTTTATGGGTGTTAATCAGCGATTTGTTTTTGACAAAATAATTGTCTTTTGGTCATTTAATTCCTATCCAAATCCTTCATGTCCTCCAGAAGGCATCTAAGTGCAAAACTTTGAAACTTTGCAAATTGCGTTCCTGTCCCACAATTTGTACTTTGTATTACTTCCACCAACAAGACTGTAAGATATTTGTTGTGTTTCTAGTGTTGTTCTTCAATGCCATGCTGGAATTTGTTCATGTTCATGACTGACCATAAAGGGTTAAACGTCTTAAAAAATTTTCACAGAATTCATTCGACCCCCAATTTTTCCAAAATGAATTAGCTTTATTATGGTGAAGCCATATTTTCTTTTACATAGAAAGTACAAAGTTAAATCTGTGTTTTAAAGTTAAGACTGCTCCAATATTTTTTCAAAATGAGTTCCTGCTTGCAAGAAATTCAGACGTGAATTAAATTACCACATGAACCTAATGTTTATCTATCAATCAGTTAAACAATCAATTAATACGGAATTCTTCCCAAACTTTTTTTTTTCCTGAGGCACTTGAAAAAATACTAGCATCTCTATTTTGGACAATCATGAAATCATTGAGTGCCTGTAAAATGTTAAAATTACTGCATATACCCATGTAAAAAAAGAGGGGCGAACAGACAACTATTACATTCAACAACTCACAAGGAACTAAAGAAAACACTAGGGCTTTATATACACAGGGGGCAAACAAGCCTAACAAGATATCAAGACATACCTGCGGAGACTAATCAAGGGGAACCAAAACCAAAACAAACAAACAAAATACCATCAAAAAGGTATTTTCAGTATAACAGATAAAAAAATGTTACGTCAAATTAAAAAGTCAAATCTTGCTGGTTTCGGCCTCATCGCTGGCTACAGTCATGTCCTCAACCCATGTATAAAACACCTGGGTCCGTATTCATGAAAAATCTTAGTGCTAAGAGTTGCTCCTAGTAACAATATTCTAAGAAAATTGTTAATTTTAGAAATGTTTCCTCTTAAAATTAAAGAAAAGATCCTAGTAAAGAAAAAAGTAATTCAGAAAGCATCTTAACCCTTAACAGAGGTCTTGAGGTCCAAAATTATTATGAGTACGAACAAGGACTTTTAAGAGGCTTAACAGCTTCTTTAGCAGTGGAGAAAATGGATGAAACATGAAGAGGGAGAAGAAATGAGTTGCACACAATGCATGACAGTGAGTTAAGGTTCTGAAAGTGGTTCTGAAGGTGCTGTCAGGTACAGACCCAAATAATCGCTGCCGTATAGTTGCATTTTTCCAGTTGCCAAATATGTTAACGTAGTGATTACTTCCATTTCTTCACTTGGCATTTCTTTGCGGTGCGGAGTGTTAGAGTCTATAATAAATGGTCACAAACATGACCTGCACGACTAATGTGTGGCGTCTTTATTAACTCACTGTCAGATTGTGTGCAACTCATTTCTTCTTTCTCTTCATGTTTCATCCATGTTTTTCCATGGTTATTGTGTCAGTTAATTTTCTATAAAAATGTTAAGTTGCACACAATGCATGACAGTGAGTTAAGGTTCTGAAAGTGGTTCTGAAGGTGCTGTCAGACTAAGTACAGACTAAAGATAAAGATAAAGATAAAAAATACCAAATCATCGCTGCCGTATAGTTGTACATTTTTTCATGAGCAGTTGCCAAATAGCATGTTAATGTAGTGTGAGTGTGCTTACGTCCATTTTGTCACACTATGGCATGGGGTTTCTTCGCGGTGTCTGTTGAGAGTCTGGCGGAGCGGGCTCTGATACTCCGGTACCGTCTACCATGTCGAAGAGACTGTGGGAGGGGTGGGTGGGGTCCTTAATAATGCTGTTGGTTTTATTGGAGCATCGTCGAGGTAAATGTCCAGGATGGATGGGAAGGGGCACGATGATCTTTGAGCCGTGTTCACTGTCCGCTGGAGGGTCTTACGGTGCACACTGCAGTTCTACCAGAATGTGCAGTGGTCAACACACTCTCAATGGTGCCCCTGTAGAATGTGGTGAGGATGGGTGGAGGGAGGCTTGCTCTTTTCAGCCGGCGGAGAAAGTGTAGGCGCTGTTGTGCCTTCTGGAGACACCTGGTGTTGGTGGTCCAGGTGATCCTCGTGATGTGCACCCCCAAGAATTTATGCTGTGACTCTCTCCACAGCAGCTGTCGATGGTCAGTGGGGGGTGGTCATGGAGTTCTCCTCTGAAGTCCACCACAACCTCTTTGTCTTCCACATGAGGGACAGGTTTAGCGCCACACCATCAGCCAGCTGTGCCACTTTTCTGTAGTGTGTTTCATCGTTGTTGTTGTGAGACCTACCATTGTGTCATCAGCGAACTTGATGATGTGTGGAGCTGAACTTGGCAGTGCAGTCGTGGGTCAGCAGCGTGAAGAGCAGCGGGCTGAGCACACAGCCCTGTGGGGCACCTGTGCTCAGTGTGGTAGTGCTCGAGGTGTTTGGCCGACACGGACTGACTGAGGTCTTGTTAAAAAGTCCAGGATCCAATACAGAGGGAGTTGTTAAGGCCCAGCAGGTTTAGTTTGTTTATGAGCTGTTGTGGGATTATTGTGTTGAATGCCGAGCTGAAGTCAATGAACAGCATTCTAAATAGGAGTCTTTGTTGTCTAGGTGGGTGAGAGCCATGTGGAGGGTGGTGGAAATTGCATCGTCCGTAGAGCGGTTTGGACGGTATGCAAACTGGAGCGGATCGAGTGTGTTGGGGAGGCTGGTTTTGATTTTTTGCATGACTAACCTCTCAAAACACTTCATAATGATTGGAGTCAGTGCTATGGGTGTAGTCGTTTAGGCAGGACACAGGTGATTTCTTTGGTGATGATCGTTGTGGATTTTAGACATGTGGGAGACTGCCTGGCTCAGAGAGAGAGAGAGCTAGAGACAGAGAGCGCCTGGTCGTTGGGAGAGTTTTTGTGAGAGCATTTCAAAGAGTGGTTGAGAGAGAGAAGAGATGGCTTGCCACAGGCTCCGTGTGTCTCTGCTGTCCGTGAGTGATTGTTAATTTTTTGAGCATAGACCGTTTTGATTTTGAGCCACAGACAATTGGCTCTTGCTGTTTTAGGGCTGCTTTATCTCCTGATCTGAATGCTTCATCTCTGGAAACGAACCTCTGCTGTCATCCACGGCTTTTGATTTGCACGTGTGGTGATGGTCTTGGTGACTGTCACATCATCCATGCACTTTTTGATGTGATCCATGTGATCCATGCACTTTTTCACAGTGAAGGCATAAAATAAACGCTACTCTTAAAAGCACTCTTTTATTTCCTTCTTGGTCAACCAACCAATCACAGTCTTCAAAAGACTGTGTCATAGCTAGCAACGGGGTCAGCCCTGCCTCCTCACTAAGATACAAGTTTTTGCCTTTTCCTCGCTCAGAGTTGCTCTCAGTCTCAGATTGATCTGAATCACTTTTAAGATAAGACTCCTAGTTAGAAATATTTAAGCTATATTAGGAGCTCTCTAAAAGGAACTCGCAGTCACATAAATTGAACTCGCAGTCACATAAAGTAGTCTTGTTGACAAGTTTGTGTGAGTAAGGACAAAACGCACAAGATATAGGCCTAGTACTTTCAGTGCGCTGTATTTGGTGATATCACGTCTTTTGAAGCAGAAATAAACTGCTGCAGAAAAAGCTAGGTGCCATGCAAATGTAATGTGTCGTTGCAACACTCATTCTAAATGTAGTGGAGTAAAACGTACAGATACTTATTAAAAAATGCAGTGAAGAAGAGAGTAAAAGTTGCTAATATCTTTGATACTCAGTGAAAGTACAGAGTATCTAAAGTACAGTAATTATATACTCATACTTTACATCTCTGCTACAGACTACACATGGCACAATACAAGTTTGATTTGCTTGCTTATTTATCTCAGTTCATGGGTTTTACTAAAATACTCTAGAAAAACTTTAATTTACTCTAAATGAGTATAACACTGCCACCTTCGTAGCCCCCCTCATCACAGGACTCAGGACAACATCAGGCCTGCCATAATAGTCAAGACTCTTATGAGAGAATCTTCCGCACAATGCAGCTCATAATGGCCAGTGCCAAGGACTGAGGTGAGCTGAAAAAAAGCAAGGAGGAGAGGACATGTGGCGAGGTGACACAAAGAAGAATGCCACGTATAGATGTCAGCCCCTCCCTCACTCCCCCTCTCAGTCTTTCAGATCTCCATCCCCCTGTCTCTCGGTGGAAAAGGTTACTAAATGTCACTAGAGAAGTTTTCATCATCTTCAATGGCTGCGGGACCAAGGTATGTGAGAGATGGAACGGATTGTACTGGCACGTGTGAGAATGGAGAACTCAATGTCACCGCAACTAGACAGCTAATGTCCGGGACCCTCTGTTCACAAGCACAAGGGTGGAAAAAATCAGTTATCTGAGGCTCGGACTGAGCACTGCTAAACAAGAACACATGCAGCGTTCTAAGATCTCTTAATGGTAAATGGTCATTCCACACACAAGTCTTGTTGGGGCGCTACAACAAACAACACTCATTGCATTGTCAATACAGAGTTATGCACTATGGTTACCTAATGAGCTGATAATTTTCATGAACTACATAACTATAAATGACCAATAATGAAAATCAATAAATACTGTATTAATTTAAAAAAATATCACATTTAAAATAATAACGATTTTAGTGTTTAATAAAACATTTTACTAGAATTTTAACACAAAAAGAACAGTAATGGCCAGAATTTTAATCAATGCACGATCAACTTTAAGGGAACAGTAGATGATGGCAAGATAATCTAACTAAGAATAGGCAAAATGAGAGTGTACAAATTAAATATCCTGTATTGGCAAATATAAATCCAAAATTGTTTGATACAATAAATTATAAATAATACAATAAATAATAATGTGTTATTTTAATGTCATTGTGAGACTATTATAGTTTATTCTGTAATCTTAGTTAAAGTTTTAGTATGTGTGTGTGTGTGTGTGTGGTGTGTGTGTGTGTGTGTGTGTGTGTGTGTGTGTGTGTGTGTGCATATTGTCATTTTTATTCGTTTTTAAATAAATGCATAGAGTTTATTTATTTTATTTTTTATTATTTTAGTACATCAAATTAAAATGAAAAATGTTGCCTTGTCAAACTACCTGATAATATCTATCTATCTATATACACACACACACACACACACACAGACTTCATTTTAAGAAATGAAAATTATTTTTATGTTCTTAGTTTTAGTTAACTATAATAACCCTAATAATGGGGAAAAATCCCTGTCATCTGATCCCTAATCATCATGTTAAACGTGAAGCCAAAAAGCTACTGAGATTGAGCTTTCAGAATAACATAATTTGCTTGAATGCAGTTCATCTGCAATTAAAGCAATAGAGAATTAAATTCACTTCAAATGACTGCGTCAGATCGTAACCCTCTTGAAACAACGAGCAACATTACGTTCGAGCCCCACTTTCCTCTTATACGCCCCGCTGTGCTGCTTTCTGTGGCGTAATTAGGACTTATCTAAAATACTTAGGCAGTCATACAATTATTCTCCTCTATCCACATAAATTTCCCTCCTCCATGGTCCTGCATCCATATTTGATGACTTGTAGATTTGCAGCCCTTTATAGTAATGACAAACTTGAGCCTGGTGACAGTTTAAGGGCTACTAAAGAGCTCTTAGAAACGTGTCATTAAATAAATGTAATATTCCAGTGCTTTGTGTTTTCGCTCCAGTCAAAACCAAGTCATTCCTCCCAATTATGGCACCACTCAGCCAAACTTCCTTTCTTATTCTCACCAACTCCTTCTGACATCTATTGACATACAGTTAGAAAATATCACAACACAGCACAGTGTGGTAGATGGTAGACTAGGTGCATGCACTCAAAATGTGCCTAATTTGATTAAAGAGATAATTGCATTTTTTGTTTGTACACAGAAAACACATTAACCTGCTAAAGTGAGTACTACAGGACTCGGATAAATGCGCTGTAGCTAAATGAAGCACACATAAACTAATTATGAGCATGATTAAAACCTCTCTCTCTCTCTCTCAGTTTAAGCATGCCGGTGTTGTTTATGGGAAGGGGATTAATTTGCACAATGATATCATTCGCAGAGATAATTTGTGACACTAACGTTCAATTGTTCCCCATTAATGTAATAGGCCTTCTCGCCCACAAGTTGTAGAAGGCAAAAATAAAATACAGAGAGACACTGAACATTACTCAGATTGTTATAAGTCTATTAAAAAAAAGAAAATCTGAATCCCTCCCGAGATAACATAACATGACAAAACGGATGAATTTCGAAATAACTGAATACATAAGCGACCACCGAAGCACATTTTCTACGACAGGTCTCTAACTGATCATCTGACTGATAGTGGAGAGCGGTTAACACTTGAAGTGACATACTGTCTGGCTTTAAAAGGTGACACAATCTGCTGAAACATCAGTTCCTAACATTTTAAATATTTAAAGTGTTTGGTGTTCAGTCGTTTGACAATATCATCAATATCATTGCAGTTCACAATCTTATTTCCCCATGGAAAAATTTAGAGAAAGATAAATCCCCAAATTCACCTCAAGCCATTAACAACATAATTCTTCATGAAATGTTTGGAATGTGCTTATATTCTATGACTCAATTGCCTTTGATCATTCATGGCAATAAAAACAGCCAAAAATAAATAAGTTGCCTGATACTTCATCAAACAAAGAGTATTGTGAAGGTCACACGGTCATCATCCAAGTAGCCTGTGTAGAAGCGAGCTAGTGCAACAAATATGACAAGTTTACATCAAAGTTACCTTGGTATCCATTTATGCCACATTATGGTATTTGTTCAGATACGTCGTGACTTCTTTAAAAAACATTCCCATGCATGAAATCACCTGATGAGTACAGAGTACAGAGTCCTGCCTATTGGAAGTTAGGTTGGGACATACTGAATTAAAAACCAGCCAACGCGTTTTAATTATGAACCATTATGCTTTACATTGTAGAAAATTAACCTGTGAGATTTATATTAAAAATGGTCGCTGTGGTTTCCAGTACTTTACTGTAAAAAATACAGCCACATTTTATGTTCTAGGAAACTGAACTTAAATTTACAGAGAATAGTTTTTTATATATATCGCTATTCAATATAATGTTAATATTCTGTCTAAAGGCTTAAAATCTCTTTTGTATACTGATAATCACGATGATAATACAGGTAAAAGAGACAAAATTATGAATTAGAGTTCATTACAAATAGCCTTTCCATAAGCTGAGGTAAGTACTAATATATTAAATATGCATAGTGTAATACACAAAAATACAAAACATGGTGAAATTAAATCTAAATTAATTCAACAAAAGATGTGAAATAAAAGTCAAATGTACAAAACTGATAACAAAATACCAGTTCTTTAACTTATTTGTTTAAAAATTTGAACAAAATACCATCAAATGTAAAGTGTCATGCAGGGAAGAATGTGTTTTTTCACTATAAATTACATGATGATGGTGAGTTTTTTCAGCCAAAACTGTACATTTATCAGTATTTTACTGTAAGTAAAGTAGTCACTGCAGTGTAGTCACAGATATGAACCATGATTTCATACTTGCTACCAGGGTGGGACTCTGTCATTCTAGAGAATATTTGATCTGACAAATATTGTTCAGGATGAGCCGCAAAAAAATATTGCAACTTTCAAATCTGTTTATCTGAAAATCCTATGAAAAAAACATTGAGTTGACTAAAAACCACAAAACCTATTTTGATTTCATGGGATCAATGCAGTCTATTGAAAAATGAATAGACTCTACTACAACCAAACACTTTCGATCTTCCACACAAGTGAAATAAAGCAGGGAGAAACTGAAAATCCTGGAATGCATAATTCACCAAATATCAGAGTTGAGATTAAACTATAAAGTGATTTAGCGAACACTTCAAAAGCCAAAATGTCTCTTTTTAAATATTGTTTTATAGCCCATTGAGCTATATTTAAGGATGATTTACCACCACATGAGGAAGGTATTTACAGTCCACAGACTGTTATTGGATGTATGCCTATTTTTTTTTACCAAGCACATTATTGGTCTGAAATACTCAAACACCACTTCTCTAGATGAAATAACACAGTAACATCAAATTAGAAGCAAAATACCCTGCACAGCATCAAGCGCTCATAAACCGAGCCACCTGCAGCAGATGTTGATGACGCTGCATAATTATAAGCGTTGGTGTGACGTGAGCGCATAACCCCGATAAAGCAGATACAATGATGTCAACATCTCTGTCACTCGCTTCTAAAGCACAAATCAAATTCAGCAGGCGGTTCATTTAATTTCAGAGGCCGTCATAATTACTCACTCCTGTTCGAGCATCACAGTTAAAGTAAACATCAGTTAAAGAAAACATTCCTAATATGGTTCCTCGTATGGCAATTAAAATTCAATCTGCAGTGTCTCACCGCTTTCTCTTTTAATTGCTGCTCTCTCACCTCTCTTTTTGCCTTAGCGTTTAAGGAAATAACTACCACTGAGCCGTCCTCTAATTGCTTGTCACTGGCCATGGTTTTAGGAGCTATATTTTGAAATTGGAGATGGTTTACAAACATTGGGACAGAAAGACGTTGTCCGTTGCCAAGAGCCAGTAAAGAGTAATTTTGTGTCTGACAGAGAAGAAAGATACAGATTACATTCAACTCATGCATTCAGTTATCAAGGCCTTCACTTATCTTGTGAGTTACCTGAATTATTTTTTAAACAAAAGTACATAATTACAAAAAAAAAGAACGTATACAATTTTTTAAATAAAAGACCGGCAGAAAGGCCATGAAACCTCTGGGGCAAATACTGAATAAGTTTGTAAATGGAAATTACTTTGGTGCGTAATCTCAAAAAAATATTACAAAGTGATTTTATTCAGAGGCCAAACAAGTCCCCAAAAAAACTTGCTCAGTGCAAAAACAAAACATTTTCAATTCAGTATCTACTATATAGCATCTAATGAAATTGATTTAATGTGCATTAATGTGCATGATAACATTTGACGAAGCTTCCAAAGCATAGCAATAATATTTGATATTATCTGAATAAAAGCATATTTGTAAGAATTTTTTCTATGATTATATTATTTCTTTGCCTTGGGTTGGATGCTCAAAACATGGTGAAACAGAAGGAAAATAAACATTAAACTAAGAAAATTAGAAATAAAGGCGAAAGGTGAAATTGTGAGAAATAAAATCACACTTCTATCCTGAGGTGGAAATGAGCTTCAAATAAAAGCACAAATAAAAATTGTGTGGTTGGTTTAAGCACAAGTAAGTTAATATAAACAAAATGGCGGTCAAAACAATCAATTCAATTCATCAATTTCTGCTCAAAAATGTTAAGCAAATGCAACAACGTTTACCGGGGCTTTAAAAATAGCTTTAAGTATTCCTCGTAAAAATATTAATCCAACCCCAATTCCTTGCTTAATCTGACTATTTGTGTATATGAAACCGTAGCCATCTTTATGCGTCATGTTTTATTAGCCTGCTGAATCTGCGTCCGCCATAAAACGCATATTATATAATTATATATATATATGCTAATGTTTCGATTTTCATTTATGTACATGTATATGTTAATTGTAATACTAATATAGAACGAACGTTTTTTTTAGCAACTGGGATGATGCCCTATGCAAACTGCGTAACTTACTCTGCTTATAGGGAGCATGCTGCACAATGACTCGGTCTGATGTCTTTTTTCCAGTCACCCTTGCACTTTAACAAAAATCCATCTTCTTTTTTATTAACACATAATATTAACCCCCACCACACCTCATATCAATCTTAAACAGGAACTCACTTCCAGGAGAGACACCATATGGCTGTTTTTCGTCATTATTTGTCGCTCTAGCGTCGCAGAAACGAGCGAAGGCCGAGGTCTTTGGGAATCTAGTCAGAGCAGGGGAGATGGATGACACGCCTTCCTCCAGTCAACGGACCAGGCTCGCGCCAGAGAGGCGCCTGGCACGTGCTACAGGAGGAAGCATTTGGCGCGTGTGTCGAGACCCGCTCGTAACGGATGTATGCGATAACACCCAGGGCTGTGTGTACAACCTCACACGCTCACACTAGCGACATCTGTAATGACTAGAGGCTGATCCCGGGATTCGAGTTGTTGGTGGTATGGGCCCGGGGGGGGTGTTAGTTCAATGTATGACTTTTATTGTATGGCTGATTTAAAAGTCTAATATAAATGTTGGTCAGACATATGAGTTCAGCATGTTGTCCAGTGCACCTTACTCAGATACTTACAAGTTTATGCACTGACAGTGAGTCTTAACCCTACATAACCTACTATATCATATTTGATACAACTTGATGCATTTTTTAGGGAAAAAATATGTACAGTAGTTATCAAATATGATACAGCAATCTTTTGAGGAAGATTATCTGTGTATCTCTCAGTCAGCATTGCATTGTATGTTTTGCCCCTACAATGAAAACTACAGATCTTTCATTGTAAAATTACATACAGAGTGACAAATTATAGTTATATGCAATTTATATAAGTCTGTTATAGTGTTATAAAAATCCTTAAATTATGATTTAGTTTTTTTACTTGAATGTGAGAAATAAACACCAAACACCTTTTCTTTTTATAGATTTCCTTTTATACTGTTCCATTTTCTGACAATAAGTTTATGTCAAACTTTGTGAGGTTGGGGAACTGCCTAGCCTCTGTATGCAATATTCAAACAAATGGTAAAGGGTGATCTTGAACCATAACTACACAAATAAAAAAATATACATTGCACTTAAACATCAACATTACAATTACCACTCAGCCTAAGTTACATTTTTCCTCTTCACTTCCCACATGCCCCTCAGCTCTCATTCCATAGTTCTGCTCAGACAAATGATAAGCGTGCAGACACTAATGAGTGGTTTTAAACGGGCCTGTACTGTCTGAGCGAAGGCCAGCAGGGACACTATAAGGCTCTTATGGTGCTGTATTAACATTTCACAGCTCAACACTTGTCTATTCACCCTCTTCATATCCTCAGAACGGTGAGCACCGAAGCAGCAAGTTTTCTTGAGAGGGCCCTCAAATGCAGCATTATTTCGCATTGTGAAGAGATAGCAGTATTATGTGCTGAGGTAAGCGTCGCCTGACAGAACACTGAGCTCCTGCTGCTATGTTGGAAGGGTAGGGTGAGGGTTCATCTCTGGTTCCATTTTTGTGTTTGTTATTATGCAAATACAAAAATCTCTCAATTTCAACCTTTCTGTCCAATTATTTTTTGTTTGGTTACAGCTCTTGTGTTACGCAAATCTAAAATAAATATGGGATGATGGAGACTGTCATCAAATGAAGCCAAGAATCACATGGATTAATAATCCCTTTCATGGTATGAAATGCCTCAAGGACAAAGCAAAAGTAAACACGAAAGAAAAAGAGTAGGAAATATGTATACGCAACATGATTTTTGTGTAAACAGTGGGGTTTGCTTATTATGCAAGCGCTAATTTCCCCCCAGGAGCTCATTAGAGCCTTGAGTGCGGCAGAGAGAGGACCCGATCACCCGGTAGAGAGAGAAAGAGACAGAGACAGGGAGAGAGAGACCAGCCAAGCATATCTAGATCATGAGAGAGAGCACAATGAGACACACTGAGAGTGTCATTGTGTCTCTGTGGCACACACACACACACACACACACACACACACACACACACACACACACACACACACACACACACACACACACACACACACACACACACACACACACACACACACACACACACACACACACACACACACACACACACACACACACACACACACACACACACACACACAGAGAGCGAGAGAGCTTTGTCAGGAGCCATTTTAGTGAAATTATTTGTTTGTAGCTCTCTAAAACCTGTAGGCAACAACCTTAAAATTTCAAAAGCACAGAAACAGATTAAGAAAAATAAAAAGTACCATTTCATTTTTATTGAATCAAAGAAAAAAAAAACAATGGTTAATTGATTAAAAGAGAGGGTTTTGTCTGCTAAATATTCACATATATTTTACAATCAATGATAATAAAACTTTGTACTTTATAGTATTTCTGATATAATTTAATTTTAGCCACATTTTTGACCGAAACAAAAACAAGAAGCATTGGTAGTTGGACAGCAGCCTGAAAATCCACACACAATCACTAAGTATTAACACTGAAATACAGAAATACAGAGAGTCGACCAGATTCAGTTAGGCGTTGAGTATATCGTAATCATATAGAAACTTTTGTATGTATTTATATATGTATATATCCAGTATGCAGTCTTTTCGTGGGGATTCAGAGATCCTTCAGTCATGACAGAGCAAAGACGCCCTCTCAGAGACAAGAAAGCGTGAGCTGGAGGAAGCCAGAAAAGAAGGGGCGACTGGACTGAGAGGAATGACAATGGCATTTGAGACTCACAGTATGTACGTATGGATAGAATATACAAAGATGTGACCTGTGTGAAATGGGGGTCTGGGCTGTTGAAGGACAATCCTCAAAGCAGATGAAGACGTTTGAGGGTGGATTGTGATGGGATGAGTAAGAGGGGGGTGGGAAGGGCTACGGTCCTCGGTATGCTTTCTTTCTATATTATTTAAATTATCATAAGGATAATAAAAAAAGTTTTGGCTGTCCAGAGCTGAAGTCAAGCAGCAGAGCAAAGTGCAAAGACTGAGAGCCTGCCACACTAAATTTTCTCTTCCTATATGTTTTCTTTACATTCTCGCTATCATTCTATCTCTCATCCGCCCTCATATCCCTTCTATCTCCCACAAGCTGGCGAGCTAAAGAGCAATAGTCCCTCCGTGGCGTGCCCCTCCTCTACAGAGGGAAGACCAGGAAGCCGGAGAAGGTGGAAAACTTCCAGCCGCCCCTCAGGTTGCCTCGCTCCAGCTTGAGGTAGGCGCGGTCACCTTTCTCCATTTGAATCAGAACGCCGTTACTGGCCGCTTCGCGTGTGACGTCCTGATCCCCGGCGAAGGCGGAGATCACTGGCCAGCCGTTGTGCATCAGGCTCACCTGGAACGTGGAAGCATATAGATTAGTTGGTCGAATCCCAGTGGTGCAAAAGGACTTACGCTCGTACTTTCTTTTGTCTGTCTCATTTTGCTTTAAAAAATTGAAAAGTGAATTTTCTTGAACAATTGAGTATATAAATAACTAAGCAGGTATTGCTTGGCTGAATAAAACACGCATACAAAACCCCAAAGGGGCAACTGGAAACTGTAATGTTATTAGTATAAATCAAAGCCCGTTTTAATCTCCTAACCAACAATAATATGCATAATCTATACATGTTTTTTCCCTTTATTTTGCATGCTGACAAGCCCCTTGATAATACAGTAGACAGCTCCCCACAAAATCATAAAAGTCGATCAAAGCATTTATGGGCTTTTGCCAGGGGAAATGAAAAAGGCACATTGCTTTATTTGTGTCTGTTTTCCTACACCAGCCATCTTCAGACCAAGCCAGAAGACGAGCGAAAATGACATTTGATACCGCAAAAGATCTCTCAGTGAGGAATGAGCTTGCGATTACTGGAAAGGCACCTTTGAATGTTGTGCGTGACCATCAGATAGACGAAATCAGCTGCTATCATTATCAATATGCAAAAACACTGCTACACAATGAGAAACCACTCTTAGACAGAGATAAAAGCCACAAAAGGCTCACCATCAACGAACCCTCATCATGACTCAATGATTTGTTCACAGAATCACAAGTGATAAAATCATCATGCACTCTATATCGTTTTTTGGCTGCCTTTCACCTTTCAAAAAACAAACCTCCAGCTTTAAGGCCGCCTAATTCTAATTCCATCCTCATTCTTCAAGTACATGTAAAACATACAAATGGACCATTGTATGGAAGAACCCAAAAACGAGATGTGAGATAATGCGAACGGATCTCAACATACAATTTAACGCTGCATTTAACAGAACTGACAGACAGCTTCCTGTTCAAATGACGCAGTGGAGGGATGGAGGACAACCCCCTCTTTCTTTCTCTCTCTCTCTCAGCCCCTTTGCCTGTCTCAGTCATACATAATGGTTGGACACGAGCAACGACAAAATGTTTTTCCTTCTCCTTTGTCATATCTATTCACAGGGTCATTATTTTAGGTCAGAGAGTAATTTTCTTAATTACCGTCTGTCACATCTGCGGGATCAAAGATAATTGTGCTTCACAAAATATGGGCAGTATATCTGCAATCAATATTCAAATGCATGGCTGTCTGCTGCTTTGTCTATTGAAACGTGTTGCTTCAAGCTTTGCATGAGAAGAACTTTCTGTGACAATTTGCATCGCATTGTGCTAGACTCCTCAGTCTGTGTCAGTATCTGCAATGCTAACAAAATATGCGTTAACTAAATCATGTTTGTGAGTTTTATGATATAATTAACTTATAATGAAAACAACTGACTAGAATTTGAAAAAGACAATGTCATTCCTTGATTTCGACACCTAAACCAGACCAGAATTTTAAAAAGCTTTTGCTCATCAGACTCCAACTTTGTCATATGAACTTGTCCTTTGAGGATTTAAGTACTCTGTGACATAATATAAAATTGACTATGGGGATATGACCAGAGGTTTTGCAATAATTAGCTAAAATATATGTACACCCAAAGCATGCAGTTTTACTTCCAAACAGTTCAGAGATCCATACAGATACTGTGTGTTGCTGGATTATTTATGGAGCCTTTCAGATCACTGTGTGTGTGTGTGTGTGTGTGTGTGTGTGTGTGTGTGTGTGTGTGTGTGTGTGTGTGTGTGTGTGTGTGTGTGTGTGTGTGTGTGTGTGTGTGTGTGTGTGTGTGTGTGTGTGTGTGTCATGTTATGTGTTATGAATGTGTGTGTGTGTGTGTGTGTGTGTGTGTGTGTGTGTGTGTGTGTGTGTGTGTGTCGTATGTTCTTCACGCTAATAGAGAGGCCTGCTCCTCCCTCTCAGATCAACAGAGCAGAATTCATGTTTTCTTTGAAGTACTAAGTGTGAAGTGTATATAGAAGAACAAAGAAAATATTTATTCTATCAGCTAAACAAAGCATTTCACACATAGTCAGCTGTGTTACTCCAGCCAAAAATATGGAAGGAGTTGAGAACAACTTTGTTCAATAAAATGAAAAGAAAAGAAAAGAACAATCTGTCCAAGATAATATGCTTTAAAAAGATACAAACACTTTTTCAGTTTGGTCTGAACAAATTAGTTACAAACTAGTCATAGTTAGTTAGTAAAGAATTAGTAACTAATCATTATCAAAACAATCCTTTTATTTTAAAAGAATCCATTAAAAAACACTGTTCTGTCCTCAAAAGTCTGCCCTTTCACACTTAATGCACAGCACAGCCAAATAGCCCATAAGCTCCTCCTTTACCTGATTGCGCGCAAAATCATTGTATCTGATAAAAAAGGTATAAATAAATGTATAAGAAACAAATATAATTCTTGTAATTCCCGTGAACATGGTAGAACAGAAACATTTAAATAGACCCTCCAATACGAGACTGTTCAAAGTGCTTGCTCTTGTCATATTTGTCATAATTTAATGATTTTGTTGGATTAGAGCTTTGATTTCGATATATGCATCGTCTCATCTTATATTTGTTTGTGTTTGTCATATACACAGCTCCAGCTCATTGTCTTTAGTTAGTCAATGTTGCAGTGCATTTCAGTGATGAATAGGGAAAGGTGTGATTTGACTGGCTTCTAAATCAGTCTCCGATCAGAGCGGAATAACGGGATGTAATTGTGAATCCTCTGAGAGAGAGCGACAGTGCTTTAATTATCCAAAAACAGCCTACATACTTATACGCATCGCATATATAAATATATTACAATATATATCATTTATTTGTGCTGTGCAGACTTCAACAAAAACAGGAGGCGAATCTACCACGCGCGTTCTCTGTCCATGGTCCTGAACACGCGCCAGTCTTGTCTACACGCCAAATTTTTGTCTGGTTGTTAATCTCGTGCTAATTGAGGGAATAAAAGAAAGCGTTCCACTCTAGGCAACTGAAAATGTTACATTTTCTCATACACTTTACTGTCCCACGCGCACCACAGAACACTTCAGACACAGGTGAGCATAAAGGTTTGAGCACTTACCTGCATCATTTGACGATTATACACCTTCACTACGTGGAAATTAAAACTGTATATCCCTGCGCGCGGGGCGATGAAATTGCTCCTTTCCTCATCGAAATTTTTACCAATGTTCACAAGTACCTAAAGGAGGATGCAGACATCAGATTGGAAGTCAAATAATACGTAATATATTATATTTTTGCTTTAAGTTTAGGCTCTTACTTTAAGTTTTACAAAAGAGCAGCAAACCATTTAAAGCATTTCGTGATTCATTATATATACTCGAGCAAATGGAGAATAGTTTTATGACACGAAAAAGAAGTTCACGGCTATTAGAAATAGCCTAATTGAAAGCCATTAGCCTGTAATTGACCTTTAACGAAGTGGAAGGGAATGTGACACCTCCCCAGACTACACATATCAGTGAAATGTTTAATTGCAGTGATATTTCTTTGATTTTGTGATCTAGTTTGTATTTGTAACTTTGACACAAAAATCCCCCCCGCAATTCCCAACAGGCGAACACGTAAAAAGTAACATCAAACAAAAGAAGTGCACATTTCCAGAGTGAAAATTTACCTGATCGAAGTAGATCACCATTGTTCGATTGCTCATCTCCGACGGCTCGTGGTTCGTGTTCCTCACCACGGAAAAAGCCACTTTGGCGCTTCCCGAGCGCACCGATATCCCAAGAGCCGTCCCAGTGGGATCCGAGGCTGGATTTGAGTCGCATACGACCAAGCATTTCCCCTCCAGTATGATGGGTTCTGTCTCGTTCTGTGCGTATGCATGGCACACTAACCACACTGCGCCTAGCACCAACGTCAACATCATGCCAACTTCACTCCGCACCTAACAGCAGTCTTCTCGCAAAGACGCAGCGCGCTTAAATCCCAAACCAAAACCACTCCAAACCTGTCTTCACTGTAAAACCAAGTCCTCCCAAACAGTTCAAGTCAAAACTACAACCGTTTTTCCCCTCGTTCCTGTCTCAGTCCGTAGTGGAAGAGCCGACTAAAAGCGGATCAAGGCCCTTACCGAGCTCGCGCGCAGTAGAATACATAGCGCGTGGGGTCCGTCTGCTCGCGCGCTCAATTATTGATATGTGAGATATTAGAAGTGAAACACAAAGGCTCGTGCGCGCAATCCTCCCGCCCTCCTCGCTCTCCCCTCCGGGCCCCCAA
This sequence comes from Ptychobarbus kaznakovi, assembly GCA_027422405.1. Lineage (NCBI taxonomy): Eukaryota > Metazoa > Chordata > Actinopteri > Cypriniformes > Cyprinidae > Ptychobarbus > Ptychobarbus kaznakovi. Next base: position 8,550,194 of record CM049809.1, on the reverse strand, counting down.
TCAGCGCAGGAGACGGTCTTTACTTTCCCAATCCTTTTCCAAGCCAGTGCACGGACCGCCTCTTCTCGTGACAGCGCCGGTGGGGTCCCACCCCTCAAAAGAAGTATCTTACAGGTGGACCCTACTCAGCAGACAGAAGGGGATGACACCCAGATCCTCGGAAAATGGGGGCGCGTTATTTTGTCATCGTTCTACCGGACACAAGGACGCGATTTGTTCTTCCGTGCCATGTTAAAATGTTACTCAAGATGAATGGATTGTGAGCACGAGGAATCTCAGCGGAGGTTGTCTTTACGAACACCGGGTGGAAGAAGTTCACAAAGTAGTTTTTGCTCACTATCGGACACCTATTGCTGAGAAAAGGACACTTCACGAGAGCAGTGACGATTAGACATTCTTCTACAGATGGACAAGCCAGCTTTAATCAGGGAGGACTATTGTATTTAAAAAGTCATTTTAACAGAAAAATTATGCTACGGCAAATACCTAGGTGTTAATTGGTTAACTTGTGAAATGTAAATAAAACTACATTAGATATGATGGATAATAGCCTAAATGTAATTTCACTGTAAAAAAAGAGGGGGGGGGGGGGGGAGTTGGACGTAAAATAATGAATTACCATGTCAACTTCATTTGAATCAACATTTTATTAACATTCAACAAGAATTAACTTTTCGTTTACAATCTGAAAACATTGTTTCTAGAAACCGTTCAAAATAGTAAAAATACATTCCTGGTAGAAAATAGTAAAGACTTTCAAGCTTTCGCGTCGCATTTTATTAGGCTATATTTTTGCAGTAATTTACGTTCATTAAGGTGTTACATGTTTTGACTTAGTTGTTTGTTGAATTTTTTTATTTGAAAGCCTGGTGGTGTTTTATAATACTGTGGTGTTTGGGCCTATTTTTAGTTATGGTTCATATAAAAAAAAAAAATCAGTTTTTGATTAACGCAAGCCATTATGTTGCCTTCTGTTTAAACACCTGTGCAATTATGGCAGTTATCATTAGCCTATATTTAAGATTAAAAAACTTGCCATATTCCACAAAGCAGAATGTAATTGTTCAAGTAGCCTACAGTACGTTGGTAAGTTAACATCAGTTAATGACATAGTATAGTTCATAGTTGTAAAATACAGAGGCACAATGCCTCCCATAACGCTTGAAACTTTGATTTTTACTGCGAGGTTCTGGCAACCACGGATGAGTGTTATAAATAAACTAAACTTTCTATATTTAACTAAATTAAACTAATTTCTATAACTAAAAATGAAAAACACTAATGGAACTCGTCCAGTTAATTCAGTCGATATCAAAATCAATATCATATTATTACACTTCCAGCTGCCTGTAATATACTGACGTAATATTACTCTATCAATCTTTACCACATTTTCTCATGAATGATGCATTGCGAATACACGGGGAAGCCTGCTTAGGATATATATGCCACAATATCTAGGGAGAATATGCTGCTGCTCAAAATATTTTGCCCAGAGTTTGAACATGTTGATAGGATGTGGCGTATGAGGCCCGCGCGACTCTCGTTTTTCTGACAGCACTCATTCTGCGCCAGCGCAGTTCCCTACATGACATTTAATAAATGAGATCACTGAGCAGGTTTTAGCAGGAAAAGAGACATGGCGAGCTAAACAAGAACAGAGGACGAGCTTGACATTTGAAAGAAACAGCACAACAAAGCATGTAGGAGAATACGTGAGATGAGCTGAAGAGTTCACTAAATTGGATGCCATCCTATCAAGGAGAACAGTTTTTTGTTTGGTATCAGACATGAAGCTAAAGAGATGAGTGATATATATTATAGCAACCCGGTTGGACACTGTACAATGTGAATAAAAAAGGAATGCAATAATTTACAAATCTCATAAACGCATTCATTTCACATAGATCAATAGACATATCAAATGTTGAAAGAGAGACATTTTGAAATTCATGCAAATATTGGCTCATATTGGAGTTCATGAGAGCTACACATTCCACAAAAGTTGGACAGGTAGCATGAATAAGAGGCCGTAAAAGTTAAATGTAGTATAAAAAGGACATGCTGGAGTAAAGACCAAAATAATTTGCGATACGCAACATGATTGGGTATAAAAAAGAGCCTTCAGAGTGGCAGCTGTCTCTAGCACAACAAAGCAAGATGGAAGCTGAATGAGTTGCGGGCAGCAATATAAGGATCATGCCATCCTATAGCAAAGGTAAAACAGTTAAACAAGAACAGTTTGGTATGACATGAAGAAACAGCACAACAAAGCATGTGTATATAGATATATATATTTATAATTATACCAATGTATACTATTAGGGTTGTTATTATGGTATCACACCTACTAGATGACCGCTATATCTAAATATATATATATAGTTTCTTTATCGTATATAATAAATCTACACACCTATCTCAAGTGAAATGTAAAAAGACAGCATGCTGGTCTGGAGTCAGCAAGGCACCTGTTCACTTTATCAAAAAATAAAAAGTTCTAAAGAAGAGATAATGAACTGTAGGCACAGCTTTAGTGAGGTCAGCCACCCACATGACTGCAGTGGTGCAATGTTTAAAATAAGAAAAAAAACTAACATTGAAAAGTTTAAATTCTACCTTAAAAGTAAAAAAAAAAAAAAATCAAAGTGGTGTTGAATGTTGAAAAATGCAGCTATACATTCAATGCCCTCTACTCAACACTTTGAATTTAATTACAGAATGATAAAATATAACCAAAACTCCAGAGTCAAAAATACAGAGTAATAGGATGAAAAGGAAGGTTTATAGGAAGATTAATAAGCAGTATATATATATATATTCTTTCGTGAATTTTGATTAAAATCTTCCTTCCTTATTTTTTGTTTCTGTTTTTGTGTTAATCTGTCCCTCTCATTTTTAAGTTTGGCGGTTATAAATACAAATAAAAAACATCCTCTTAAGAATCAAATGTCTTTATGTGACATTTTACAGTAAATATTCAAACAAACAGAAACACATTTTGGAAACCATTTGTAACTAATGATTGTAGGCCCAGGAGTAGCACATTCATAACCTGACCCATGTAATTTAGATATCATATAGTATGGACATAGGTGGATGGACAGAAAGACAGACAGACGAATGTATTGACAGCTAGATAGACAGACAGACAAAAAGACAGACAGACAAATTTATAGAAAGACAGACTAAAAGACAGAGAGAAAAATTTATAGACAGACAGACAGACAAAAAGACAGACGGAATTTTAGACAGCTAGACAAAAAGACAGACAGACGAATTTATAGACGGCTAGATAGACAGACAGACAAAAAGACAGACAGACAATTTATAGACGGCTAGATAGACAGACAGACAAAAAGACAGACAGACAAATTTATAGACAGACAGACAGGCAAAAAGTGTCAGACAGACAATTTATAGACAGACAGACAGACACATTTAATTTAAAAACAGAACAGACAAAAAGACAGACAAATATAATTTTAGACAGCAAGATAGACAGACAAACAAAAAGACAGACAGGCGAATTTATAGACAGACAAATTTATAGACAGACAAACAAAAAGACAGACAGGCGAATTTATAGACAGACAGACAAAAAGACAGAGAGACTAATTTATAGACAGCTAGATAGACAGACAGACAAAAAGACAGACAGACGAATTTATAGACAGACAAATTTATAGATAGACAGACAAAAAGACAGACAGATGAATTTATAGACAGCTAGATAGACAGACAGACAAAAAGACAGACAGGCAAATTTATAGACAGACAGACAAAAAGACAGAGAGACAAATTTATAGACAGCTAGATAGACAGACAGACAGACAGAGAGATTTAATTTATAGAAGAGATAGACAGACAGACAAAAAGACAGAGAGACAAATTTATTTATTTAGTTATTTAGTTATTTAGCAGATGCTTTTATCCAAAGCGACTTACAAATGAGGACATTATAGAAGCAATCAAAACCAACAAAAAGAGCAACAACATGCAAGTGCCATTACAAGTCCTGTTAGCCTAACGCAGTACACTTAGGAAGGGTTTTTTTTATGAAAACGATTATATAGATAGAAAAAAGAAACCTAGTGTTAGTTTTACAAGAAAAGCTAGCATTTAGAGAATACATATGAAATTGATAGAGTGTCAAATGTGTCTGTGTTTTTTTAATAAAAAAATAAAAAAGAAGACAGACAGATTAGATAAAATTAATTTGAATAGAGAGTGTAGAGTTAGAGGGTCAAATAAAGATGAAGAGATGTGTTTTTAGCCGTTTCTTGAAGATGGGTAAGGTTCAGTGCTCGGATTGAGTTAGGCAGGTCATTTGATAGACAGACAGACAAAAAGACAGACAGAAAAAGTCTGTGTAGTGATTTTGTGCCTCTATGGGATGGTACATATGCGTCGTTCACTTGCAGAAGCAAGCTTCTAGAGGGCATATAAGTCTGAAGTAATGAATTTAGGTAAAGGGTGCAGAGCCAGAGGTGGTTCTGTAGCAAACATTAATGCCTTGAATTTAATGCGAGCAGCTATTGGTAGCCAGTGCAAATTGAGACAGAGGTGTGACGTGCGTTTCTTTTCGGCTCATTAAAGATTAATCTTGCAGCACGTTTTGGATTAATTGTAGAGGTTTGATGGAAGACCTGGAAGACCTGCCAAGAGAGCATTGCAATAGTCAAGTCTGGACAGAACAAGGAGCTAGATCGAAGAGAAAGACAGACAGACAAAATTCAGCTTATCATCAATCACACTCCAAGGTTTCTGGCTGTTTTTGAAGGAGTTATGGTTTAGAGCCTAATTGGAGGGTGACAAAATTAGTGATGAAACGATGGGTTTGCTGAAACCTCAAGCAGTTTGTCTTAGCTAGGTTGAGTTGAAGGTGATGGTCCTTCATCCACAAGAAATGTCTGCTAGACATGCTGAGAGAAAGCAGCTATCGTCAGATCATCAGGATGGAATGAGAGGTAGAGTTGAGTGTCATCAGCATAGCATGTGATATGAAAAGCCATGTTTCTGAATGACAGAATCTAGTGAGCCATGTAGACAGAAAAGAGAAGTGGTCCAAGGAACTGAGCCTGTGGCACCCCTGTAGCTAGATGTTGCGACTTGGATACCTCACCTCTCCAAGATACTTTGAAGACCTATCTGAGAGGTAAGAGTCAAAACCACTGGAGTGCGGTTCCTGAGATGCCCTTTCTCAATAGGGAATTTATAGACAGACAGACAAAAAGACAGAGAGACGAATGTATAGACAGCTAGATAGACAGACAGCCAAAAAGACAGACAGATGAATTTATAGACAGCAAGATAGACAGACAGACAAAAAGACAGACAGACGAATTTATAGACAGACAGACAAACAAAAAGACAGAGAGACAAATTTATAGACAGCTAGATAGACAGACAAAAAGACAGAAAAAAGACAGACGGACAAATTTATAGACAGCTAGATAGACAGACAGACAGACAGACAAAAAGACAGAAGACAGACAAAAAGACAGACAGACTAATTTATAGACAGCAAGATAGACAGACAGACAAAAAGACAGACAGACGAATTTATAGACAGCTAGATAGACAGACAGACAAAAAAGACAGACAGACTCATTTATAGACAGCTAGATAGACAGACAGACAAAAAGACAGACAGACAAATTTATAGACAGACAGACAAAAAGACAGAGACACAAATTTATAGACCGCTAGATAGACAGAGACAGACAGACAAATTTATTGACAGCTAGATAGACTGACAGACAGACAAATTTATTGACAGCTAGATAGACTGACAGACAAAAAGACAGACAGACGCATTTATAGACAGCTAGATAGACAGACGGACAAAAAGACAGACAGACGAATTTATAGACAGCTAGATAGACAGACGGACAAAAAGACAGACAGACAAAAAGACTAGATAGACAGACGGACAAAATAGACAGACAGACAAAAAGACGAATATAGATAGATAGACAGACGGACAAAAAGACAGACAGACTAATTTATAGAGCTAAATAGACAGACGGACAAAAAGACAGACAGACAGACAGCTAAATACGAATTTCAGACAACAGACAGACAGACGGACAGACGGATAGATAGACGGATAGATAGATATGACAGTCGCCTGGTGCTGTAGTGTAGATGAACAATGAAAGCCAGGTTAGTGGAGCGTCAGGACAGATGTTGTCTTGTGACAGCTTCCCTGTGAGGAATGTCCTGTCACACTCCACATCCCGCAGGTCTTGTTGCATCATTCTGTTGCCTAAGGTGCTTTCATCTCCCCGCATCATGAAGCGAAACTGGTGTAAATAAAGAAATAAAGAGAGAGAGAGAGAGAAAGAGAGGTGTCAGTGACATGTTGGGCGTGACGGTGTGTGTGCTGGTGCCAGCTGGCTTGCAATGCCTGGCTGCTAGTGCGGGAAAACACCTCTAGTACATAATAACAAAACGCATGTCTGTCTGATGAGAAAAAGAAAATCAAGGTATATCCCTCCCAGCAGAGTAAGACTACCCAGTACACAGTCATTAAAGAACAATTAGCATGCAAACACTTCAGTTCTCAAAAGGAGAAGTTAACAACTAAAGTAATTAGCACACTAAAATATTTATCACCTTGCAAATGACATGTTTTCCCTGAGAGCCTCCATAACTCCAAGCATTTTTTAGTTATTGTTTGTTTATGGAGAACTAAAAAGCAAGCTTCTCATAGAGGTGCCTTGGCTTTGCAGTTTTGTAACTAAATACAGATTCAATTGACTGCAAATAATCCTCCGAGCTAAACTGTTTTCGATTCCAAACAGGATTGGGAGGCATAACTGATATTGCTGCAAGCTTGTTTCCCTTTCTGAAATGAAAGATTGATACTAATCATATTAAAACTTGAGGTTGGCACACTGTATATTTAATGAACCTTGTTCTCTTTTCATTTTACACATTTTGAGGTGAAAGTGATGATTAACTTGATTAGGAGAGGACTGCAACCAATTTTTGCTGGGGTAATCCAATCAAGAATGTAAAGCGTTGTAAATGCAATTTGACAAATCACATTAGTGTGTTATTGGCGGCCTGTAGGTGGCTCGTCAGAAATATAGTTTCTGTCCTGTAGGCGATTCGATAATATGATTTTAAAAGAGTTTGGCTCGAGTCCACTCCAGCAGGGACACACAAGGACAACAGGAAAGGTGTACATCGGGGTCACCACTTTAAACTATTTATTATGTGTCAGCAAGGGAAAGGTGTGTATGGTTGTTTACCCTTCACAGTGTATTTTAAATTCCAATTTGATTTAGAATTTTGTTAGCAAACGGTGTAGAATTGTAATTCGATTTTGAATGTAAAGAAGCACAATTACATTGAATCTAGAAAGGCAAAGTTTGGCAAGCAAACCACAGGGAGAATGAGAGACAGATTCAGCTCTGAATTTTGCACAACACTGGTATACAGATGGTACAATCCTAATCAAGTTAATAAAAAGACATACACTGAACACTTAAAATAATGAACGCTTTGCTCTCTAAGCCAGTGACAATAAGGTTAAATTATTCAAATTGTGTGTTTTCAGTCAAAATCAGAAAAATCATTCCCTTAATCAGAGTTCGCAAACATAAAACTGCGTAGTCACAGCATCATGAGCGTATGAGAGGCTTTTATCCGAATGCATTCTCCGATTAGACATTCTTATCTAAACAAATTATTTTCATGTTACCTGCTGCTTTGCGCTGGAGCTATGGTGCACTCAGCTGGCTGAGAAAATAACCATTAAGGCCTTACATTCGAATAGAATAAATAATGCATGCAGTGATATAGGACTCAGTTGACTCTTAAAGAGACAGTCACAAGACTCCTTGAGGGCAAAACTGCAGAAACCACCGAATCACTTTGAAAATCTCCACCAACTGTTGTAATTGCATGAATGTAAAGGGTTGTGTCAAATTTTTATAAATCAGGTTTAGGAGTCTCTTAGAAAAATCCACATGGTATAATTTCTAGTATACAGCACTATGAACTTGTTGTGACTCATATGTCATTGTATATAAAAATAGAAGGCGATGCTTGTGCCCTGCTGCATGTAATATTAGTCAAAGTGGTTCTCCTTCAGAAGAGGATGAGAGGAAGCGAGGAGAAATTTAGATGAGGAGGGAGGCCATTAGAACAATCATTTAAAGCAGCGGCTCGCGAGTCCTCCGTGTACGATTCATTTTTATGGTTCAAGATGTCTCCCACCTGGCGCACAAACAATAAACCTCCATAACAATAAAGACAATGTTTTACATGCAAGCAAGTCTGCACATGTGCACCCACACGCACTCTGAATCACCCTGCCGAGCTCAGCGAATCTGCTGCTCTGGCCTTTTTTTGGCGCAGAGGCCTCCAGACCCCCCTCCGCCTGTAACGCGTGTAATCATGGCTTTCATTTGGTTACAGGAGCGGAAGGGCCGCCCAGAGATGGCTAGATTAAATCTTCCATGTGTCAGAGGAGAAGAGAAAACAGCATTGCGCTGTCTAGGGAGGCCTGGTGAAAAATAACCTGTCATCACTTTCGCTGGTTTTGGCCGCTCTCTCGGTCCTCTATCGGTTCGGTTGTTCAGTCACTCTGTCTCTCTCTGGGTCTAATTCGTGAGGCGGGGTTTTCAGGGGACAAGGTGAGAGACGCAGGCGGGCTGTAATAAAGAGAGACAGCCTGATAGGAGGCAGATGGAGGATAGGGGAGAAGGAACTAAAGTGGGAGAGAGAGAGACCTGGAGAGAAAAACAGGAGGAGAGACACTTTGTGCAAAGAGCAAGTCACGTAATAGGAGGAGTATTTACCTCGGTTTTGGTGCTAGTAAAGACTCCAGACAGCTGCATAGGTGCTCATAGCCATATCTGAGACCTCAGGATGCTATACAATTTTTTATTTTTTTAAATATTAAAAACCACTAACTAGCCTAGAGGGCTTTTTATAGCCTATACTAACCCCAGGTTATTGTTGTTCTAAACCCATATTTTGACCCCTGGAACATTTCACAGTTGTAACAGGGTTAGGACAGATTTTCACAAACGTATTCAGTGTGAAATAATGCAGTGTTAAAATGTTTAGACTAGATGTATAACAGACACTCAATTCTGTGCCTCTTCACAAGCTTTTGACAGTCACAGAAACACCGCATATAAACTGTTTCCGCATTGAGGGGAAACATGTCAAATGGTGACTGAAAATGTGTCAACTAGAGTGAACAAAATAGTTTAACTCTTTGATTTAGTCGGAAAAGTCCATTCAGGAAGCCTCCGATTTATTAGCTGATGTAAGGATATATGAGAAGACTAACAAAGTACAGTAAACGGTAGAACAGTCTGTGCTACAAACCAGTGTGTTTATAATTAAGACAATACATTAAAATAATATGGTAAGAAAACACCAGTTTGCAATATTAAACAGTAAAACGAGCTGTTTTGTACAGCTAAAATTAGCTGGAAGTGGATGACACTGGAAGCCACACCACATAAAATGTACAAATGGCCGCACCCACTCTTGTGGGAAAAATAATGCTAGAGCCATTATGTAAACAGGTAGTGTGTTGTGTTCGTCCAATTAGTAGCACAGCACCGCAAACATGAAAACAAGATTGTTAACTCAGGGTTTAGGAATGTTCAGTGTAAAACGTCAGTGTATGAATACCCAGGAGTAAATTATGAGCAGTGTGAAACGTGAAATAAGATAACCCAAGATTCCGTTCAACCAGGGTTTAAAAAGAATGACCCAGTGTTAACAGTTTCAAAGCCCTAAAAGGGACCCTGTTATGCACAACACACAGACTTAAAAGGGATGGTTCACCCTAAAATGAAAATTGTATCATCGTTTACTCACCTTTCATGTTGTTCCAATACTGTATGAATGCATTTCTTCTGTTAAACACAAAAGAAGATTTTTTGAATTTGAGTATATCTGTATGGCAGTCAACTCTTAAGCTCTTTAGTAAAGATTTGTAGACCTCAAATATGTGTGTTAGATAAGAGAGACGTCAAAACCGTGCAGTGTTGGGGGTTATACATTATATGATTTAATATATTTACAATTATTTTAAATAACCAGCAGTTCCCTGTTTTATACAGTTCTCTACTGTCGATGTGAATTTTGAGTCACTGTTATTCATTATTTTTTTTTTATCTCTTTCAAGTTTTTGAGGTGTTGGACATTATATTAGCTACTCATTCAGCAGCACAGAAGTGGTGAATACAGATATCTGATGCAGTGTCTGAACCCATAAGCAAACAGGCCTAGAATAGGATACTACATATAAAACATAAGTAGAAAATATGTAAGATAGTGGAATTCACTAGAGTGGCACATTTTACTCTCACATTTCTAGTTTATATAATTTTCTATCTCAGAAATAGCTCACACCACTAAATGAACCTGTCACCTTGTTGTCATGCTAAATTAATCAGAAGCATGTGCAAAAAGATGTGTGAAAAGAGAGAGATATGGTGAGAAAGAACTTCTAGTTGGATGAGACGTGATAAGATAGGAATGCAGAAGATAACTTGAGTATACAGGTCATGCTTTGAAGTGGTTTAATTATTAATACCATTAAGTAAAAGTTTTTTTCTAAAGTCATAAATCAATAAGTAGCAAATTTCCACACAAAACTCATCCCTCACCCAGAGCTGTCGCTATCATTCTTGAGGCCAGATAACAACCTACAATATTCCAGGATCACAGCAACAAGTGCATTCATTACTTACTAAAATAGTCTGTATATTGAGGAGTGAGTGTTGGAAAATAACTGGATTGTATAATGAAGATATTATGATAATTAGGTGTGAGCCTTTTAAGTGGTTCAGGGTAGTGAATCTGTGGCTACAATATGTGTGAGGACTAAGAGGTTGAGGTTTTGCTGGTTTGTGTGGCCCAGTTTGCTTACACCATCTGGCAGCAAAACACATCTGTCTCCATCGACAGCTATGTAAAACTGAGTGTTCTAACAAAAATGTTTTGGAAAAGCAAAGCGAAAAATTAAAATTGCAGAAAATGTACTCACCCTTTGGCTATCCAAGATATAGATGAGTTTGTTTCTTCATCAGAACAGACTTGGAGAAATTTAGCATTAGATCACTAGATCCTCAGAGTTCAAACAACTGATAAAAACATCACTATAATACACAAGCAATCTTAAAGTTTCCTTTAAGAATGCTAACGTTAACAGATAGCTTTCTTCGAACTGAAGTTTGACTGTAGTTCGATCCTTGTGTAAGCGTGAGCAATGCACAGGTGGTGTGTGATCACACGGAGCAATATGTTTGTGTGAATACTTTCTCTTCATGTGTACAGTATGTGAAATGTGCGTCTCACGTGTGAGACACACCAGACTGTTTGTATAAATACTGTAAACACTCAACAGCCCCTGTATAGCCTGCAGATACAGTCTGCATTCAGCACGTGAGGTGTGGGTATCCTCAGTAAACAGAGTATAGGAGTGGTGTGTTGACTGAAAAGATCGATACTTGTGCCACTGCTGATGGGAAATGGAACAATCTTCACTTCTGATCCCTGGGTAATAACACCGCCAGTGTCACAGACACACACACACACACACTTGTCACTCAGCATGATGAGCATCTTACAATCTCTCTCCCAAATACCTCTGTGTGTATATTTCACACATTAACACCACAAAACAGACACATGCACACTACTAAACTTTGTGAGATGTTGTTCAAACAAAGTATTGTTGAACATGCACAGGAATTTGAATTAAATTACATATTAGAAAATGTCAAAAACTCTACAAAGAAGCTGAAACTCAAATGCAACCAGTCATGCATGTAAACACATGCTCATCAGATCTGATGAATCACTGGAATGGGGGCAATGGCTGCTTTAGGCTTGAGTCAGCATGAGGTTCTTAAGTCTCAAGCGCTATATATATTCCTAGTGGCCACAAATGTAGACAAGTACTGTGCTGTGTACACTTGACTGAATTCATGAGAGACCGGATTCTAGTGGGAGAGCTAGATTGGATGGGTACTTTGGCTGACAAGCATAATGAATTCTTAAAAGTAGCAATCAAATATCTGTCAAAGATTGTCACCAAGCTAATGTTCCTCCATTCTAGTATGTAACGGCCACTTTGAGATTCAGACATTTCCTTTATAAAAATCAAACCCTGCCTTACATTTTCTTCATATACAAATTTTGTTTCACTACTAAATACATTAATTTACAGAAGTGAAACGTTGTAAACACATACACTTACACTAACAGTAACATACGCTATTCAAGTTTGGGGTGAGTACGTTTTTATTTAATGTTTTTAAGTGTTTCTGAGTCTGCTGTGCTCACCAAGGCTCCATTTATTTGATCAAACGGTAAAAACAGTAAGATTGCGAAATATCAATTTTACTCTTTTTTTATTCCTGTGATGGCAAAGCTGAATTTTTAGATGCCATTACTCCAGTCAGTGTCACATGAACAGTCAGAAATAATTCTAATACGCTGATTTGGTGTTCAAGAAACATTTCCTGTTATAATCAATATTGAAAACAGTTGTGCTGCTTACTATTTTTGTGGAAAGTTTTGTAACAATGCAAAAATATTCACTGTCACTTTTGATCAATTTAATGGATACTTGCTGAATAAAAGTGGATGACAACTCATAGTATTATGAAAAATTAATGTTAAAATTAGTTAATCTCTTAAATCTAAATTTAACAGTCCTAAAAATACTACAATAGGCTAATTTTAAAAATGGAGTTTGAAAACCACTAAAAAAGCTGAAAACCATAAATGCCTGTGTACAGCATCATTCGTGTATCCCATTTCACAAAAGGAACATTATGTACATTTGCATTCTAAAATGAGACTGGAGAGAGAAGTGTTGCTCAGGTAGCAATTTGCATTCTGAGAGTGTTAAAAATGTACCTTATATGATTTTGAAGGTAATAAGCTGTCTGGTTCATACGTCCTAATGAATCTAAATGTATGCAAAGATACGAGCCAACTTGACCATATTAACATTGCACTGAGAGAGGTCTTCCTTAAGTGCACACTTTACACACATTTAAAGAGAGAAAGAGAGTGTGCGACAGCCAAACAGAGAGACAGTTTAAAAATGCGGTTATGCAGAGAGATGCACACTTTAGCTTTTCCAGACCTCAATAGCCAGCTATGCAGGGGCCAACAGGACAAGGACGAGGAGAAAAGAAAAAGAGAGAAAGGAGAGAACAGGATTGAAAAGACAGAGATGAAGAGGTAGGAAAGAGATGTGATGTCATGGTAACAGAAAAGTGTTCTTTAAAATGCAGAAAGGAAAAACAGGCTGGCTGTGGACATGCAGAGAAGACTGATGTGAGAGCATAGGACTTTTTCTCTGTCGCTTTTAAAACAATATTTCACTAAAAATGTAAAATTGTAATATAATTTCCTTATCTTCAAATCATTCCAAAACCATACGAAGGAGAAGCTTTGCAGAATATCCCTACAGCTATTTTCTGTTCAACAAAAGTAGATTAATGGAGAAGTTCACTTCCTGATAATTTACTCATCTCCATGTCATCCAAGATGTTCATGTCTTTCTTCCATCAGTTGAAAAGAAATTAAGGTTTTTGAGGAAAACATTCCAGGATTTTTCTCCATATAGTGGACCGCAATGGTGGCCAGTGAGTTGAAGGTCCAAATAGCAATTTCAATGCAAACTGAAAAATATTATTTTGGCCTGCTCCTCACACAAATCTATTGTATTTCAAATAAATGGTGTTCATCAAAGAATCCAAGTAACATGGTTTCCACAAAAAAATATTAAATAACACAACCATTTTTAACTGTAGCAATGATAAACGTTTCTTGAGCAAATTAGCATAATATAATAATTTCTGAGAGATAATGTGACACTTAAGACTGGAGTAATGGCTGCAGCTTTGCCATCACATCATTTATTTAGTTTTTTTTATATATAGTAGAAAATTATTTTAAATTGTAATTATATTTCATAATGTGACTCTCTAATCATGTGAATTATTACTCTATTTTTGATCAGGCATACCATTGTTTGAACCTGTTCTGGATGCAAGCTTACTATAATAGAGGAAAGCTCGGACAAATGACATAACACACCCTTGTGTCTTATATCTGGCTGCTAAACAAGCACACGCAAACTTGTACATTTGATTACCAAAGTATGATTACACGGGAATTGTATCCAGCATAATATGGGTGTAAAATTCATTTCCTGGAAGGGAGCAAGAGAGACATCAACACGAAAACAATTCCCTAAACTCCTTCCAAGTCTTGGTTTCAGTTTTCTGTCTGCTGGTTTCTCTTGCACCTAAATCATAATTCAGCCTCTTCTTGCTCAATAATCTCTTGTAATACTCCACCATCTCTCTCTCTCTCTGTTCTTTCTGGTGGAAGAACAGAAACAGAACGGCCTCCTACTAGTCGAACGAAGAGCAACTCCGTACAGCTGGAGAAAGGTCACCAATGACAGGCCTTCAGCACGGCTGTCAGAGTAGCCCACAGATATCTGACACACACACACACACACACACACACACACACACACACACACACACACACACACACACACACACACACACACACACACACACACACACACACACACACACACACACACACACACACACACACACACACACACACACACACACACACACACACACACACACACACACACACACACACACACACACACACACACACACACACACACACACACACACACACACACACACACACTGCCTCCACCTGCATTGAGCCACTCAGAGAAAAAGGCATAATAAACTCAAATGATAGATAGTGAAATGGATAAGCAGATGAACAGACATAAAGGACAACTGAACAAAAGAAAAAAGGGCAAAAATAAAGATAAATGAATGGGTGGATGGATAAATGATGGACAAATGAATGCATATTGAGTCAGAGCCACTCTATGCCAATGAGAAAACCAAGACTATATTAGTCATTTTGTTTAATTGTTGCCATCTAGTGGACAAAATAGAAATAAAAAGTCCCACCTATGCTCAAAGCACACTTTTCTTTCCTCCATTGATGTATGTATTTCCTATTGAAACAATAAGTTTGAGTGAGACATATCAACATATCATAGGGCTTGTCCCTTTTTTAAAGGGATACTCCAACCTAAAATGAAAATTTTGTCATCAATCACTTACCCCATGTCGTTCCAAACCTGTGAAAGCTTAGTTCGTCTTTGGAACACAATTTAAAATATTTTGGAATAAAAACCGGGAGGCTTGTAACTGTCCCATTGACTGCCAAAGTAAATTAACACTGTCAAGCTCCAGAAAAGTATGAAAAACATCGTCAAAATACTATCTGCCATCAGTGGTTTAACTGTAACGTTATGAAGCGACGAGAATACTTTTTGTACAGAAATAAAACAAAAATAACGACTTTATTCAACAATTCGGCACCGTAAAGTCACCATAGCGCCATTTTGGAGAATATCGCTGCACGCAAAATGCGTACGCTCTTCCGTGTCAGCTTCGACAGTCACAAGCCTCCCGGTTTTAATCTAAAATATCTTAAATTGTGTTCCGAAGACGAACAAAGCTTTTACGGGTTTGGAACAACATGGGGGTAGGTGATTAATGACAACATTTTCATTGTGGCGTGGAGTATCCCTTTAATTAGCAAACGAGCTCTGTAATGCAGTGTAAAAATCTCTGCATCAATATTAAAGCTAATAGACAACTACTAGCCACAATTTGGATGTCACGAGGTCTCTAATGGGCCACTACTACTGTGGTATGCATCTATCAGCACATGATGAACATATAGCCCACACACTCTCTCATTCAATCACATTCACTTACTGTCACTAGGTCCATGTAGCCTCAAAGCTTGTGTGCCTACAGTGAAGCAGCAGTTCAGCATCATACTGTCCTCTGTCAGTGATATCACATCACATCTACCCTCCAGCCTCTCGCTCAACATCACCCGACCAGCAGGCCCACATCTAGCCTTCTACAACTGTTCCAGGTCTCGGAAAAACCCTGATGGGATCAGACAATCAAAGGCCTGTGGTCATAGTGCGAGACAGGGATAGGCCACAATGGTCGACTAGTTGATTTTAAGCAGTGTTCTTTTAATTAGCGTGCTGTTTTTTAGATGTTAGACAGTTCACTCAGTAAAATTCTCAGAAAAGTTGCATCTTTGTATTAAGTGCTGCCAGTTGCATCACTTCACCAAGAAAGTGTCTCTATCTGTTTATATCTGTGGCTCTATCCCATAATATGAAACAAAAACAGTCTAATTATACAGTATCGTAATAATTAACGTAAATTATGACAGAATTGTATTTTGTGTTCCACAGAAGAAAGACTTACAGGTTTGGAACGACATGAGGGTGAATAAATAATGACAGATTTTTTTTTTTAAGTGAACCATCCCTTTAATTAGCTGACAAGATAATTATAAATGTATGAAGTTTCCACATTACTTGTCTATACACAGTCCTGACATTAAAACACCATTTTAGTTTATGTTCATTGACTTTATATGAGGATTTGATATCCTAAATATCATGTGATGAGTTGTGTGGAGTTTATATGCGAACGAAACATTTGCTTGCTACACTGCAACTCATAAGTAAAATCAGTAAAAGCCATTTTCTTGACACAAGTGACATGTATATTTTTCTTCAATATAAAACCTCATCCTGAATATGTTTGTGGCCTACACACATACTAATTTCTCTTTTTCCAATCTTTAAAAGGCACAGTGAGTTTTCCTTTAGTTCTTATGAAAATGCCATGTGATCATCATGAAGGATCACTTTGAAAAGAATCAGGGAACGAGATTGAACGGCAGTTGCAAGGAAGATATGTCCCAGGAGAAAAGAGAGAGATGCGAACGTGCGGCTAATTGGGATGTACAAGCGTGGAGAAATTAGGAAATATGAACGAAGTAGAGAATTGAGGAGGGAGGGTATAAAGAAAGTGAAGAAGATCAGGTAGAAGTGTGTGAGAGAGAGCAGGAGGGAGGTGCATACGGGACCTTGGCGACCCAGTTGGAGGGCATCTGTGCGTTCTGCTGAGGAAAAGAGCATTGAGGGGAGAAGGTGATGAGATGAGAGAAGGATGACAGGAGAAATGTGTTGTCACTTCACTCAGGGCCCATCATCTGTCTTTCTACCCCCACTGAGCAACAGATTTTTAACATGACACACACACACACACACACACACACACACACACACACACACACACACACACACACACACACACACACACACACACACACACACACACACACACACACACACACACACACACACACACACACACACACACACACACACACACACACACACACACACACACACACACACACACACACACACACACACCTTTACATTGTGCCTATGACATGCTGTATTAAAAAAGACATGTATTTGTTCCCCTCTGCTCTCTCTTTCTCAAATAAACACTGTAAATTCCCATCAGGCCTTGGGATGAGACAAAAACAGAGATCTCAGACCAAGACTCGTCAGAGCATTCTAGTGATGACATCGTATAGCTGTATGGTAAAACTCAGGCAGTAAGTGAATTTGGATTAGAGCTGGTCCATCTCAATCTGAGACCACACAGATAAGAAAAAGACCTCCAGGGCAAAAAGCACTGCTTCTGAGTCTACATCATCAAATAACCAATTTCTCTGACATATCATCAATATTTTGCCTCATATGAATCATTAAATATACAATTTGCAATGCACCTGAATGTTCTTTAATGTTAAGCACATGGCCTGCAGACGTGCTCAGACAGTCATGGAGAAAACAAGCAGTCTGTTCTGGCTAAAAGCTATATATATTATATTATATTAATATTATATTATAGTAAGATACGGATAGGAGAAAAGAAATGTGAATGTGCAAGAATATATATCAATAGTATAACAATTTTTTTTTAATGCATTTTATAATTAAAAAGTATATATTATTTTACCTCCCAGTATAAAATATATTGCACAATGTACTGTATAATATGAAAGATTTCTTTATTTTTCTAAAGCAAACATAATCATATGATATATGATTTGATATATGATATGATATATGTAAATTAAATGGTGTTCACAATATTAAATGTACTTATTTTTTTTTAGATTATTAATAATGGAATGAATTTTTCCACCAATTCTTATTGGCACTTTGAACACGTGTACATACAGCTCCTCTCTGATGCCATTAGTGACGCGATGGCCAGCAATTAAACAGGAACTTTGATGGAAATGTTTAATGTCTGCAGGTAACTCTTGGTGCAGCGATGGCATTATTGTTGTTGATTAATCCATTCCCTTGTCTCTCCTTACAATGACCTTGTTGTGGAAATCACAGATCAATAGCACGAAGAGACTCTGTACATAACTCAACCCGTCGCTGAGCTAATAAAGCACCAGTGCCAACCCCTGACCGGCAAATTAAAACCCAATCAGAGAGGCCCCAAGGGGCCCAGGAGAGAGTACAGCAAGGCCAGTGACTCACACAGACCTGGAGCTTTGAACAGAGGACTTAATCAGTCACTGATTAGAGTGGCAATCAGAGCATAGCCTAACGTACAGCAGGGATGCTATAAGTGTAATTATACTTCCTCTAACGCTACTGAGATGTATACTACCACTCACTGATATTTCTTGTAAACCCATATTGATTCTCCTGACTCGCAGTTCATATGTTTCCAGCACATGCCCACACAAACACACAAACCCAAAGGGAAATTTAATTGCTCAGAGATTATGCTTTTGCAGTTCAGCAATGTGAATTGAAGATTATTTCCATAAATTTGAGGTATTTCTGAGATATACAGTGAGAAATCAAACTTGAGTGGGTGATACATACGGTACCAGAATGGATTTTTAGAAGTTTGTCTTCAGATGTTTCTATAAAATTACTTACAGGACACATACTGAAAAACAGAAACAAAAATATTTGTTGGGATATAGTATGAAAAATGTATGTAACAGACTGAGCGTGATACTATAGCTATCAACCTATAGCTATACCTTAGAATAATATTGTATAAAAAATGTGGTCTTGAAAGAATTTTATAAGAAAAGTTTGAGTTCATACTGAAGTCTTTTTTCAGGAAAAATATCTGAGAAGCAGGAAACTTAAACTAAATCCTCCGTTTGCTGTCTATAGGAAATATAATACTGTACATGAAAACCTTCACATTTATACTTCTAAGAGCCTCCAGCTGACTTCTATTGTTCTTAAATTAAGCTTATTACCACATGCTGATCCTTAACAACACTTTATGGCATTTTTAAACTTTAATTGAGACATCATTTGTTTTACATGAAACAAATTAAAGTCAGTTTATTGACGTTCTACATTATCTTTAGGGACTTTTCCAGAAATCTGGGCCACACACCCACACACAAACAATCACTTCTGTACTAGCGACTAACAAGTACACATTCACAAGTACACATTCAATGTATATACATCAAGTACGGATCTTATATCTTCCACCTAATTGACATCTGTACTTTCTTTCATCTCTGTCAGCCACACAAAGAACATCTGCCCACTCCTGTGGAAGAGGTTTCTCAGAGGAGGTACAAGGGGGCCATCTAAAGGCCTGGAGGAGAAGGACAAGCATAAGTATGCTGACTTCAGCTACAACACTATAGTTAGACTACAGCAGCTATACCAGTAAGTGACAGTTGTGTGTGATTTGACAGGTTGACAGGACTGTGGTCTCTAGTGGCCTGAATCAGCAGTTCATTTCGCTCACTCTGTTCCACTGCTGTTCACCCTGTATGTCACTTTGCCTACACCCTTAACCATATACCAAAGGACAAACACAGTAATATGTAAAAATACTGAGCTCCATTTAACATAAAATTAACATCCTATTATTAGGATTACATTGAGACAATGAACATCTGTTGAATTCAGAACCTGCTGAAGATACTGTAATGTAACGTAGCTTTTCAGTAATGTTTTGGTACGTACCAAAAATAACTGAAAAGCGATGTTACATTACAGACTGCAAATCACTTCCTTTGTGATCAAACTGCTAAATACAAGCTTGCTTTTAACAAATCAGCACTAGTAGAGCTTGATTCATTATGTGATTCTCTGCTTTAAATATCACCCACACAGCCTTTAAAGATGTGGTCAGTCTTCTTATTATATTTAACATTATGTAATTGCCTCAGAATAAGTTGAACTGTGTCATTAGTCTTTAGTTTTAATTTAGCTTAAACACAAGCTGTGGCCTAGTGATCAGCACACATGCTCCAACATATTGAGCTGTGGTGCTAATAGAGTGATGTGAATTCAGATCCTACAGCACTTCCCTATACTTTTCCCACTTTCCCAATCATTTCCAGTGCACTCTTCAGTGAATAAAAAGAGGGAAGGAACTTGCCTCCCTCACTCTAATAGATGGTATCAAGACTGTTATGCAAATCAGATGGTCTGTCCATCATTTGTCAGCATACCCTCACTGAAATAGAGCGCCAGAGATCTGGCTCAGTCACTCTGGACATGATTGGTAGCAAAACTGTCAAACTATTTCACAAAGCCAACCACAGAAAGGCTCTGATTATGTGTCCGTCAGTAGACTGGAAGCTACAGCAAATGGCTTCAGTATATTATATATGGGATTACGTAGATACTTTTATAAAGTTATCCTGTTTAAAAATACCACCAGACAGAAGTATCATGTCAGTGATGTTTATTTTTTAAGGATATTTCATTGTTTAGTCTAAGAATATGAGCCATTCCCTGAGCATAAATTAGTATAAATAGCATGAAGTTGAACTTATGATTACCATTAACCACAGAAAGATATTGCTCCAGGTGTTGAACTCTTGAACTGATCGTCTTAAAAATGAGAAAGAAGTCTATTCCAGTGAATTTAGTCAAATGTTCAATTCCAGCACATCTGCAAAGACCATCATACACTACTATTTATTAGTTTAGGGTCCTTAAAATTTCTCGACATCATTGTATACTCACCAAGGCTGCTTTCATTTTATCAAAAATACAGTAAAGCAATATAATGTGAATATTATTACCATTTAAAATAACTATTTCCAATTGGAATATACTTTAAAATGTAATTTATGCCTGTGGTGGCAAAGCTGAATTTTTAGCAGTCATTACATTACAGTCTTCAGCGTCACATGCTCCTTCAGAAATCATTTTTATGTGCTGATTTGGTGCTCAATTCTTATTGTTGATTGCTGCGCTGCTGAATAATTTTTGGAGAAACCACTATAATTTTTCTTCAGGATTTTTGATTAAAAGAAAGTTAAAAAGAAAAGCATTCATTTAAAATATAATTTTTTATAACAATGCATAAGTCTTTACTGTCACTTTTGCTCAATGTAATGCATCATTGATGAATGAAAGTATCAACTTTATCTTACAGACACCAAACGTTTGAATGGTAATGTAAATATGCACTTGAAAATAAACCGAAACTGATTCCAAAATTCATGAGAGACTTCTAGGAACAGAACTGCATTAAAGTGCAATCTGTAATTTCCAAAGCTTAGTGAATTTCTGCAGCTGAATCGGGGCTAATTTGATAGTATGTTATTGCAATCAGTGTTTGTTTTGTTGTTACATAACCTTTACTACATTCTCGAGGGGAACAAATATTCTCTGTTCTGCCCTGTCTTAAATACTGTAGATACCGCATTTTGCTTATGTCAATATCATTAAAAATAACAATGCAAGATGCATTTTGCCACCTTTCAATCACCAAGTAGAAAAACCCAACCCTACTGCTGTCCTCATCATCAGGTCACGGAGGTCAGACTACCCCAGCAGCACAACAAAGGTTCTGTTCATTAAAAACAAGAAATCCTTTCACACCAACACAAAGTGCCTCTGAGCTGCTTGACATCAATTTGCAAATAAAAAATACAATGGAAACATGTGTGGCTTTGAATATAAGATTTGTTTAAAGCTCATTACATAACACACATCATTTATCATTAAAGAAAACATTTTATTTTCTCAGGCAGATCTAGAGCAGCATCACTCTATCCCCACAAGAGACCCTCTGCAGCAGGAAACAGGAAGCGGACAGGACAAACAATGCAGCACCTGTGATAAAGACTGACAAAGGCATTGTGCGCTACATGTTTACCATCAATTGTTTTATCTGAGAATCTTAAAGAAAATGATTTAGTGCCACCAGCACCAAACCGAAAAAACAAAAAGGTTTTGAAAACACTTACCTCTTCTGCCATTATTAAGTCAAACAAGCAGTCCTTTCCCAACCTCATGTCAATGACAGAAAGCCTGATTTCTCAGACACCCTTTTCAGTGATAGCTGGCAGGTTTAGAGTTCATTTGTTAATTATGCAGTGACAATAACAACATTTGAATGACTACAAATACATTACATAATGATCAGATAACTGTGAGCCCACTGTAATAAAATAGTGGTACTATGGTGGTACAGTGATGATTTCAGATAATGTATTTCCGGTAATATTTCATGGTACTGAATATCTGGCTTATTCATTTACTACCCATGGTAGTCCTAGCTTGACTCTGGAAATAGAGTACAGCATCATTCATTCAGCGGTGTAGACATTGTTCAGCCACCAGAGGGAGCTCTTAACTCATCATTTACGATCCTCACAGACAGTCCACCTTACATAAATCGCTAATTCCAATCAATTTTTTTGTTACAAATTATTAAATTAAGGTGGCAGTTTCGTGCTTTGCTGAATGAACCCCCCTGAATCTCTCCTAAACATTTTCTATTTGAGTAGAACAAAGCGTTAAGACGCTTGTGACTCATTGTTAAATCACCTCAGAGTACCCTGCAGATTTCAGGCGCAATTATCTTGGCAAAGCTTTGTAATTGTTTTACAGTTTCGTTTCAACAAAGAGAACTACATTATTGCTTCTTTTACATGTAATGAGCAACATTTAAAAATCACTCGAGTTACAAATAAAAAACAATAAATAATCAAATGTTATTTATTAGATAATTTATTAAATCATACAGCTAATAAAAACATCGTTTAAGGCAGACTAGCAGCAAGCATTAGCTGCGAGATGGAAAATAAGAACAAATAAATACAAGGCTGAAAGTTATATTGTACTGTGATTAAAAAAGCCAGACAATGAAACCAATATTGTGGAGCTGCAGCGGTTGTAAGAGAACGTGAAACAATCCATACTGAAACACTTTATAAAACCCTTATTCTCTCCATTTACCAGTACAGCGCAAATGAAGAGACACAAATCCACAGGAAATTCATAGTGTGTGTTTTTTTAGGGGTTCATGATGAAAATCCTTAAGTGTGCATGTGTAAACATGTGTGAGTGAAAAAATAGGGACTGTGTTTGGCTGTTTTTCGCTTTAGTTTTGCATGAGAAGTACCATATTGGTCAAATAGAGTGCAAATATAATTCAATACGAAAAAAAACCCATTAATGATTCTCTTTAATAAAGCTTGGTAACTCCGATTTAAATTTACCTTTTTCTAAAGTGACCTTTTGCTATTATAACCTTTGCTTAACTGTTGTACCACAGGATACAGCAGGAGGACATCACTAGCTAGACTGCTAATACTACTCCAAATATCAATAATATGTCACGCTAACACACCAGAGACGCAATCAATGTTCATCACTGCTAAGCTGATTAGAAATAAGTGTAATGGGTTTGTACTTAAGGCCAACACGAGCTCAGTAAGAAACATTCAGGGAAAACATTCAGTTGGGTCAACTGAGCACTGACCACGCTGGTTGGCCAACAAAACCCTTTCCCTGCGTTTTGAGAAATGGATCTTCCATGCGTCCTTCGGTCCAAACTAAGGGAGGGTTTTAACACTGCAGAGATGCTTTTGTGAAACTGGAGAGAGTGTCTGAGAAAGCGATAAATCTTTTCTTGCAGTTTCTGGAATCAAATCCACATTTAATTGCTTCTCTCATTCCATGCACTGCTATGACAACCATGCTGGGAAAATCACAACATGGTTTCGGTCCTCTGGAGAGCCCAACCTCCAGAAAGCATACATTTTACACACCGAAACGAGAAAGCACATGGAGATTGAGGAAATGATTGCGAGAGGAACAGTGCCTCTCATCATTATCTCGACCGTTTGAAACCACCGTTTTTAACTTCATCTTGTCTTTCTACTACTTTGTTGCGTGTGGACATCTACAGAACAGAGGAAGAAGCCAATAGAGGAGGAACAGGTGATGGCTTGTGTGTAGCAGACCTGTGACAGGAAAAGGCCCCGGCAGTAAGAGTGCTCTGTGGTTCTGTGCTGTGGAGAAGATGGTTTAGGAGAGCTGGAGGGACGCAGGAACATTACAGGAGAGAGGTTTTGGGATACAGATGTAAGGCCCATATTCGGTTTCTGTTCCTCCTTAACAAGAGGAAAGATGGATGGAGGAGGGGTTCAGTCCTGTTTTCCTGGTCACTCGCGTTTTCTTGGCCCAGGCCATGTCATCACTTCGTGGCCTCTGACCCGTCAATCTCTCGATCAACCACTCCAATGTCCGCCAAAATCCCACTCTGTCCAGCGGGTAGTTCAACCACCCTTAGGGAGAGAATGATAGAGAAAGAGAAGCAGGGTGTCAGGCACCGATGTTTATGAAGGAACATCAATGGCAGAGGCTCACTTAGTGCCGTAGGCGAGATAAGACATGACTAAACCAGAGAAAAAAAAAAAAAAAACCTTTTTGACTTCTAAGTAGTTATTAATATGAATGCAAAACTAGATAATTAAGTGGTACAGATTAGCAGCAAAGACAGGATTTAAAATTGGACGTGTGTGTGTGTGTGTGCTATTTTTATTGAAATAATAAAAATATAAAAACTAAATAATATTCAGCAAGAATGTATTCAATTGATCAAAAGCAACAGTAAGCTTTCCATTTCAAATAATGCTGTTTTGTTAAATGCTGTTTTTCAAATTTTTGTATTCATCAAATCCTGATTTTTTTTTATCATGGTTTCCAAAAAATAAATAAATAGAAAATTCAGCACTATTGTTTTCAGCTGTGATTATGGTGAAAAATGTTTCTTGAGCAACAAATCAGCATATCAGAATAATTTTGCAAGGATCTAAAATAAATTCCGTTGTACATCACAGGGAATAAAATAACCCAAACTTCTAAATAGTAGTGTATATAATTACAAAGCATAACATATAACAAATAAAATGTCAAGATTAAAGTGGGATAAACTTTAATCACCACATTTGAATCAATGTATTATTAATAAATTGTAATAAATGTAAAACAGTATTTTTTCCTGTTGATGCTTCATTCATTTTGCATGTAAAACAGTCATAAAACAATCATGCCAGAGTACTTTGAAACAGGAGTAAAAACGAAAAAAGGAATAAAGAAAATGAAACACACAGGCTTGATGTGTAAAACCAACCATACAAATTCATTCCCCTTGCTGAATTACACACTTTTTTGAAAACTCACCAGCGAGAGAAAAGAGAGAAATGCAGGAGAGAGAGATAGAAAACAGTGAGAGGGCAAGGCAAGCAAAAAGGAGAGAGCAAGGACAAAAGAGCAAGACAGGAAGAAAGAGGGAAAGGCACAGAGAACAACATCAAGAAGCGGTGAGACACAGAAGCTCCTGGATGGTGACTCCCAGGGGATGGACAGAAGATCAGGCGCTAGCAGTAGAGTAATGTACACATTTACTGCTATAAATATGTAGCAGCACCCCACCCCCAGCCAGCCCACCTCAACTCCACTATGCACACACACACACACACACACAGTTCTGGTGTGCTTCCATTGGGTTTTGAAAAGAAAACCATTTCAACCATACACGTTTAGATATTTAACACACAAAAAAGTGCAGGACAAAGTTCTTTAATAAATGAGGCATCTGGCCATTTTGAGATTATTGGCTGATAATCATGTATACTTGAGAAATTAACAGAAGTTACATATTCTGTTTACAGTTGTTTTCCCAATGGATATAAATGCATTTTATTTGCATGTGAACATAAGCATGAAAATTATTTCTTCTCATTTCAACAAGTTGTGTATATGGGATTTGCCATTATATAATTGTATTACAAGTATTCGTATCGGCCACTGGCCTCTAGATATTGTTTTCGGGCAATAAAAAAACAGTCAACAATTGTTTTAAATTTCACACACAATTGCTAAAGACTTAAAAAAAAATATTATAAAGACAGAAACCATTTGAATGTATTAATGCAATAAAGACTCACATACTTTTTTGTCTCAAACAGGAAAACAAAAGTCTTAAAAATGACCATTGTTCTTTGGACACTAGTAGTATGACTGGATGGTATAGCTAAGAAAAATCTCAAATGTTACAATTTCTATTATATATCACAATATTTTTTGCTACAGTATTAAAGGGTGATTGTTTTCTATCAATCAGAGGAGCGACCAACTAGAAACAAAATACAACAGTTAAAAATCCAGCCATTTTCACACAGCAATATAGAAACCCTTAGTAAAAACATCAATATTTTTTAGTAGAAATGTATATATACACCAATAGGTTTGTTCTCACAGGTCAAGCAATAGCAACAGAGCTTCCATTTACCATATTTCCAGTGCTCTGTGTATGCCATGTCTCTCCAGAAGAAGATGGATTTTATTAATCTTACAAACTTTCTGAAGTGTCAAAGTTTTGGTGGAACAGATTTTAAATGAAGGGACATAAATCTCTCAGATTTCATAAAAAATATCTTAATTCCTGTTCTGAAATTGAACAAAAGTTGTATGGGTTTGGAACGACATGAGTGTGAGCAATTGATGATGATTTTTATTTTCAGGCGAACTATACTTTAATAGTCATAATAATAATAATAATAACAAAACACATTAATATGATTCTGATATTCACAATAACTTTGATATATTGCCCACCCCTATGTGCAAGTATTGATATTCTTTGAAGTACCACGTAAATACCAACATGGTAATAATAATATAATAACAACAAAACACATTAATATGATTCTGATATTCACAATAACTTTGATATATTGCCCACCCCTATGTACAAGTATTGATGTCGGTATTCTTTGAAGTACCACGTAAATACCAAGGTAATGGTATAGGAACATGCAAATCATTCAGTACCAATGGTATTTCCATTGAAATCAGCATCTCCATAAAGCTTGTCAGCAGAAGGAAGCATGAAGTGCTCTAATATTTCCTGGTAGATGGCTGCGTTGACTGTGGACTTCAGAAAACACAATGGACCAACACCAGCAGATGACATGGCAGCACAAATCATCACTGACTGTGGAAACTTCACACTGGACTTCAAGTACATGGATTCTGTGTCTCTCCACTCTTCCTCCAGACTCTGGGACCTTGATTTCCAAATTAAATGCAACATTTACTTTCATCTGAAAAGAGGACTTTGGACCACTGAGCAACAGTCCAGTTATTTTTCTCCTTAGCCCAGGTAAGATGCTTCTGACGATGTTTCTGTTTCAGAAGTGGCTTGGTAGCCCTTTTCCTGAAGATGTCTGAGCGTGGTGACTCTTGATGCACTGACTCCAGCTTCAGTTCACTCCTTGTGAAGCTCTCCCAAGTGTTTGAATCCGCTTTGCTTGACAGCATGCTCAAGCTTGCGGTCATCCCTGTTGCTTGTGCACATTTTCCTTTCCAATTTTTTCCTTCCAGTCAAGGAGGGTGTCAATGATCGTCTTCTGGACCATTGCTAAGTCAGCAGTGTTCCCCATTATTGTGGTTTCAAAGAACAAGGGATACCCGGAATGTATACTGTATGGATGGTCATTTATTGTTGAAACTCAAATGTAAATATTCTAATATTTTAAGATACTGATTTTTGACTTTCATTAGCTGTAAAATCTAATCATCAAATAAAACTTTTGAAGTGTTTTACTTTACATGTAATGAATCTAAAATATATGAAAGTTTCACTTTTTGAAATAAGTTACAAGAAAAACTTTTTCCACCATATTCTATTTTTTTTAGATGTACCTGTATATAAGCACGGTCACATCTGTGTCAGCTGCGTTTGTGTGTGTTTGTACCCTCTCTCAACAGTGACCCTTTTGGTGCAGGAGGAAAGCAGAACAGCTCATCGTGTTTGTTTGATTTTTCATCTTTGTCAAACCCACACCACCCCTACCCCCCTTCGCGCAAGCCTATTTGTTAGCACTGACAGCAGGTTAGCATTAAATATACATGGAGGTTGTCAGCCACTGGCACACACAAAGGCGGGCCCCGGCCCCCGGGGACTCGGGCAGGGAGGGTGGAGGAGCAGGGCTCACGCAGAGAGAGACTCCCAAGCGTGCGCGTTTGTGTATGTGTGCGAGAGAGACCCTTTCCTCTCCCTTCATCAGCGTCTCCCAGTGGGATCAGGGAGCAGCAGTGGAAAGGAAGGAGGGAGGGTCAAAAGGACCGGTCTGTGCTCTGGAGCATGCGTGCACACACACATCTGTCGTCCGCTGGGGCGCAGGGTGACGCACAAGCATCCTCACTCCCCTCTCTCCCAGAGACGCACGTCGCATACTGAGTGCTCGAGCTATCATGGGAGTTTAATGCCTTCACACACACACACTTATGTGCAAACACACACAGCTGACTTTAAAAAAAATTTAACCCACTCTTCACAGCTACTGGCGATGCAGGCCACGCTCCGTGGAAGAATCCTTGCCAGATACTGTAGGTTACCATGATCAACTACATAAAGGACTCTCAGAGGAAGTTCACTTACTTCATCTGAATCCGATCTGGTATGTATTATTGTTGTAAAGATGCCAACGGGATTCTGGGTATATTTAAAGGTATAGTTCACCCAAAAACAATTTACTCACCCTAGTGTTGTTCCAAACATGTGTGACTTTGAAGAATGCTTCCACAGTTTCTGTCAACGCAGGTCAATGACGTCTATTGTTGTTTTAGACAACATTTAAAAAAAAATCTCCTTTTATGTTTTGACATGACAAGAAGGTGAGTAAATAATTACAAAATTCATATTTTTGGGTGAACTATGCCTTTAAGACAACACTAACGCAAGGCTTCCACCTCATCAAATGAAGCACGAGTGTGTACCTGTGGTGATACAGTAGTACGTCTCATGTGGCGACACATGATGGATCCGGTGGTGTTTCCGTGGCAGCACTAGGTGGCAGTCCTGCAGTAGTGTGACCCAGCGTGGCAGGCCGAAGTAGGAGTGGGACCACTTGTGGATCTGATTAGTCATGGTTACAAAAACCGCCAATGCAAAAACAAAACATTCCCAGGGGTAGGACTCTGCAAGGGCATCTGGGAAAGCGAGATAGTGAGGTGTATGGAGAGATAAAAGAGCAATGGCAAAAGGTGGAGAGAGAGAGAGAGAGAGGAGAGAGAGAGAGAGAAAGAAAACTTATATGCAAATTAATACAACATGCCCTAACCCTGTAGTAAAATACTAGCCTTACCCTTTAGCACGAGAAACGTCAAATCAAATCGACTTTTCAACGTGAATGTTTGAATGAATTTAAATCAATTGAATTCATGGAATTTTATCCAATGAAACATTCTGTCACCATTTATTTTCATGTTTCTTAAACAAGAATGATTGGAAACCATAACTGGGATGGGATGGATGCTGTTGTGCTCCAAAAAATGGGGAAAAGGACCATTATGGTGTTTGAAGTCTTATGAATTCATATGATAGTTTTGTGTTCGAAACAAGACAGAATTTGAAATTACTTCACTTTCATTAAGGAAAATTAAAGCAATCGAGTCATTCCTCTAAATTTCTCCTCATGTTATAAGGAGGAAACAACGTCATACAGGTTTGGAATAACATAAGCACAAGTAAAGGATGACTATTTTCATTTTCTCCATGCCCAACTCCTTTCAACCAACATTTTCACACATCAATATAAAATCACTACACAAAACCACTCAACATGGATTTTGCATACAACAAATATATGGAACGTTTAAGCACTCTAGGACATTTTGCTAAATTTCCACTCTTGTGTTTTAAGGAGGAGAGAAAGTCATACAGTTTTGGAATAATGTGAGCATGAGTAAAGGATGACAATTTTCATTTTTTGTCTGAGCTGCTCCTGTAACCCATGCAGGGCAAAAATGGAACCGAAAAATGTTTACCCTTTTCAAACCATATCCTCGTTTGTCGATTTCCCAATTTGTAGGTATTTTAAGATGGATGTGGGACACACCGACGGCTCCAGGACAAGGAGTCGCACTCGGGTCACACTCATTGGTTCTAAAATGGTCACGCTGACTCACTCTAACAACACACTGGAAAAGTGAGTGGATGTGTGTGTGTACCTGGTGGGTAGGAGAGGAATTTATAGGCCATGTGGGCCAGAGGCAGGATGGTGATCATGCAGTTGTCTCCATTAGACTCTATGAAGTCATGTCGTGTCATAGCCGTCGGATCAATGTGGTGCTCCCTGAACGGGCGAATAAATGCCTGAATGGAAAGATAGAGGTAAAGAGAGATGGAGGGAGCAGGGAAAGGGAGGTTAAGGTTCAATTGAAAAACGGGCAGGGGTGTCTAGGGCTGTGATTTAGATCCATTACTCTGTGGTAATGAATGGGTGCGTCTATGATAGAGACAGTGCAGGGTCAAACTAGAAGCTACTTGAGGTTCCCTACTGATAATGAGCTGTAAGCCCACAGAAAATCTGTGTGCAGGACTCTTCAGAAACATCAGTCACAAAGTTCTACACATTTGACACCCATGCATGTTTTTTAAATAAATATTTTAGCTCATTTGATCACTCTTTCAATAGTACCAATAAGAATGGGTCACAATGGTCAATTGACTTGTCGATTACTAAGGTCGAATGAATTCATTTTTATGTCTTTAGCAATAGCGCATTAATTAGCATGTTGTACTTAAGCGGTTAAAACTTTCTTGAAAAAAAAGAAAACCGAGTAAAAACCTTCTTGAAAAGTTATACCTTTAAAATTGATCTCCATTAAAGCACCAATGTTACAGCCAAATACTTTTAAGAATTTTGTCACGAGAGTTGCATTTTTAAGATGACAAATCCAGTAAAAAAAATACTACGACCTTTAAAACACTGTGACATTTCATTGAACTGAGCAAGTGTGCCTTGTGTAAAAAAAACAGACAGGTGAAGCCAAAACAAGCCTACTAATTTATTATAGACGTTTCATCGGGCGCACGCGCCTGGCCAGAAGTTCCGACCTGTATTTGTTTGTTTATTTATGCACGCATGCGCAGTTTATGTTGTTGCCGTTGAAACAGTCTCTATACAGTAGCTTACTTCTAGTTAAGAAAGATCAGTCAACCAGGTGTTCAACCCACCGTGCGACTAGTCAAGTAAAAAAATTATATGTCAGTAAGAGTGTAGCCACCACAGCTTTACCACAAAAACTAGCACCGAAAATGCGAAAAGGCAGATTTCGCCCAGATCTGGTCGTAAGTCTGGGCTGGGTGGGGTTAGATGTTGACTGATAGATGCAAATTGGCGCGTTAGCGGTACTAGGTCCTAAATGAAAGATGACGCATGTGGCACGAACTACACGTTACGGAGCGGAGAGATAACGTGGCATTAAACAGCACTTCCCCACGGCTCAGATCCAGCATCATGAAAAAGCATAACCCAGCAGCACCTGTCACTCACGCCCAGGAGTGCTGCTTTGAGACGGGCACCCGTCTGCGACCGTGCGGGTGTCGCAAAATGAAAGGGAGTAAGAGAAAGGATTGTATAAGCACAAAGGAAAATACAAGAATGAAGGTGATTTATTTTTCCACATAAAAAGGAGGAATCGTTTGGAGCCACATTACCATAGCGTTTCAGAGACAGAGCGCGGGAGGAAAATGTCATTAACGCATGTTTGTGGGTTGAACTCAATCATACCTATATCTGAGAGCGCGTGGCGACACTCTGCTGGAGCGGAGAAAACTATCTGTTGATATTTCGACAATTATGTTCCCCTCCTGTTCTCCTCGTTTCCTTTCCGTCTCTCTGTGCGCGAGATTAAAAGAGCGCTAAGCCCCAGACAGCACACGGCGTGCATGTCGACTCACCGGCACGCTGCGGCAAACCTGTGCCTCGCCGCCACTAATCCCACACCGTTTAACGACCTGCATCGCCTCGCCTCACCCGCCTTCTGCCTAATCACGACTCACATCTTCGGATTGCCCTAGCAACCCAGCCGAAGACCGGAGCCCGTCCTCCCCCACCCTTAACCCAGAGCATACATGAGAGATCCATTTCATTTCTCTTGCCTTTTTTCTTCCTCCCTACGCTCTTTGCTCTTAAGTGCCTGTTTAATCACGGTAATTAAAGATTCTCCCTCAAGTTGGTGCTTCTTGTTTGAACATGTGGACAAAAAGCCATATATATCGGTCCGCTAAGTGCCGCCTTTAATCTGCTGGTTAAGGGTCTTAAAGCGCGGCGCTCTGGATGTCTGTAAATTCCCTTGCTTTTTTTGAAGTTCGATCACTCCCAGGTGGCGGATCCTAATTATCCTCTACAGCAGAAGGATCGGCGGTGGCTGCGGAGCCGGGTGGAAACCCCTTCACGGTGGGGCGGTGTGGCCGAGCCGTTTTACAGAACAGACGGACGATGATGAAAGCGAGAGAACCCGGGTCCCTCGGCCTGACCCACAGCGGGAGCTGGACGGGCCGTTTAGATCACCTGCTCTCTATAATCCTGCTCTCGGCCTCAAACTGTTGGCCATATAGGACAATGCATGGCCTCAACGACCAGCATGTAAACACGGCCCCCTTTATAGAAGCAGAGCATAAGGAGTGGGCAGAATGACCAAAACACGGAACATCGGTTTGGTACCATAATGGATAAAATTAGAGAATTACACAGATCTCAGATATGCTTGATTATGAATGGTCAGTCGGGACATTCTTAAGTCAGTTATTCCCTCACAATGAATGGCGTATAAATGGCCACTCATCCAGGAATTTGAGCCCAGTGGTATGACTGTTGGATTCAGATTTTTTATTTATTTTTTGGAAACTACTGGAGAACAACCAATCGGAAATGATGGAAACGATTCCAATTAGCCCATAGATAAGCAGCAAAACACGCTAAAAATGCTCATTGAAGGACATGCACAGAATGTACAAAGCAAACTGTACCCTGAAATAACCACAACATTAAGGACACTGAAATTAAGAAATAAGAGCGCACAGAGTTGCGTTCAATATTATAGCAACAGTAGTGTTTGTAGGGCATGCTTTGAGTGCAACACTTGATCGCAGGAAACTTGTCCAATATGTAGGCAACTCAATTTTTATTAGTAGCCCACTGTACATTCTGGACAGGTTTCAAGATCACAGATTGAAAGTGTGACACCATTGAAATGGAAGAATCAGCTATATGTGTACATGTGCAGTTATTTGAAGGTTTTAGAGTGACACCACAATACCGTGTTGTTAGAAATGTGTTCTAGGTAATTTCATTACACAATGGAGCAAAAGACCCACTGAATCAATTGTCTGAAACGATTTCATTGAATCAAATGAACCTATTCACTGAAATTAATCAGGCTTTCAATCACTATTAGCGAAGCAAATTAATAATTAGCTCCGAAATCAAAAAAAAAAAAGAGGAGCAAATTCCCCTAATGGAACCGATTCCAACTTTTGGAATCAACTCTCGATTCCCAAAGCCTCGAAATTGATTCTTTTGGAATTGATTCCCAGCCCTAACCAGCACTTCTTTCACATGTCTTGTTATATCACATGAGGAACGTGTACTCTCATTTCATTCAAACACAGCTGCTACCATCTTGCGCCTCAGTTATTAACTGCATTTACTGTAAATTAAACCAAACTGTTTCAGAATTAATTTTAGGCCTACAGTAATATTTTTTAAGTGTTCATCTTGTTGCTATAATTATTGTTTTGCACACTGCAAAACATTTGCATATTATAAAATAATAAACAGGCAAGATTTTACAATGGTTACTTCTTAAATCAATATTTAATTTCCCAATTATTATTTATAAGGTGAAAAGCTGTGTAATAAGTGATAGGCCTACATCTATCCATTTTCACACTATACATTATAATGCTAAAACACTGATTTTTTTATTTTTATTTAGACTAAATGCGAATATATAAAATCAGATGAACTCCTCATTTTTCTGTATTTAACTCTAGATTCTTGAGAAAAAAATATATACATATCACATCAAATCATGTCAAGGTATAAATGCTGAAGCAGACTAATTGGAGTTGCACAGTAGAGGTCTTCACAGGTCCAAAATTTTGTACCCGAACCCGAAGAGACCCGTAAATATGCTGCACGGAAACCGACCCGGACCCGTATTTTATTTGAAAGTGGGACCCGAACTCATGCAGACACGAGAAATGCCTTAAATGTACTACACGGACCCGACCATTATTCAAAAGTTGGACCCGAAGTGGGACTGGACCCGAACCCGGCTGGGACTGGACCGATCGCATATATTGCACAGCAAATGCTATTAAGTCAATAAACAAGTTGCACTTAACTACTGTTTAGCTGACTGTGATGCATACAATCCTCTTTGCCAATAAATTTCCATCCATGTTAGGCTGTTCCTCTCCGACTGAAAGAGCCTTCTTAATCCACTCATTATTCCAGCTTTAAAAGTCTACTTGCTGTCACGGAGATGGATGACTAATGCAACTTTGCAGTTTTTTTTTCCATCTCGAGTCAACTTCGACTGTTACGTTTATCCTTTTGAACTACAATAAAGATACTTTTTGTTGGTTGCAACAAAGACTCGGAGCAATTATTATTTTTTAGCAAAAAACACAGAATTAGAAGTTCATTACACTTTACTGCGTGTGTGTGTTCAATAACTCTTCAGTTTTGTTTCAGCTTTTTTTTTCACATCACTTATGAAGGAATCCATGATCACCGTCCGCTTGCAGTACAACATTAACTCCGCCCGCGCTCTGTTTCAGGTGACTGAGGTAACGCATGGTTTTTTTCTTCCACCTTATTTCCTGCTTACACTTTTCTCATCCTAATTTTACAAACTGCAAGTTACACACTCGCATGCTGACTGACACTGATCTCTGGCGGGTGCGGTGTTCTCCGATTGACTCGGGTATTACACACAAAGTTAAAAAGACCCGGGAACCGAAGTAATAGATTGGGACCCGACCCGACCCGGCTGACCATTTAAAATATAGACCGAACCCGTACGGGTCCCGGGTCCTCCGTGAAGACCTCTATTGCACAGTATATTGCCTAGTCCTATAGGTTGCCATCTCTATAGAGCACACATCAGCCAGAGAACAATAGGAAAGATTGGTGTTACTCAAAGGAAAGCCCTCAAACTGTGTAAATTTCATGGCTGCACTCATTATCAAGTGTATTCTGATCATTGCTAAACCTGTATACTTGTCATTTCCTTTTGCTGTAATCAAATTTAACAGTCCATATTTCCAGAAGCAGCCTAATAATTGGCACACGGGACCGAATTTAGCTTAGGTTAGTCATTTTTCTACTGCCAGTCTACTGCCCCCTTCCACATAATAGCACAATGACCCCTGTCAGCACAAAAACACATAAATGCTCCCAGATTCATGGCCCCTACATGTCCAACACAGAAAGCAAGTGTCGGCTGCTTTTTAATTGGACAGCGAGGGGGTGACCTTTTCTCTGATTGGGCAAGGAGAGTGCGACCATACTATGCATTAATGCAACCCTCCTGAGTATCCTCGGCACCCTTTGGGGTTGAGAGTGGGTGGGGTTAAGATGTGGTGCTCCAGGAAAGCAGGAAGGGCTGAACTCTCCAGGGTGGAGATGGCATTTCACACTCGCCGTTTTTTGAGCCTGGTAAACCACAACAGGCCAATAGAGCAAAAGCTGATATGAAAATTAAACAGGGTAATTTGTTAAAATCAAACAAGATACTACGCTTAGAGACCACACTGTGCATATATGAGTGTGTGGGAAATGCACGTGTGCCAGAAAGATTGTGCCATTGTACCTAAATGTGCCCAAATGCCTACAGCCAATCACATTCATATAGTATAGAGAGAGACAGTTATACCATACATACTGAACTATGCATAGGCCTTGGTGACGTTACCTATTAAATTCCAGTACAGATTGAAACATGAACAGAAGGTCACAAAGAATAAGACTTACCAATGCCAAATATGATTTTGTAGATGTGCACTGTGGAGAAGTTGAGAAAGAGGAAGGAGAGGTTTATAACAAAGAGCGAGAGGCACAGAGTCACACAGATCCACTCCTGCAGCCGCTTTCCTACAACCATTAGTGCATACATATACAGTGCTCAGCAGAATGAGTACGATCCCAGAGGTCACAAAGTTTATAACAGAGTGAACTCAGTTTTACTCAAGACAAAAATGATACACACTGAAAGTCTTTACACTTTGAGATGAAAAGACAAGACAAGAAGACAGTTACTATAAAGAAAATTTCATTCAAATTAGTCAGTACACCCCACTGAAAAAGGCTGGAAAAGCTAAATTTTCAGCAAAGACACAAATGTCTAATTTAACAAGAATTCAACACAGGTGAGTCTAATTATTCATTACACATGACAGTTGACTATAAAATCTCACTTAAAGAAAACCCCTTCCCATTTCATGCTGTCACAATGGCACCACATGGAAGAGAAATGTCACAAGATGAAAGAAGTTTCTAGAAAGTCAGGACAGACACAGCAACACTGCAGTGGCATATCTGTAGAAAAAAAGGCACAAAAAAGGCATGGCCCATGCTGACTGAATCGAAGCAAGTTCACTCAGTTATCTAAAGAAGTAGAGTTTGCCAAGATAAATGAAGACTATGGACACTACGGCGTACAGAGGAATGGCAATGGGTGAGGCACGAAAAAGTAAAGCCCAGGCACAAAAATGGTGGTGGATTGCATGGTGCTGCAGATGAAGTGCACTCTGGAGTGATGGATGATAAAGCTGCATTTCATTGGAACTGAAAGAGAAATGTACTGTCGCAAAGACAATGAGGCCACTGTTGAAAAATGCATTGCCTACAGTGAAACATGGTGGTGGCACAAAGAGCTGCATTTCATTGATGGAACATGAATTCACAAAGTACTGAATTCTATACTGAAAGAGAAGATGCTACCATCACTCCGTGCCCTTGGTCGTCGTGCACTTTTCACATGATTCTGAAGAGATCCTAAACACACATCTAAGGCCACTGTTGGATTTCTGAAGAAGAACAGGGTGAAAGTGATTCAGTGGCCAAGTATGTCTCCTGATCATGAACCCAATCGCCAACTATATTCAGCCTAGAAGACAATCATCCATACAAAGTACTAGATTTAAACTCATTTTTGTCACATCTGAAAAATGTGTAATCTGTTACTTTTCATGTTATAAGTTACATTTATTATACTATTTATATATATATTTATTTTTTTAAAACAAGAATAAAAAAAACAACAGGAGGAATCAAAATGTATACATCACATACATAATAATACTAATAATAATTTAACAATTGGTAGACCAACTATGAATTTGGACTTTAATTTATTGGCTTAAATACTGTATGTTGGCCTAATTTACTTCTTGGACCAATACCAACAACACTTAGAAATAAAAGAAGAGAATACATTAAAATAAAATAAATATTCAAAAGAAGAACAGGGGAAAAAATAACCAAAACAAACATTTTGAGATACAGCATAATCGGAAAAAGAAATTGAAATTGTACGGACAGAGGAAACCTTGTTGACTAGTCCATTTAATTGGATGAATAGTTGTTAAATGTAAAAAAAAAAACTAAAAAGAAAGAACTCAACGTGCCATCTTTTGAATGTAATTAATTCTCCTTAGTAACAGTATATTAACTACAGTGTCCACTGCAAGGTCACAGACAGCAGCGAACCGACATCTCTCAAAAGCAGAAAAGGTCATCGGGGTCAGTGGACAGGAGACAAGCCGAACGTGTGTAACCATGTGTGTGTGTCCCATTATCTCGTGTGCTCAGGAGTAATCGATTAGACTAGGACAAGTTGTAGGTAGAGGCGAGGGTCAGGATCTCTTGCGATGGCGCGTTTGCCTGACACAGCTAAACGTCCCAGGTCAGGGCAGAGGGCACCAATGGAGGGGCCACAAAGGGCACTGTTCAGACCACCATGACAGCGGCGTGGCACGGCGGGTGGCCGTGGAGGATGATTAAAGTGCTAATGCATTATTCACAACAGAGTAGAGTATTAGTCTATATGGACACCGACCACATCTACATGTCCCAATCACTCCACAGCCTACATTCAATCTCCATTTTTAAAAACTTGCATATTCAATTTTAAACCGCATTAGACCACGTCTGAGCCTTTCGTTCTTTCACTGACTCTTTCTTCTCGTTCCATCGCTCTCTCTTTTGCTCTCCTGTTGGGCGGATCTGGGCACGGAGAGGCGCAGTGGACTCAGCTCTTTTGAAAATTTAATGCCATTAGAGGAGCCGTCCTGAGTGGATTGGGAACGTGAGGAGGTTGAGAAGAAGATATTGATGACAGCTATTTATAGCGCCTCAGTGGGCCAGCCAACACCCGTGTGCCTGAACGATGGACCACGGTTCTTATAATGCACTCACAAGTCTGTGCTATAAGTCTCGTGCAGTTATGAGAGCACCAACCTATGCAAGCCTTAACCTAACAGCTTGTAACCCACAAAGCACAGATTTTGGTGCAGACTTGAGTTCAATGGACTGTAAAACTGTTTGCTTGATTAGTGTGAAAGCGGTCTTTTGAATTCGGTTGCACACCAACAACCAAATCCTGGCTCTCAGCTAAAATAAACCATCGCACAATCTGTGGCTGCAGTGAACTTCCAATTATTGTCCTCAAATACTTTTTTAGTGGATCACATTTTTTTTGCACATTTTATTGCAGCCATTGCAGACAATCCAATAGAAAAAAAATTGTTCCGCCATTATTTAACAGTAAACAACTTTGGGTAGACACATACATTAAGAAATAGACTAAACGATTAGTATATATATATATCTCTATAAAAGGTTCTTTAATTGTACTTGCAAAAAAAGTAAGTTTTCCTGGGGTCCATCTTATAAAAGTACTACAAAGTTTGTCCTGAAAAAATAGTCTCATAACATTAAACATTTATTTTTCAATTTTTCTTTATTGGTGCTCAACAACATACAGTGTGACTAGTGTACTGACAAATTGAACAGAATTGTAAAGCGTTACCAAATATATGACATTTGATGTTAATTGCAAGCTCACAACTTGGATAAATTATGACTTTTTGGATACATTATGATACATTTTTATTTTAAAATATGATTGCTGTGATATTGAAGATTCTGCATACCAATACCAATATACTGTAAATGCCATCAGGAAGAGGGAGAATATAGTATTCTGGCTCTGACTCATGTCGTAAAGTACCACGTATGAACATAAAACAAACAAAAAACACCTGTTTCTACACCAGTAAATATATAAGGGAACAGATGATCCAGGGTCAGCTGATGTTGTTATAGAGCACATACTCACTTTCTGATGGCAAAATGAATTGTGAAGTTGGACTAAATGTAGTAGCTCAACAGGAGGTGGAGGAATGAAAAAGTCCAGGTGCAGCACATCCAGGTGTATGAACATGAGGGCTCAAAACTAGACATAGTGCTCTTTTCTTTAAAACAATATCACAGCAGCCCCAAACATGGTCTCAAAATCTGAACGAGGTTTGCATGAAAGCACTTTTACAGTGATTCTTTTTTTGTAGAGGAACAATATTACAGCTCTGTTGACAGAATATCACGGAAAGGAAAAGTGGGAAAATATCTACCGCTGATCAACACTTCACATGACACCATCTCTGAGAACTTCCAAAATTATTCAGAGACAGAAGCCTGCAATAAAAAAAAAAACATTTACCCACTCCAGCACTTGCGTCCTCTCTTTCTTGCCTTTTTTCTTTCTCACACACAGACATGTGCGTACACACTCTCTCGCAGCAGTGGGGCCGCTGTCAGGTGATCAGCGTCAGTCCTTGGATCCTACTGCTCCCCGGTGAGGGCAGAAACTAGGCCAGGCCTCGACAGAGACGGCGTCGCCGTGCGCAGCCAGGAACACCGTCCTCCTGTCCGCGGGACCTGAGCGGGTGCGCTCATTAATACAGTCCTGACAACAACGTGCTCCCCTGCAACCCCCTACACCATCGCTCACACCCGCAGCCCCCTTTCCCGCTTGCTGGCGTGGGGAATTAACCTGGAAGGGGCGGGGGTGCTAATAGGCTGAAATTAATCAACGACGCCTGATTCGACGCAGAGGGGCGGCTGGAGTGCCAAACAACGTCCGTGAATGCTAATGGCATTCTTGCTCTCTAGCTCTGTCATAATGTGCGCAAGTTTCTGCGGCAGGCTGTAATACGCCGTCGTCCATCCTCGAGTTTCGCCGCGCTTCACCTGCTGATGCATGTAAGCACAGTTACACAGCTTGAGGCGAAAAACCTAGTGAATCTATCCTGGGTTAGCCATTTTGTTCAACATCACACTTCTGTAAAAAAAAAAAAAAAATGCTGGTTCAGAGGGATCATTCACCCAAATATGATCATGTACTCATCTTCATGCCATTCCAAAACTGTATGACTTACTTTCAACAGAAGAAATCAAAACGTTAATATAATTACAGCAAGTGAATAAGAATGTAAGGCTAAAAAAAAAAGGTAATGGATAGTTTCAGTTCCCACTGACTGATTTCTATAGACCTTATGTAGCTCTGCCCCTTTTCAGTGTTGCTCAAGTTGTCTTCTCCATTTGTACTTTCCACAGTGAAGGTAAGCTCATACATTTTCAAATCTTCCCAGTCTGCTGTCATTTGTTAAGACATCTGATTCAAACATTACAATGCACATGATAAGTTGTTAACTCTACAATAAGTAAATCCACTTCACTAGCTAATTACTCTTCAACAGTGATTCTATAGAGCAAACCACAAAAAGGGAATTTCAAAGGCAAAAATCTAAAGATTTCACTTGTTTCTCTGATGCATGGTATGAGCGAAAATTACAATGTAAGCCAATAGGACCCAAAACGGTTTGGTAACCAACTCTTCAAAAGTTTTCTTTTATGTTCCACAGAAAAATAAAATATGCATACAGCATGAAATAACATGACTATCACTTTAAAAGTACCATAAAAGTAATACAATATTTAGTGCATGTTTTCTGAAGAAATACAATAGAATTGTGTGACGAACAAACCAAAATGTAAGTTTTTAATCCACTACAAATATGGATATCTGAAGCTAGCTCAAAAAAGAAGTAGTGAATGAATCAACTGACTCTTTTAAATAGAACTAGCTGATCCAGTTCACAAAACTGGTCTTGTTCTCAAATTAGGCTCAGACTCAATAATCTGGTTGCAGCAGAGTTAAGTAAACAGCTACTTAAATTCAACTTTTTATGTAATTTAAAGGTGCTGTTGAAGATCTCGGAAAATGCTAACTTTAGCCTGATAGCACTGAAAGCGAATGTCCCACCCTCCATGCAATCGCCGTCCAAAGCCACGCCCCCTGAATGCACATATGCTCAAAGAGCAGAATACTAGAGACAACATTAAATTACTACAATAGGCTACATCAACGGTTTCCAGTTACAGTCCTCGCGCTCTCCCTGCTCTGCACAGGGAGCAATAAACACTGTGTAGGGAGCATGTCAATCGGAACACAGTTCATGCACGTGCAAGATATCCAGCTCTTCTAACAAGCTGGATATCTGAATCAGGTGTTAACTAAACGAGACATGCAAAATATGCAGAGCAGGGAGCGCGAGGACTGGAATTGTGAACCGCTTGGCTACAACATGTGTCATTCACTGGTGAGAAAACTGCCTGCCATTCTTGCTCTGTCTGCACAGCGTGCGTGAAAGCCCTGATGATGACGTATCATGTCTGCGCAAACAGGGTGTGCAGAGGTATGCTAATACATACGTTGACATGCAGGTAGGAAAGACAATTAAAATGCTCGGACCGAGCGTTTTGATTGGACGCACATTTCTTGGTCTTACACCTTCCACCGTTATAAATAAATAAATACAGATAAATACATTTAGACCACTTAACTTAATGATTGCTATCAGGATGTGAAGAGACTTTCAACTAGCATAACAAAAAATGTTTCTGAAGACAATTACCTATGGCACCTTTAATACCGCTTATGATACTTTAGAATATTTTCAGCGCTTAAACTCTCCACCTCATTCAATGTAATTACATAGAAAATTATCACATTTCTGCAAACGTCCAGCATTGTGTCCTCTTGAAAGTCAAACACCTTTTGGAAAGACTCAACAAACGATGGCAGTTTTCATTTTTGGATGAACTAATCCTGTAATAAATAAGGATAGAAAAACTTTTACAGCTCTAACAAGCTGATGGGACGTCTGATAGGACGCTTAGTTTCCATGCCGAGTCAGGGTGAGTTCAGATGAAAAGGGGTGGGGTGCGGGGGGCGTGGTGGCGGTTTATCACCTGTCACGCTAGCAGAAGTCAGCGAGTGTGAACAGAATGTGTTGTTTGTGCTGCGGAGTGATGGGTGTTTTTTCTGTCTCTATCCTCAATGAACAAAGGGCTCTTTTCTTCGGCGGGCTCTCCTGATGGGGCTGCGGTGGTGCACGGGCCCCTCTGTTCTCAGTGCAGCCGCGGCACTGAAAGAACGGCTCTCACCTCCTCTGGAGAGGCAGACAAAAAGCAACTCACAGACTCAGAATAGCAGCCTTTCAGAGGCCCAGCCACGCCACAAAGTCCTGCCAACATGCCATGACTGAGCCATTCTCTACCCCACTTCACATCCCCCCCAACAATGCCAAGGGCATCTACATGTGGGCAAAAAGGAAACTGTATTGATTTAGGAACATCAAATGCTGGCCAGGAAAATGAACCTCATATTAGCACACACAATTATATTTAGCGGGATACATAATGGCACAGACGCACACACACATTGTCCCCTTGCCAGCTCTCTGTAGGCCTGTCTTCAGAGGGGACTTTGGGAAAGAAGGGAGAGACAGGAAAAGTGGGTCATACATGGCGAGAGGAAGAGAAAGAGAGTGAGAGAGAGGGAGGTAGAATTCCCCTGATCAGGACAAATGGATCAGTCACAGGCCTTGTTGCTTTCATCTGTTCTCAGTGGACAACTCAACCTGGGACACACACGCTAACACATGTACCCAGACACACTCGCACACACACTTTGTGCCATACAATGCTCTGTTATTTTCAAAAAACAGCCAAGTATTGTTACAAAAGAGAGACAAAATCATTTTGGACTGGGTGAACAAAAAGTTCACAATATAGAAGTTGATTACTTGGGATGAGAATCATAAAAAAAGAACAATTGTGATTCTGATTCCTTAAAGATGAACAAATATTTTAGTACTTTTAAGGAAGCAAATCATTCTATTCTGTAGGTCAGTGAGCCACTCGGAACAACTGAGTGAGGCATTAGATTGATTCCAGCGAATGACTTTGAGGCTGTTTTGTGAGGCTTCTTGACCAATTCATGAAATGACTTACTACGGTTTATAAATCAGACAACACAAATACAAAAGAAATATAAAGTAGGAGTCTATTTATTCACTTTGTAGGATTTCACGGTGACCAGTTTTCTTTTGTTGCACTCAATTTAGATCATAAACTAACAACACCACATTTCTTTTGTGGTGAAACTGTAGATTACATAGTACAATGTTCAGAAAACACACTAATCTTCAAAAATCTGGGGTCAGTATAATTTTGTTTTGTAGAAAATTAATACTTTTATCCAGTAGGGACGTATTAAACTGATCAGAAGTGACAGTAAAAATGTATAATGTAAAAAAAATGTATTTAATATAAATTATGGCATTTTGAACTTTTATTCATCAAAGAATCTTGAGGAAAAAAAAGAAAATTAAGCAGCACAACTGTTTTTATCACTATTTAATAATAGGAAATATTTATTGAGCATCAAATCAGCATATTAATGATTTCTGAAGAATCGTGTGACACTGAAGACTGGAATAATAGATGCTAAAAATCAGCTTTGCCCTCACAGGTGTAAATTACATTAGGGTATTAAATAGGATATTAAAATAGGAAACATTGTACATTTTAACGTTACAAAATATTACAGGTCTTACTGTATTTTCTATCAAATAAATGCAGCCTTGGTGTGCATAAGACACTTTTCAAAAACAAAAAACGAACTTTTGAAAGGTTGAATATGAATGATTTCATATAACAAAATCATTACAAATATATTTTTTCTAAATAAGAGACTGGTTCTCGGTTCCCATTCCTTAGTTACCCCATTTTTAAAGAGAGAGATAGGTAGACACATTTATGGGTTTCTGTGCGTGTACCCAGTCAGACCGACCCTGATAAGGGCCACAGATGACAGGCTTAGGAAAGAGCGACCCCTGAGACAACCCCCCCCCCCCCCACACACACACACACACACACACACGCTACCTTTTAATATCTCCAAATCTCCAGAGTGATGAGCACTGAAGGTCATGGCGAGAGTTTGTACGCAATCAGTCTGGACAGGCAGATTGAACGAAACATGTGGTCCCGTAAACTAGAATAATTTTTCTCACATCTTTACGAACTAGAATCTGAACCGCTGACCTCGGGAATGCAAAGAGTTAAGCAGGTTTATGGCCTTTAGATTGAAATTCATTAATAAGGGAGAGGGATTAAAATGCAGAGAGTGGATTTTAAATATTGAAAATTCACAGCGGAGCCACTTCACCGAGAAGTCCATACTAAATACAGCGCTGATTGAGGACGGCGCGGGAAGGGCCGCGTTCAGAAATGGAATTTAGATAATAGTAATTA
Source organism: Ptychobarbus kaznakovi (assembly GCA_027422405.1). Classification (NCBI taxonomy): domain Eukaryota; kingdom Metazoa; phylum Chordata; class Actinopteri; order Cypriniformes; family Cyprinidae; genus Ptychobarbus; species Ptychobarbus kaznakovi. Next base: position 8,505,392 of record CM049809.1, on the reverse strand, counting down.
TACGGCTCACCCACTGTCCTTGTCCCCAACTGCCACAAACCACCTGAATTCACACAGAAAGCTGATGGAGAACTCCATCAAATATTAATAACAGGCTGTGTGGTTCCAGTCCAAATTCATTTGGGCGCCCTGCTACGCTTCTATGTGCGTGTAGGCATGCAAAAGAGACCATTTTCTGTGTGCTGTTGACATCTTGCCGCATTTGACCCCCCCTTCCCAAAAGCGGTCGAGTGTGTGTGTGCATTTGAGTGAGCGAATCCGGTTTTGTATCATGTATACAGCTGAGGTCCTAATGCATTTAGCTGCCCTGGTGTGTGTATAATTGAGAAGCCCAGCAGGAGAAGTTGCAGGTAGCCAGGTTCCCCTCCTCCTCGTCTCTCTCTGTCTCCCTCTGTTTTCTTCTCTCCCTCTTTCCCCTCGAGAGCCCACTTGGCTTTTGTTTACGCTGCCGGTGTGCAGTTTATGCTGGACACAGTGGCGCAGTGAAAACCAGAGCAACACTATATGTTTTGCGTCACATAGTGCCAGATTCGGATGCGGCCCGGGGTCACAAGACCATCTCAGGTGTATGGCCAAGAGCTAGCCATTTAGAACCTGTGACCTTTTGACCCCAGGGTCAATGTATGAGAGCCAAGAGCACTCGGCAGGCATGACGGGGTCAACTTGGTGTGAGTTTGAAGGGAAGGCAGGATAAATTATACAGCAGGTCAGACTCCACTGAGTAAGGAGACTCTTGTACATGCACATGTAGAAAGAAAAGAAAATGCATTGAAGATGGGCTCTGGTGCTGCCAGGGGGCAGTGTTGGCCTGGCAGTGGGTCGGGCCCAATAAGATTATATGGCTTAGCAACTTTAAGTGTTTGATTGGGCCGGTGTGAATGAACTTCAAGAGGAACCGAGTTAGAAATGCAATAGTTCTGCAGTCAGAAAGTGACTATGAGATTAGAGCTGCGCACCCAGAGGTGTTCGTCTCTCTAAATCAGTGAAAGCTGCATCCAGCAGCTTAAGCAAGAAAAACTGCGGTCATCCGACTGCACAGACCAAAAGCTGGAGTCTGTAGTTTGCCACAAGAGAGGACAGAATCTGCAAGAACCAGAGTGTAATTTAACAACCAACACTCAGGAAAGTCTGAAAAGTTTTGCTACTTGGAAAAAAATATTTTGTAGTAGTAGATAAACGCCATGCATCACCACAAAAACACAACACATCTGACCCTCATAAAGCTATTACTAACGTCATTCCTGTTCTTTCAAACCTGCATGACTTTCTTCTTCTGTGGAACACAAAAGACATTTAGCAGATTGTGAAGTTTTGCTTTTCCATACAGTGAAGCGAGTTGCGAGCAGGGGTTTGCATCATTAAAGCAGTCTGTCAAGATCACAACAAACCATATTTAAATATTCAAATGCACAAATGGAATTTCAGAGCTGTGTCAGAGAGAGAAACACTGGTCTATGATAAAGCTATTGTATGGCTTCAGAAGACTTAAGTTCTGTCATAGAGCTTTTTTAAGTCCCTAGTCACCATATACTTTAATTGTATGGCAAAAAAGAAGTGTGAACATTCTACCAAACCTCTCCTTACAGTATGTGTTTCACAGGAGAAAGTCATACAAGTATAGATGTTTAATATTTATATAATAATATTATTACTTATAATACAACTGAAACTTTTGCGCCATTCATACACTGCTGTTCAAAAGTTTGAGGCAGTAATATTATTTGGTTACATTTTATTTTAAGGTGTCCTTGTTACAGTTTAATTACACATTTAAGTACTGAGTAGTATTAATTAACTACATACGGTTAAGGTTTGGCTTAGGGTTACATGCATGTTGTTATGCATAATTTATTGCCATTACAATAGTAAGTACATGTAACATGTAACAAGGACACCTTAAAATGAAGTGTTATCTGTTTTTAATAATGCGTTTTGGTTCATTTATTTGGTTAAAAAAACAGTAGAAACAGTAATATCATTACAATTAAAAAAATATATATATTTTAAAGTCTAATTTATTCCTTTGATGGCAAAGCTGATTTTTCAGCATCATTACTCCAGTCTTCGGTGTCACATGATCCTTAACTTTGGTGCTTAATTTGGGGGGGGGGATTCTTTGATGAATATAAAGCTGAAAAAAACATGTATTTGAAACAAATCTTGTCATTTTTGATAAATTAAAACATACTTGCTCAATAAAAGTATTATTAAAAAAAAATAGTGATCACAAACTTCTGAATGATGTATAGAATGTATATTCATTCATTTATCAAGGCAGTCTTCTCATTCAGTTTTCATTGCACAGTAAATCAGTATATTTTAATAATGCATTCTAACATTCTAAAATCTAATCAATAGATTCACAATCTATTAGAAGCACATACTCATTCTGTACAAGGAGGTGTTCATCAGAGTGATGGAAGACTGTGGGTGTGTTTGGATGTGTTGTGCAGTATGTGGTGCAGTGCAGCAGGACTGAAGGCAGGGTTATGCTCCGTGTCAAGCAGACGTGTCTGGTGTCTCATTCTACTCCGTGGCCCGTTCTCTTCTCTGTGCTGTAACACACACCCCTGGCCCTGCGCCACAGACCGGAGAATTTGCCTACAAGGCAGCAAGCCGAAAGATCAACTGCTTCCTTTTGGCTCAGGCTCTTCTGTAACTTATTTCTTACATGGAAATGTTGCAGCATCTCTGTTGCTAGCTTACTATTAACAGATAACGGGTGCAGAACAGTGAAAATATACTTTACTGTGGCTGACGCATAAAGATTTCTAACTCACTCTGCATGTTGGAAACAGTTGTGCTGCTTAATATTTTTGTGGAAAGAGTGATAATTTTTTCAGGATTCTTTGATGAATAGAAAGTGCAAAATAAATATTTGGTAACAATTATAAATGTCTTTACTGACACTTTTGATAAATCTGAAGCATTGTTGCTGAATCAAAGTAAAATATTCGTAAAAAAATTATACAAATAATGAAACCCCAAGCTTTTTATAGTGGTGTATGTTCCTATTTGATGTGAAGAAATACAACAGTGATTACTCTGCTATCACATCTGTATGAACTGACGTCATACGTTCACCAAAAATCACCTTGAGAGCAACTGGTAAAAAGTTCAAAAATGGAAGAAAGTTTCCAAATGCTCAGACACTTTCACTTCACCTACATCCAGGATTATTTTTATTTTTATTATGCAAGTACAGAATGTGACAATGTTTACATGTGTCAAATACAGAATCCCATGGACCAAACATATAAGTAAAAAACATAGGCCGAGTAAAGAAGGTGACAATTTACATGTGCCAAATATAAAAATCACTTGGACAAACAAACATATATACTGATAGCCAACATTACAAGTCCGTTAAGGTTAGGAGAATTTAAAGGACAGATGAAACAGTGACGGCATTCAGGGTCAGTCAGAGATTAGATAATCAAGAGAGTGATAGGGGAGTGAACCTAAGATCACATGGTTAAAGGTGGACATAGCAGATGCGACCTAGACACTCAGTGTGAATTTCTTCAGTACATTTCTATCTCCAAGGCCATCAGATGCCCTCAGACTGATCTAGGGCAAGAGGTCACAACTTAAAGTGACAGGAAAGCAAACAGATGGATTTCAAGAGGTTAGACTTTGTGTAGCCTTTGCAAAAGGCCTGTCCTCAACCCCTCTAGTTAAGAAAAGCCTAAGTTATAGTTGTAAACAAATTACCACTTAGTTTTTTTGTAACTTAAGGAGTTTGTTGCAACTGGCAGACGGTCTACATACTGCAGTTTATTCTGGCCCAGAACTAGCCACTTAGAAAGGAAGAAACCATCTGACCAACATAAAACAATCAACCATAGTTTTTGTTTTAATGCACTGTTTATTATTGGATTAATCGGAAATGGACCATATCACAATATTAGAGTGGTGTGAAAAAATACAGTAAAAACAAACATTTGAAAATTATGCCCATACAAAAGAAGCAAAGATAAAAATAAGTTTAAAAAAAGTAAAACAACCTTTTTTTTCAAATTTGATGTCACCAATTAATATCGGCAAAACCTGTAGTTATTTCATCAAAAAAAAAAAAGTGTTCAACTGTATCAACCCTGTGCTTTGGAAATACAGCTTTGTTTCCAGGCAGAAAGATTAAAGAAAAGATATACGTGCCCTTGAATTGCATAGTTTCATATTACCTTCAAAGCCTGCAGGAGTAAGAATCAATTTATTCTGAAACACAAAGGTGTGTTGCGTGTACAACAGGAATGTTTCTCCGAGTGGACTGTTATGGCAGAACGGATTCAGACACAAAGAAGAGTAATACTCCTGGAGTGCAGTGTTGACATATTGTTGGCTTATCTGCAGGATTGCTACCATAAATAAATATAGCGGTGTTTGACAGCTGATAAGCTTAAAATCACATTCGCACTTGTAGGTCAGGGTGTCTATAGTGCCGTCCACCCATTTACAGCTCGAATCATTCACCTTTCGGCACGGTTCAAGCGTTTCTGTAGTCAAGACATCAGCCTGCCACAAATACGAAGTGACTAAACCAATTGAAGTCAAGATCGCTGACTGCATAGGAAACTAGATCTTGCGATGTAATACTATATTGATCTCTTTTTCTCTCGAACACACGGCAAGCGCCCCGGTAACCAGAGCATGGCGGCTGGCAGAGGCGATGGGGGAAACAGAAAGTAGCCTGTAAATCCTGTTTACTTTGCAGCGAATCTGTAAAGTGGGATAAGAAGCACAAAGAGCAGTCAGTGGTGCATGACACGCAGGCATATGGCGGGGAGAGGCGTCCAGCTGTTTCACTGTCCTGGGGTTACAGTAATGAGCCGGAGGCTTCATTGAGCAGACTGAAGCCTCATCAATCCCTTTTCACCAGTAAGCCTCAACACTTCCAAACGCCATTCCTGCTCACCTCATCTCAGGCACAAACCAGCCTCAGACAAGCCTCCGGAGCATCTGCTTTTAGCATCCTTGACATTATATTCTGTGGCTCAACCCTCTGCTCTCCATGGCCTCTCCAGATGGACCACAGTTCAGCATCAGCTCATGCCAGCTGAATTCCATCAGAAGAAGTCAAGGGTCCCTCGGGTAACCGAACCTTTGGATTCCAAGTCCATGGCACTTTAAAGGATCGAATAAAAGGAAATATACAAGGGCTTGAGGTGGACAAGACCATTTGGGGGTGGTGTGGTGTACTTAAAGATTCAGGAATGGTAACAACAAGGTTGATGGTTCGATACCTGCAAGAAGCGAGCCATGAGTCATTACAATTTTGGAACCACATGGAGCCATTCTATGGTGCAAAAGTTGCAGAAACAAATTCTTATAGTTCTGGTTTTACAGAAATAAACACCTAAAGAACCTAAAATTCCAAGTCTTCATCAAAATGCATTGAATTGGAATTAAACTGGCCATAGCTCACTTATTTACAATCAATCTATTTACTTCTCCGTAAGGCCTACAAACCTTCAAACTTCAAGACTTTTTTCAAAGCAATCAAAAGTTGTTTCCGCAAACTCGCTTTAGCATTTTATTACAAATTAATTTAATTGTACTATTTCCTTACATTCATGTTCAAAATGTGGTTCTATATCCTGTTTGCTAACACCATTTAAATTAAATTAAAATCAGAGTCAGAAATAATTCAGGGTGCTTTTCGTCTTCTTTATGAATAGCTCTTAAAGGAGGTCATTTTTTAAATAAATGAATACGTTTATTCAGCAAGGATTCAAAATTGTTCAAAAGTGACAGTAAAGACATTTATAATGTTACAAAAATATATTTCAAGTAAACACGGTCCTTTTGACCCTTCTATTCATCATGGAATCCTGAAAGAGAAAATGTATCAGTTTTAAAAAAAATATTATGCAGAAAATTGTGTTGATAATAATAAGACATAAGAAAAACTGTGATAGTGAAAAACGGTGCAATAGTGTAATAAGACATTGTTTCCAAATGAGCACCAAATCAGCATAGAGTGATTTCTGAAGGATCATGTGACACTGAAGACTGGAGTAATCTACCACCACAGGAATAAATTACATTTTAAAATTAAAATAGAAATCAGTTATTTTATATTGAAATAATATTTCACAATAATACTGTTTCTACTGGATTTTTGATCAAATAAATGCAACCTTGGTGACAACCCCAAACGTTTGAAAGGTAGTGTGTATCTAAAAAAATTATATTTGTGAGAATATTAGTTCACATTTTGAGGTAAAATATTGCAATACTCTGAAATATAATATTTTCCCCCAACCACAATCCCGTATGTCATGGACTATAAACTTTAAATGTGTGGTAATTACAACTGCAAACAGCATGCAAACCACAGCACAAGCAAAACAACAATCCCAGCGTACTTTCCTTGAGAATCCCACAGATAAGCCTTCTCTGACATGCACTTCACAGCTGGTGGATACTAAACTCGACTGAGCTCATCCAAAAATCCCATCCACAATACCACCCAACCCCCCATTCACAGAGACAAGCATCACAACATTATCTTATTAACATCGCAAAACTTCTCTCAAACGTTCTCAACATGGCCAAGTAATTTACATGCTGGACGTGTAGTATGTGCTTAACGCGGTGGGTGCGTTGCCAAAGGAGTGGTCATTATCATTCTTAATAGCATTTTGAGTTAAATCGATGTAGTTTTAATTGCAGCTGCAAACTACAAGCGTCCCATGACACAATGAGACTGCTTCTGCAGCTAGAGGACAGTGGAGGGGGATTTTCAACGCTAAATCTTGTTTTATTTGGGGGGTAGAAGGATGGGATGTTGGGGTTGGGGGTTAAAGGCTTTTCCTAACGCTGCTGGTCTCCGGCTCATGATGTGCAGAGATGGAGCTGTTTTCCATTAAGCCAAAAGTGTAATGAAGTCAAATCTGAAACATGCATTAATTTGTTTATTTGGTGTTTCGTGCCAGACTCCCCAGAGCGGACACAGGTCAAATAAAAAAGCAGAACTTGTCGAAAATGTCTAGTAACTGGGAACATCAAGGACCATCACAATAGACTTCCGCTGTCATTCTAGATTATTGCATGCTTGTTTTTTTATCACGGTAACACTTTTAATAAGGTTCTATTTATTAACTGCATCGGTTAACATGAACTAATGAAGAAAAATACTAAAGCATCGCAGTTAATGTTACTTTTAACATTTACCAATACTGTAGATTATTCAAATCATAAGTTTGATCTCTTAATACTATATAGACCTAACCTATCATGAACTAACAACGAACAGCTTTATTTTTAGTAACTAATGTTAAAAAGATTAATAAATTAGTTAATTAATGTTAATTAATTAAGTTAGTTAATGTTATTAATGCAGAGCAGTTGGTAACTTGTTGAAAAATTACACCATAATAATTTGATAGATTTTCTGAAGAATATTTCCTCTGCATAGCAGGAACCAATTCTTCAAATTAAAATATATAAACAATTACACTTCTCTGTGAAAAATTAAGTATTATGAAATATTAAATGAGAACAATTGACCATGACTTTTCCATATATCCCTGATATTAAAATATATATAAAATATAAAAAGTAATATAAAAAATCCCTAATATTCCCAATGTGAATATGCATACACATCTATATTAAAGAAAAACACACACACCACTTGCAAAGCTATTATTCATATGAACCTATGCAGTCTATAAATATGTAACTGTTGTACAGCAAATAATAAACAGTTCACCCAAAACAAATGTCATCTTTTACTCAAGGCAGAATGTCACACTTCACTTTAATTTTATGGACAAAAGATGCACTGAATGGTGACAGACTGCCCAAAATCATTTTTGTGTTCCAATAAGAAGAAGAAAAAAAAGAGTCAAAAAGGTCTTGATAAATATGAGGGTGAGAAAATAATGACAGAATGTTCAATTTTGAGTGAACAGTCCCTTTAACAGTTGCAAACGATTCTCTTGTTCTAAACAGGTACAATTTATAATGTCAGTTACTTCTATACTATAGGTTTGAAAGCACAGTATATTGTTACAGTTTATTTATTTTTGTTACAAGTTTTACAAAGTAGCAAACATACAATACACGAAAACCCATAACTAGGAAGTATTACACATGTGCAGGAGGATGTTATACACGCATATTATATTATGTTCATTCATGCATTGCGGTCACGTTATTGGTCTCAAACTGACCTCTATACACAAAAGCTGCACGTAACTTTTGTGTGTGTGTGTGCGTGCGTGCGCGCGTTTCCTGGCCTTAATGTGGCCCGATGATGCTACAGCGTGAAACAGTAGGAAAACGATTCATATAAACACAGATGTGTTTAATGACACCCGATGTGCTTGTCTTACCCGGAGAGTAAAGCTTGGCGAGCTGTCGGGCTCCGGCGTGCTGCGGTCCCCAGCGAGGAGCGGTGCTGCGCGCAGCCGCCCCATGTTCATTCCCGTTCGGATCCTCCTCTGCCATAGACCGATGCCTGATCTCCGTCTCTGACAGCAGCACCGCAGCCATGCTCCCTTATGATGGCCAGTTTTCAGAGGAAATGCATTAATAATGACGCTGTATCGTGCATTTAGTAACTGATACACAGAATGACACACCTTCGAGGTTCCTACTTCAGTGAAACACACCCGGAACTAAAATACGCACGAACTGCCTGTCTGACACTTCGCTACAATAAACAGACAGATTATAATAATTGTTATTATTTACCTTGTTTCATCTCATGAGCTAAATGAGTGATAAATATTGCTCCCCACAGGGCATCCGAGCCAGGTCTTTAAACTGCCCGATAGCCTGAAGAAAGTGAATATTTGCCAAACTTTTCCTGTGCTCTCTGGTGTGGGTGTTCTTAGGGACCATCGTAAAATGTATGTTTGAGTTGTGACGCGAAACACTCGTTACAATCACTGGCTGTTATTCTTGGAGGATTAACATAATTCAAAAAATATATTCTATTTTAAATGTTTACTAACGACTTTTGTGTGTGTGTGGTTATACAGGTGTTGTCCATTAAATGTTATAATCGTACAAAAATGCGCGGTATTTTATTGATGGTCCCTAACAGCTCATGCGAGTCTATCATAAGACTTTGAGACGCTGATAAGAGAAACAAGCATCTTGAGGCACACACGACTACTGTACTACCTGTTGATAAGAAACAGATAAGATAATCACATTATCTCATGTTTATGTTAATCTGTTGGATTATGTGCTACTGAAACGCTCACAGTCACAATATAATACAAAATTATATCACTGTATTTGAATATATATTTTCTGTTTGTTTTGTCTATGTATATAATAATGAATATATTAGGCTAATCAACAAAACAAACAGAAAAATAAAAAATATATAATTTATAACGGTATGTCAAAAAAATATACAGCACTCACATGCAATTGTAGCCTAATTGCATGTATGTAATTGAGAAGATTAATTTATTTTTTAACTTGCTAGCTAATGATCTGTTAAGCATTATATAATGTGGTAATGTTGGTGAATTTTCTTAATGAAAGTAATTATAAAGTACTTTAGAGAAAATCTATCTCGTCATATTGAGAGTCCTTGGGGTGCCGAGTGTCTGTGTGGGGGGTCTGTAGAAGATTGGACAGGCAGATAGATTGATTAACTGATTGGCTAATTTAATCATATCTCAAATATTTAAAATAATACAAATGTACAGTTTCGAACTTTGACTCATTTGGAAATCTCCATTTACCCTTAAAAAGCACATGCCCATAATACAGCACAGATTTGATACTAGTGCCGTACAGTGAAATACTTAAAACAACTGAAACACCACCAGTATCTTTCAGTATTATTGGGTATTTGTGAATGATTCATAAAATCACATGCTAGTTTTCAAGTATTTAGGAATTACTCAGATGGTGTGCTGAACCCTGTTTCCCAAGCGGACAGGTTCAGAGGCCCCCCGGGGCCCGTAGTGTATCGATGCGTTCCGATGGCTGATTTCTGGGAACAGCACCGGCCTTCTGTCCAGCTCAAGTTATGAGACTCAGCGGCCGAACCAGCTGCTTAAACACATGGATGCAATTAAAGCAGAAACTGCACTGGTAAAAGAAACACTACTTTAAATAGATGTTTCTGCCCTTATTGAGTGAGTCACAGGTATTAAATCATCTGATGATCAGTGTTGGGTTTTTTCTTATTTACAGCAATCATAATGCTAAATATTGAGGGAGATTTGAATCATAAATTGTTCTGCATTATGATTTTTTTTCCATTATACAAGATGAAATCTTTCCCTTTAAAACCTGATGGATAAATTTGTAGTATACCAATGACAGTTGCCATTTCCCATGATTTTCAGATCGTCATATTTCTGCAGTTGAATTCATGTGAAGGCGAGCAGTGCTATAATCACCATATCAAATTGGCAAAGATTCAAGTCTTTTATTCAGATCCTCGCATCGACTTTAACACTATGAAAGCAGCATGAATCACGGTTTGTGATGCAATATCGACTCACTGTTCTTCACTCCTGCAGATGAATCAAAGACTTGAATTTGTATAAAATGAATTAAGTTGTTACCACGTTAAAGCAAAACAATATCCACTGCAAATATTTCCATTATCTCTTAATGTAAAAATAAACAAAGCCTGTGTTAAGCACGTTCACACCCGTCCAAGAGTTTTCATCATTGTCATTATAGTTTTTTTAATGCAAATTATGTGTATGTTTTATGAGCAGCATTTCTGTGGCTCCCAGATATTTATTGTTAAATAGAAAGCATGACAAGAAGAATAGAGCTCACACAGCATCCATCCGGGGAAGAGAGCCACTCTAAGGAGTTCAGCCGCTTCAATACGCTTTATCTGCGCTTTGAAAGAACACTCACTTCAGATGCACGCATTCCCTTTATTCATGATTTATTTATTTGTTTATTTTCAACTGTACTAGTTTATTGCAATCTGGTTAATTCACATTTAAAAAGCAGACATCGTCCAGTTGCACTGAAATCAATGATATTCATTTTTACAACATCCATAAGGCCCATGTACTGGAAAATCCAATCAAAACCATTATGTTTTTGATTTTTTTCTTTATATGTTTTTTTTGTCTTTTTACTGTAATTAGAAAAAAGAAAATATATAACAATAATAATAGAAAGGAAAAATATTACGACTGGCAAGCAATCACAGCACAGCACAAGTACCTATTTACTGCAAGAAATAAATGGTACAAATAAATCAACAAATAAAAAGGGCTGAGAATATATGCATTGAAAAGAACAAAATTGGCACGTATGAAGTTTGATACATGAAGCAACGGAGGACAAGATATGTATTTCTATAGATTAAAATCAGGCAGAGGGTGTCTTTTCCTTCCGTTTTTTTTATCTTTTGTCCCCCAAAAAATCAAGAAAAAGCAAAAAGAAAACGGGGAGAAAATAAGGAACACAACCAGGAAGAAGGGACGATAAAAAATACTGCACGTAGAATACCTTTTTCTCTCCATCTCCTTTTTTTCTCTCCTTTTCTTTTTTAATAGCATATCCCATTAATATTCATTCCCCACCGTTCGTAATAGCTGCGCCTGGTGGCGGAATCGTTAGAGTTTTACATGTGAGTAGCAAATGACACTTTGATTGGCTGTGATGTTGAAATGTTCCTCCCCCACCGGGCCTGGGTCGGGGTTCTAGGCTGAACCGGGAGTCCTGCGGGGCCCGGTCTCACTGTGCGTGCTGGCTCAGTGTGTGGTTCTGCAGGGGAACAGAAGAGAACACATGAGGAGAGAAATAATAAGCTACGTGCCCACACCTCCACCCGTCTCCTTCGCTCTCTCCCTCTATCCATCTCTCTTTCCATTTACCCACCAGGCCTGTCCGTCCATCTCAAGGCTAGCAGCCCCACTTTGACAGAGGAGTTCGAGCTCTGCAGCCACGAGCGAACACCTTCCTTTCTTCCCATTTTCTTTCTTCTCCACACCCTCCCATTAAATATTGGGCACATGTACACTTACGATCCCATTCATCCACCCACGCGCACACACGCCACACTTCCGCACCGGGCAGAGAAACACGACATTCGTCCTCCGTTTGATTAGAGTTCTCTGTTTCTAATGTAAAAACACTGATTTGTTTATTCTGGAGTATTGGATACATGTTTATGAATCTTTTAAATCAGCACAATGCCTTACGAGGCTCTCGTTCTATGGACTCCTGAGAACAGAACATAGGCTACATTTATGATAACATATCAAATCTTTCTGTATTGAAGTGTAGAAGAAAAGTAGGAGAGAAAACAGTTTAAACTCTTAAAAAACAAAGGTTCCAAAAGGTGTTTTGCTGCACCAATACCATAGAAGAACCATTTCTGGTTCCCCAAAGAACCTTTCATTGAACAGTTCTTAAAATATCGGTATAAGGAACATTTTAATAATCCAAAGAACCTTCTTGTCCAGGTTCCATGGATTTAAGAATGTACACTTAAACTGGAAATCGTTGAGACAATTTTCACTCAGAAGTTGCTAGTGAATTTCACAATTCATGACAAAGAAATGGCAAGTAACACATTGAATTAAACATGAAATTTTGATGCAGAAAGACTGAAAAAGTATTTTCTTGTAAAACGTACTGCAAAACACTCTTTACTATAAAGGGTCCAAATTGGTGTTTTCTCATCAATGCCGTAGAAGAACCATTTTTGGTTCCGCAAAGAACCCTTTCAGCGAACAATTTTTTTAATAATTTTTTTTTTTAGTATAACAAACATTTTAATAATCCAAAGACCCTTTTTCCCAATATAAAGAATGCTTTTGTGCAATTAAAAGTTTCCATAGATGTTTAAGGTTCTTCATGGAACCATCAATGCCAGTAAAGAACTTTTATTTTTAAGAGTGAAATCTTTGTTTTATTTACAACTTCATTGTGCACAAAGGAAGCCATAATGGCCTAAAAAATGGCCTAAAACCAGGATCACACAAACAGATCAATCAGCCGTTGTGTGAGGGGTTAAACAGGAGCAGATATGCACAGGCTAAATGGTTATTGTGTTGCCGCGGTCTCTCGGCAGCTCTGCTTTTCCGCATGCTTTTCCCTGGACCATAAACCCAATTCCCAGAGAAGAGCCGGCAATCATCCCACTTTCCCTCTCAAAGCTCCTTTCCCAGATTAATCTCTGCAAGAGAGATAGGCTGTGTTTTTATGCCCCGATATAAAAAAACGGAAAGGGGGAGACAAATCTGAAGGATTAAACATGGTTTTTCGTTGATAAATACTTATTCTTATTCTTAGTCCTCTTATCTTAGTGCACATATTTTGCAAATGATTGCTGCAAAAGGGGATGGGCAGTTCCATCCGAGGAAGGCCAAACCACTGGGTCTTAAAACCCCAGCCCGAATCAATGGCAGCCTGTCAGGGGATACACGTCTCGCGTCCTCCTTCTCTTTCCATCCTGGCCTCTCTCTCTTTTCCCGCCCCTCCTGCGTGGAACAGAGAGGAGACGCGCACGAGGAGGGCTCTTGAGCGAGGAGACGCATCTCTCTGGGAGCCACTGACCCCATTATGAGAGCAAAGCACTTCTCCTTTTGCATTTTCTTGCCTGCGCTGCCGCCCCCCTTCCAGCAGAGGCCAGCCTTGTCTATGTCTCGCTCTGAGCGCCGCCGGAGAGGAGAACGAGACGGAGGGGCACATCGGACAAAACCCAAACATATTGCAAATCATTTGTCCTCATCATCAAGCACCTGTTTCACATGTCGGAATTACAACAAAACGGAACTGGAAAAAGCGACGGCATGGTGAAACATAACTGAAAATAATCCTGGGACTCATATGACAATGAGTCAATACAGCGTACCTGCCCGCACTGTCACATGTGCACATGTCAAGAGCAACTAACGACCCAATTTACCCAAACCTGCCTTCGCTGAGTCCCCAAGAATATGCTGCTGCTCAATCAATTATCAGTTATTCCCCACAAAGCCAATCCCCCTCCAAACTCAATCTTCACCTGCTGCAGAGCCAAATGCAACTCAGCCATTGTCATTATATACCTGATACTACGACTCGATGTGAAACCAAATTAACATCTGCGTCGCCTATCTTTTCATTTACGCTGATGATCATAACAACAAAAACAATACAAACACTAATAATAGTAATAATAATCTCATGCCATTTAATCTCAATTCATTTAGTACTGGCATTGATCATGCCTTCGTGACTTGTTTTTGACATCTTAAAATAAAATAACTTACTACATGTTGTTAAGCAGACCAATTTTTTCTGGTTTCTGATTGGTCAATACTGCATTCCAGTTAAAACACACAATACAGTGTCAGAGCCCAGCTCTGACTCTAACATGCTGCTGAAACCATTACCACTCGCTCACCCGCACTTTCCTGTCTACACTATGCTTTCCTATAACAAAAACTGAATATAGAATAGAATAAATAAAATAAAAATATATAATTGTAAATATATATTCAATAATTGTATTAATGATATGATAATTTTCTGATTATTTATTTGTATAATTTCCATAAATAATGTACATGTATATACATTTTTTTAATTAAAATATATACTAAAATATAAACAAAAACATTATTTATATATATATTATATATATATATATATAATGTATTTTATTAAAATATATATTTTTTTGTATCAAAAACCTAAATTCAAGTTATATAAATTATTTTTATACAATAAAAGATTATAAAATTACATATTGAATAGTGCACAAGGTACACTACAGCTAATAGCCTGCAATATATACACATACTCTGTGTGTGTGTATTGGGCATATATATTTGTTTAAAATACTGTTGCATTCTTGGTTTTGCTTTCAAATAACGCTTAAGTAAAAGCAAGTTTGAATTGAATTGTCCACATTTGTGACAGAGAAAGAGGGAGTGTGTGATTAAGTGTGTGTGTGTGTGTGTGTATGGTCTCCCCCAGGTTGTCAGGGCTGTGTGGAGCTGTATTGATTTGGAGGTGGAGGGACAGAGAGGCAGTGTTGTTCCCTGGGGTCTAGGGTTACACCAGCACTGCAGTGGCCTGATGGAAACTGCACAGCAGGACTGGAGGGGTGCGGGGAGCCCGACCTAACATACAGTACACAACCTCCTTCATACACACACATAGATCCTTCACTAAAACAAAAAACATGCGCCTAGACTCCCCAGCGCACATATGCCTATGTACTACCTCTCATAAACACACACGGCCACTAGCCACAATCAACACACACCGTCTGCTTATTTCATGATCTCTGGCATATACGAGCCACTGTGGTATCATACATCTGCTCGATCTAATCATACACACCCTTATAAACGAAACACACTTCAGCTGCCCACCGCACACACAGCCCAACACATCTATTTCCATCGCTCCGACATCTCTCTTGAAAGATGGCAGCTGATGTGTGGGCGATCAAACCAGCAACACTTGTTTAAATTAGTTAATCAGTGTGTTGGAACAAACACATTTTCAGACCGGTCGCAGTTTGTTCTCTTCATCTGAGCGCGTCGTCGGGGCAGCGCTATTGATTAAGCCGCAGGCGATCAATCGCCAGAATGGTGTTTGTCTCTGAATCTGATAATGACTCGCGATATGACATCAGTGCAATGCAGCTGTAATTGATATATTCTTGAAGGGGGGAAGTTCGAACGAGAGAGGTGGAGAACACAGAGGAAAGCTGTTTAAACAGTCATGATTGAGCTGCGGCTGAACGCACCACAACATGCGCATGGACACGCTTTTGTCGAATCAGTTGCAAGAGAACTTGAAGAATTTGCAAAAAACGCTCACGGTTCATGCGCCATTGTTGCAACAGAAATGTGACAACTTCCTCTCGATTTCAAGTGCAGTTTTAGGTGATCATTGTAGTTTTATTCTTACACCTGATCGCTGCAATGCAAGGAGGGCATGGAGTAATGCGTGGAACAGCCTCCTTACCATTCCCTCCTTTGGCTTGGCGACGGAGCGGGGGGAGGCGGTGCGGTGGGCAGAACAGCCCCTGCGAGCTCAGTCAATATCTACGCTGTCATTGTTTTCCTAAACTGGTTATAAAAGAGAGGCTAAATCCTGCGGAGCTGTGCACTCCTGGGAAATATGGCCCAGTCACATTACTGATGCAGTGACTGCGAGACTGCTGCACTCGCCGAGAGGGAGGAGGAGGAGGGGGGAGAGAAAAGGGGGAAGCGGTGGGGAGATAAAGATAAAGGAAAATCAAATCTACGTTTCCCTACACAGCCTCTTTTTACACACAGAGCATGCACATACAGCCGGACCGAGCGGCTGTCATGTCAGTTTCAATCAGGGCTGTTCGTGTGTGCGAGCGTGTGTGTGCCGCAGGGCCCCTGGCTCCCGGCTCCGTGGTGCCCTCTGGGGACGGTGCAGTGTCAGTGAAACTCTAATGTGTTGGCTCGTTCTGCAAGAGCGAACAGAGCGCGAGAGAGAAAAGAGTGTTGCTGGAGAGGGTGGCCGTTCTGTCAGTAAACTGTTTTTCGTAACAGGATTCTTTGGAATTACTGACGTCTATGAGTTGACCTCAGAACAGTGCAAAACGGCAGCTCCCCAGCGAAAGGCACGCAAACGCACGTACATCCACTGCTATATGATTTGGAACAAAAGTTATGTAATATATTAATATCACAAAAATGTCTATTTTAAATATACTACTAGAAAATATTTTTTAATTAAATAAATTACATATAAATTGTATAAAACATACATAACTATTTTGTAAACCTATATATAAATATATATATATATATATATATATATATATATTATTTTTACATTTGAATAAATACATTTGGAAATTCTATTTTATTTAAATGTTTTTATTATTTATTATAATACAATTTCTCTCACTGTATATATCTAAATACTAAATTACATTTTATAAATAATGTTGCAATTCTATTCATTTTTAAAGTTTAATTTCAATTACTATAAAGTAAAGTATTTGTAAAAAAAATACTATAAAATAAATATACAAATATATATATACAAAAAAAAATATATATATATAAGACCCAGCTATGGCGTTTTTGCCTCTGTAGTGGACATTCTATTTAAGTGAATTTCTCTGAGACCTCACATGTCACAGTTGTAAGTCTGGATGTCCTGTACAGAGCACATTCAGGGCTTTATAGAGATACTACATGTTTGGAAGTTTCACCATGACCACTCCCTCTCCTAGGTCTTTAAAGATGGCTAAATTTAATTTAGTGAAACACTGTACATTCTTATGGAAATATGATTATATTTTGTAATTGTCATTTAAATCTGAATGATTTTCAAATTGTTTGTCATAAAGCAACATCTCAGGAAAATGTTATGGGTTTTCAAATTCAAATATGACTTCCTGTTATGAAACAGGACATTATTTCATACATGTCCACTGTAGAGGACACCAGGACCAAAAGCATGTTTATTGTGCATTTTGGGAGACATAACAATTGAATAGGAAAATTAATTATTTATCAATTGTCTTATGAAATATTAGATATTATTATGAAAATCTGGCTATTTATTACTCCCATTATGACCATTCTTTTTTCAACATGCTGTCCCAACAGCAACACATTAATATGCAAATTAGATACAGTGTATAGATACACTGTGTTTAATGGGAGAACCAGTTTATGGACATTTTACACACATATTGCATAAAAAATAATCAAATAATTTTGTTATATATTTTAGAACATAGTTGAGAATCACCCTTAAACAAAGTTTAGTATAAAAAAATCCTGAAACCTAAAAAAAATCCCATAGTTTTTGCCTTTTTGATGTCTATTCATGCCATTTTATTTTTATAAAAACTGCGTCCTAGCGTCCTCAACAGAGGACATAGAAAAAAATATTAATAATATTCTAATTTTTCAAAAATGTTATTTTTCAATTTTTTCTTATGGTCTAAACAATGTAATGACATGAAAAAATGTAAGTTTTCTTGGGGGATCTCAGGAGGATATACAAATATATATATATATATATATGCACTGATACAAGATATATATATATATTTGCACTGATCTTATCTCTATATATATATATATATATATATATATATATATATATATTTTATAGTATTTATTTTTCAGTCTTTATATATAAGTAAATGTATATGTCTTGTATCAGTGCAAAAACAAATAATGCAAAGAATACTAAATTAGTCAATATACATGTGACCACATATTACTTTATATATTCATTTTCTCCATCTCTAATAAATAATATATCAATACATTATAATAAAGAGAGACTGAAGAAGTGGAGAAAGAGCCACCCTGCACTACACACTGTATTACTGTATCTAGATGCTCACTCACACACACACAAATGAACCCACAGTGTGTCTCTGTGCTATCGGGTTTATAAAGTGCTCTCTGTCGAGTCTGTCTGCTGTCTGTATGCATAGACAGAGAGAGGAAATACTGAAGCTGATAGAAAAAGAGAAGAGAAGGGGGTTTAGAAAGAAAGAGAGAGGGATAATGAATGAGAAAGACAGAGAAAGAGAGAGAGTAGAGTTGTCAAAAAGAGAGAGCATGAATGAGTACGAGAGAAAGAGAGAGAGGTGGGGGCTTTGCTCTTAGGACGCTAGTCTGTCCCTCTCTGCTCCGTTTTTAACACAAAATGAAAAATCACCTTTGCCGCCTGGTGCACTTTAGAGGAGCTTATTTTTAGACCCGCTTGACAGTCTTCCAATGGCCGGAGACTAGCAGATGGGCTGTCTTAAAGCTTCATATGCTCCCAGCTCTCACCTCCCAGAGACAGGAAACTCACTTGGGAGTGTGCTACAAATAAATGCCCCCCTGCCCTGCCCCTGGATTCCCTCATCCCTCCCCTCTTCCCACCTACTCACACCATTCTCCACCCAGATAGTGCCTGTCCCTGAATTTAGCACCTTCCCTGCTGTACTGAAAGTGAACTACACCCAGGTCACTGTCCAAATGCTCTCCCCCTTTCTGGCCTGAGCAGGACTGGATGAATCTGGGCGAATCTGAATGAAATGGAAACATAAATATACTTATGATAGATGACCTAGAAATTAGCTCCCACTAAGCCAAGGTGTACTATTACTAATAAAATACTAAATTTAGAAAAAATACTAAAAATACATTTATTTTATAATTTTTTATTTTCTTTACTTGATGGACACAAACCAAAAATAAATAAATAAATAAAGATTAATAAAAAGATATTTACAGTATGAAAAGATAATATTATATAAAACACACACAGCGATTCATTTTTAGTATTATATGCCACCATATGCAAATAATCGATACAAGATATATGTGTACCTAAAAGTGTGCACACAATAATAGTGGCATAAACACCTGCTCACACTTTCAGATATGGTTAATTTGGCTTCATAAACTTTCGTTATGCCTTTAGTAACTTGGAGAGAAAAATCCAGGTGATATCAGTCAAAATCTGTATGGTCGTTTTGTTCTCTCTGAAAAGAGCGGAGGGAGTGATTCCACTATGACTGACCTCCTCTGACCTCTGTGCTCCAGAGCGGCCTCATCGCATTCATCACACACACACACACACACACACACACGGTCATATACCCCACCATTACACATGCTCTTTTTACACTCATACATACTGTATATCCGACATCGGTACATCTCTGTCAAGCACCAGGTTGCCAAATAAATACTAAATGTACAGGGGATTAATTATACAGCAATGATGTACATAAGCAACTCGATGATGTAATCTTCAGCAACAGAGTAGAGCTGGCTCTAAAAGTCAACATACGCTGTCGGCTGTCTTTAATATAACATTTGACACATTCTGCAGGCATCAAATAGCGGCACATGACTGGCATACAGACTGACCCTTATACCGGTAAAAAAAATATATCATTAAAACCACAATTCGTAGTAATGTTTATACACTACCATTTAAAAGTTTACGGTCAGAAAGTTTCCTTTTTTCGTTGTTGAAGATATTAATACTTTTATTCAGCAATGATGCATTAAATTGATAAAAAATTACAGTAATCCTGAAAACTGTTGCAGCATTGATAATAATAACAACAGAGCACCAAATTAGCAGCATATTAAAATGATTTCTGAAGGATCATGTGACACTGAAGTCTGAAGTAATGACTGCAGAAAATGCAGCTTTGCCATCACAGGAATAAATTACATTTCAAAATATATTCAACTAGAAAACAGTTATTTTAAACTGTTATAATGTTTTACAATATTACTGTTTATACAGTTTTTAATCAATTAAATGCAGTATAAGATTTTTTTTTTACGATTTCATTCATGATGGATAAACTGATGCAAGTAAAATTAGTCGAAAATGCCATTTCATGATAACACTAAGCTTCCTCAGTTTAATTACGTCTACTATGGTATTTTGATCCATAGTAAATGCTGCCCTTTTGTTGTAAGCAGTCTCTACTATAAAATTTCACACATTCTGCAGGCATCAAACAACAATACGCAGACATAAAGACAGACTACATACAAAAACAACACACGCATGCATGCACAAGCCCTTATGGACATGCATATACAGTTGTGCGTTCGTGAGATCTGTGGAGTGTGGAGGTTCGAATGTTAGATGAGCTCGGTGGCCTCAGTAGAGCCGTGTCATGGGCGATAGCACTGCGCTAGGCTAACACTAGGCTACGCTACGCTAGCTGTGTTCTGCCACTCAGAGATGCACTCAAAGTACACACACTCTCTTTCCATGTCATAGCCTCACTAAAACCCTCCCTGCTTCCCCTCAGGGAGGAGGTTTTGACTCCAAAGCAGCCCTAAACTAAGACAGAGAGAGAAAACGCATTACGCGGTGAACGATGCGGCATGCAGCGAGAGAGAGAGAGAGAGAGAGAGAGAGAGAGAGGGCTAGTGTGTGTTATCTACAGCCAGTCAACGTCAACACTTTGTTGTCACAACGATATGTGAGCCTAGCAGGCAGAGAGCAAGAGTGAGAGCGAGGAGGAAAAGAGAATAGGAGAGTGTGTGAGGTGTGCTGTCAGAGCTGTGTGATTTATAGAGTGTGTTGTCAGACTCCAGCTGCTGAACCAAAGTGTCAGGTTGAGAGAGACCCCTACCAGTGTCTGTGTGTTGAGAGAGGAAAAATCAGATGGAGAGAATGAGAGAGGAGACAACTTTTTAAAGGCCATATGTTCTACATTTCTGTAACATTTTTTTGTCCACTTGTAATGTTAGTGATGCTTTCTTGAAAACAAAACACTAGCAATGTTGTTCTATAAGACATTGTCCTACTCAGATGTGACATAACAAACAACTTGTATGTTGACATCAAACATAAAAATAGGGTCTGATGTGAAACACAAAACAGCCAATAAGAACAGTTCTCTGTTTTCTCTTTCTCACACACACACACACACACACTTCCTTGTGGAATGCAAGGCATTTGAAATTTAATATTTGATCATATTTAATACTCTAAACTTCCACAATCAGTCTTTCCTCATCCATACACAATGATTAATATAAATTAAAAAGCAGTAGCATTTTACAGTGACTTGTCTAGTTAGAATTAAACAAACTGTTTTCTACTGTACCTTTAAGACTTTTGACAAAACAGACAAAAAGTCTAAGATCATATTGAAAATATGGGATTTAATTCATCTCATTAGAAGTTAAATCTAATATAAACCATTACAGAACTTTGAAAAATGTAAATACATGAATTTAAATAAATTAATAAAGAAATAAAATGTTTTTTTTTGGCCTTACATAGTTGAAATGTGTCATGATTTATTCACCCACGTTGTTCCAAACACAAAGACAAAATTACAGGATTTTGAAAATAAATGTAAATATATGAAGAAATAAAAACAACAAATTATATCATTATTTAACCTCATGTCATTCCAAACTAGGGATGCATCGATCCGATGGTATCGGTGAGCAGTGTTGCCAGATTGGGCAGGTTTTGAATTTGATTGTGCGGGTAAATATTGGCTTGGGCGGGTGGACAAAATTTGGGCTGGTTTGGGGTCAGTTTGGCGGTTTTCAAACATATAAATTATATAGGCTAATTGGTTAACATACAAGCCCAAGTGTGCATATACTGCATCCAATCAGTCATCAATCAGCGTTACTAAATGCACACACACACACACACACACACACACACACACTGCAAACATGACTGGTGCTGATGTTGACGGTGCGGCCGCACTTTTA
Source organism: Ptychobarbus kaznakovi (assembly GCA_027422405.1). Taxonomy (NCBI): domain Eukaryota; kingdom Metazoa; phylum Chordata; class Actinopteri; order Cypriniformes; family Cyprinidae; genus Ptychobarbus; species Ptychobarbus kaznakovi. Next base: position 8,483,220 of record CM049809.1, on the reverse strand, counting down.
GCCAATCACGATCAGCAGACAGACGTGATGATACATGAGTGACAGGTTTTTAGCACTGGATTTTGTAGATAACGGATCTGATTTTTAATGTATAACTGTATAAGTGATGATCATAATGCTTAAATAAGTTACATGGTAAAGAGTGGAGAGTGTTTTAACTCTCAAAACGTGAATTAAATAGCAGTACCAAACTTATTTTTTGTTAATACAATTAAGTTGGTATGAGCCACCACAATCATTTAAACATATAGCCTACAAAATGACACAAAGTGAAAATAACATGGTATTTTGGGTTATGAAAACAACCAAGGTGACTGTAAATGAAATGTGGAAACTGCTCCTGAATAGAATGAAATCATCATACCGTCATGCAAATCCTTCCCAGCAAACACACGCAGTACCAGTTATGTGATTTATTGGTACTGTACTTTTATTTCACGCGTTGCATGCTCGTGGTTTCTGCGCTTTAGTGAAGTGATATACAAAGCGGAGCGCGTTCACGTGTGCTATAGAAGAGTGCGCGCTACCAGCACAGTATAACATCTGACAGGACAGTTCGTTTTTTTCTGAGGTGAGAGACTTTTTATTTCATAACAAGTTACGACAATAACGATAGAATAATGACACTGACATTAAACCTGTCAACATCACATCTGACCGCAGATACTGAATCGGGACAGCGCGTTTCCTCAGGCACTCTTTCTTTACTTGAACTGCATCTGACAGAAGTGTCAACAGCTTTCATGCACATCTTTTAAAAGAAAAGTCTCGCATCAGAAAAGCATTTAGAATTGTGGTTTTTGTTGATGTCATTTCTTTGGCTGTATACAATCCACGACCCACTCAGAACGGTCTCGCGACCCACTTTTGGGCTGCATACCCAGCACTTTTGACCGACCAGTTGAGAAACATTGTAATTGATTGTGTTTAACACACAGAAGAGTGACGATCAGGTCAACACAGAGAAGTATAGAAATTCTACATTAATAAAAAAACAACAACACAGAAAAAAAAAAAAAAACTGCGCTGTATCGGATTGGATCGGTATTGGCCTCAGAATTTTTGGTATCGGATCGGTTCTGAAAAAATGGTATCGTTGCATCCTTATTCCAAACCTGAATGACTTTCTTCTGTGGAACAAAATAAGATATTTAAATAATGTTTTAACTAAATACATCCATATAAAATCTACGCAACACTAATTAACTTTCATTGAGACATTTTTCTAAATATCTTCTTCAGTATCCACAAATAAATAAGGCCATACAGGTTTGGAACGGCATGAGGGAGCATCTTCCTTTCTGGGTGAACTATTCCTTTAAGATAAAGTCTTCTCATCTGTTATGTTATGTTAATGATCGAGGCAAACAGAGTGAAGTATCCACAGTTCCCAAACCCTCCAGATCACAGCTGCACTCAGTGTGTATGCGTGCGCGTGTGCGTCGAGCATTGAGAGTGTCGAGCAGCGAGAGTCATCTCACCGACAGTGCTTAGACTCATACGTCACTGTCACAGCCACGACAGTTCCAGTCCCGAGCTGGCAACCCGCACGCGAGACAACAACACACACCACGCAGCGCGGAGCTGTAGCGCCACAGCACAACCCTGCTCAACTGTCATATCTGACTGGGGCATGTGCCGTACACACCCCCTCCTTCTTCTGTTGTCTTCACATTTTCATTTCAGCTCGCTTTCTCTCATGTTGCGTCTCAACATATCCTTCGCTCTGTCTGTGCGTTAAAGGAACAGGCTACCATGAGAGACGGATATGAGAAAACGCTTTATAGTGATCCCAGTGGACATCTCTCTTTTTTCCCCTCGTTCTTCCTTACCCCTCCCTCTCTCCCTCTCATGCCAGTCCCCAAATTATTTAATTTAGCGCAGACACCATATCTCCCTATGTGCCATCCCGCTGAAGTTCTCTCTCCCTCGACGTCCTCCTCCCTTCTTTCCTCCACTTTATAGATTGTTCCAAGCAGGGGTATTTCGTGACAGAATCAGGAGTGTGGGTGGGTTCGCTGGAAAATTTGCAAAAAGGCATTTACTTCATTTTTATCTCAACATAAACACGCACGTGCACGCTTGCAGCCCAAATCCGATGTCCCACGTTGTAATAAATGAATGCGAATGTGTTGATTTACTCTGAAGATTAGTGCCGCCCCATGGTGAGTGTTTTTGATTTGAATTCGCCAGGCCGGAGCTTTGTTTGAATCTCCGTCTCAGCAAGAGCAGAGCAACAAAACAAATGCAAACAGGTAAACAACTTAAACATGTCCCCTCCGATTCTAGTTTACTCCAATGCCCACCGCCTGGAGAATTTCCATCGACAACCGTGCGGCAATGTAAATCTGTAACACCACGACACACTTCTCACCCGCTTCCGTTTTGTCCACCAGCATATTTAGATAACCGAATACATTAGTGAACGGTTTCATTAGTTCATTATCAACTTTTGGCTAAGTTCCCGCTATACGCCCTATTCTCATATCACGGCTCTAAAGCCATCAGAGACATCCGAGGCCTAGCATGTCAGAAGGCTCAGCGCGTGGCTGCAGACTCAGGGATGTCATGGTCTTCGAGAGGGAGCTGTTCTAAACACAGGGCTCATAGCTTTAGCTGGAGACACTATACTGCAGTCCCCTGACAACCCCTCAACCAGCCAGCCAATCGGCAGCAGGTAAGGTGGATTTGAGGAGCTGTAGGCATGTGTGTGTGTGTTGGGGTTAGGGCTCTGAAGAGAGCCCCCCAGATCCCCATTCTAATAACGTACACTGCCACTCCAGACGCAAGGGCAGCTGGGACACGCACACACACACTGGCACTAATAAAATTGAGCATCACAATAGAAACCTATATCAATATCTACAGCACACAAAAGCAGATTCAAAGCACACCAGACAAACTCTCCACCTACATTATAAATCTAATATGACTCATAATGGAACCGATTCTATGGATGTTTTTAGAGCTTCTACACTTGGTTAACGCCTTGATTTGCTTAATGTGGGTTTATATGATTAAAAATGTGCCTATATGTTCATATGCTAACATTAAATCTAGTTTAAGTTGGATTTTATGTTTTCTGAAGAAAATGTCTGTGGTGATTTTAAACTCACCCGAGTGTTTTGAGCGCATTGCTGTGTTGTTGCTAAGGTGTTCTTAGTGGCTTTTTTAATGTACTGCTGTGTGGTTCTGTGTTCTAGGTGATAACGGTCACAAACCAAAAATTATATTCTATAATATTTTGTTTCTCTGCTTTCTTGTAAGTCTATGGGATTTTTTTAACATTAAAATTGTCCAATCGGTTTACAAATTATAATAATTGCATTTTTATTTTTGCCTACATTTAAAAAATCTTACAGACACCAAACTTTTGAGTAGTGTATTTAAAATGTCTTGGAAAGAAGTCTCTTATGCTCAACAAGGTTGCATTTATTTGATCAAAATACAGAACTACAGTAATATTATGAAATATTACTAGTCAAAATAAATGTTCTATTTTAATATATTTTGTAATTTATAATTGTGACGGCAAAGCTTAATTTTTAGCAGACATTACTATAGCCTTCAGTGTCACATGAGCCTTCAGAAATCATTCTACTAAGCTGATTTGGTGCTCAAGAAACATTTCTTATAATTATCAATGTTGGAAACAGTTACTTTTTGAGAAATTGTGATACATTGTTTTCAGGATTCTTTGATAAATAGAAAGTTCAATAGGACAGCATTTATTTCAAGTAGAAATATTTGGTAACAGTTAAAATGTTTACTTCTGATCTATTTATAATACATCCTTTCAACAAATAAATAAATACATAAAACAAAATCCATCTGACCCCAAATTTTTGAATGGTGGTATATACACATAGCCTACATACTTCTAGTTAAGGATTTGAATGATCTCATAACCCTATATATTACCAATAATAGTAAATGTTTCTTGTTTGAAAAGTTTGGACAAACGGTCTACCTCGTCTCCAATATGTGCAACACAAAATACAAATTGTAGTTTGAAATCATACAAGCTCTTCCTCCACCTCTGTGAAAAACGGAAAGTGTGAGAGAAAACGAGTGCGTGTGTACGCCCTGATGAACACCGCCCCTTACATCACTCCACTCAGCGCTGTATGAGAACTCACAGCCCTCAAATATTCATCACTTTCGCAATGTCAAGGGGAGGGGGGGGGGCAAGGAGGTATCAACAAACAAACAAGTGCAAAGACCCCCTCCTTCCTTTATTTACACACACACACACACTCACACATCCATCCAAACTGCTGAGTACGGTTAAATATTAACTAGCGCTAAAGGAAACACCGTACACCCACGTGCGCACACACATGCCAGCGGGGAAGGGATACAGGGCGTGGGGGGAATGCGCCCCCTGGAGGGCTCAATCAGAACCGGCAGTGTGTAAAAATGAGGCGCGCTGTCAGAGAGTGACAGCAGTGCCTATGGAAGGGCCGAAGGGTGGGCGGTTGGGAGTTCACCTGGGGAAACAAAATAACAACTGAAAGAAAATCTACACACACACACTCACTCACAAAAAAGTCTCTGAAGTTTCTAACAAAGGAGTGGAGGATCCAGCAGAGTAGGTCTAGCTGCGCTGATCGGGGCGAAGCATCACTTATTTACCAGCTTACATCTGCACTATTTATGGGGCACCAGGGAGAGGCAGAAAGGAAAGAGGGAGACGGAGAGAGAGGGGTGGGTGGGGGCAACACAGAGGGGCTAAAATATGCATGGGGGCTGGCTCTTCTGGGAGCCAGAAAAAAGAAAATGGGAAAGGGAGAAAGAATGAGAGCGAGAGAGTTGGAAACAGTTTGAGGAAGGGAGGGAGTTGGTGGGAGTGCGAACGAGAGAAAGAATTAGAGACAAGATAAAGGATGGAAGCAAAGTTTGCCATAAGGGAGAAGGGGATGATACAGTAACGTGTCTTGTTAAGGCTCATGGGAAGACGAGGATTAACTCAGAGTGGGGCCGCACTGGGAGGGCATGCTGGGTAGGGCACATAGGCCATGCCAGTCCATCCATTCAGTCTTGTTAACAACATACACACACGTTCAAGTCTCATTTCACCTGGGCAGGAGCGGGGTAAAACCTGGCACGGAGCTGTCCATGCGGCTGACTTCTCTATTCCTCACCTCCGTTACCGCTCAGGTGGGCCCGGAGTAGATGCGGGGGACGGAGCGGATGGGAGTGATGCGGTGGGCCCGCTGAGCCATGGGCTGGTGCGAGTATCTCGGTTGGCCGGCCTCAGGGTGAGGCAGACAGTGACCGACAGGGTCCAGCGCTCCTCCTGCTGCTAAATGGACTGACCGGCCATATGCCCAGCACCGCCGGCCTTATATCACTGTCACGCCGCGGCCGGGGGCTCACGTGGAGGGGTGGGGTGTTTGAACTATGCAGGAGATTTAGGTCACACCCCCCAAGCCCCTAAAATATTAAGTCATGGACCGGAGTAAGCTATTAACCTCACACCCTGCTACCTATAAAGACCCACCTACCATCACACACAGGCGGGCACTGGAGGGGGCTGCAGGGATGGTGGCCCATAGCTCACAAAGATGAATGTAACTTGGGCTAGGGCAGGATGCAGCTGACCCCAGCGGCCCGTGGCAGCCACTGTGGGCTGAGTTATTCACAGTCCTGCCCCTACTCAATCTGTCTGCTCCATAATCAGCACACACACAGAGAGAGAGAAACCGAGAGAGAAACAATCGGCTTCATATACTGGCACTGACCTAGCAACAGTACATTAAGATTATTATTAAGTTCTTAGCGGACACATTTTGCATTTTATATCTTGACTATTTGTCACTTAAGGGGAGAACTGGGATTAGGAAATGTTGAATGCGAGTCAGATTCAAACACACATCTAGAGGTCTGCTACTCTGACTGGACATGGAAAACTGTCAAGCTTTGGGTTAGGTTTGGGTCAGATTTCATAAAACGTGCACAAACTGCTAGACTCCTACAACAATCTCTATCCACAGATTCCAACAGAAGTGACAGGATTTTGGCCAATAAACATCTCATAGCAACTGTAAATATGACTGCACCTTATTGCAAACTAAAGAGAGTGGTCATAAGGGTCACAATTTTGTTAATTTAGCAAATCAAATTTATGATTCTTTAACCATTATATTTGGTCTACTCCAATACTCAATACTCCAATCCAAGAACAATCAAGAAAAACTAAAAAAAATGGCCATTAAATCCTTCGACAATCCTGAATCCAGTGCTGATACTATCGGAGTGTAAGGTTGCACCACTAGAGACAAGTCCCTGAAGGAGAATCAACCAGTTAGCAGTAACTTTTTTAACCAGTACATTTAGTTCTAGTCCTTTAGAAGGGACTGCGTGGGAAGAATGTGTGTGTGTGTGAGAGAGATTTAAATTCTGCCTGGCCCTTAGGCTTGGCTGAGATGTCTGCATTTGAGCTGGTGCTTAAATTGATACTATTTTTCACCTCACAGCTCTGTGATATCTCCAGCTAAACTTGAGTCAGCAGATGTGTCTCACTACTCTGCCATGTCTGCATCCGCTGGGAATCATTACCACGGGTCAGATACATCCAGCGGTGCTTAAAACCAAACCACAGCCACTAGAATATCTGTATTTCTATACAAAAACATATTTTGCTTGGGCAATGAAGACACAAAACTCCTGCCCAACAAAGAACAAAACTACACCGTGGGTCCAAAGAACATCAATAAGGAGAATTTAAATGCATCAAAAAATGACAGATTTCTTAAAGTGTGTTTAAACTGACAGTGATTAGCATTAACAAACTGACCAGAAGAAAATAATTTTTAGGTGATTTGAGGTGAGGTGATTTGAGGCTACGTAATAGCAATAGCAAACATTGTCCGTGTGACAAAGTTGAACAGGAACAAATTGCTGTCAGTGAAAATGCACATCGAGGTATACAGTCATGTCTAAAGGAAAGGGACTTCAGGTGCCACAGCGTCATAAAGGACAGTTATAGCAAAAAGTGCACAGAGTGTGGCAGCACTTTGTAAACGTGTGTGGCAGTGCTTACTCGCTAAAGTCTATATGTGTGTGAGTGTGTCAGTCTCTGAGTGGAAGGGTTCAGGGCCTCCCTCAGGGAACTCAGATAAAGGCTTCAGTAAAAGAGAGAGAGACTATATCTATCACAGTAGAACAGACAGAAAGAGAAACAGATACAAAGACAAAAAGAAAGAGAATGGAAGAGGGAAAGAGAGAAAGAAAGAAACAGAGTATCATCTGGAAAGAAATAATGTCAAGTAGACAAAGTGTGTTATTGTTACAGTAGGCAAACGGCTTTTGATGAGCTGTCAGACATCAGATTGTGCTGTGAACTTGAGCGTGAACCTGTAGGGCATACCGTTGTCTGTACAGTATCTCTAACTGCTCAAGGCCATCTGAACTGTGATTAGTGTACATTCCTTCATACAATATACTATATATATTGTTCAGTGGTGCAGTGGTTCTCAACTGGTTTCGTTTGATTTTAGACTGGCTGTGACCCAACACAGTACCAGAAGAATTCATTTAAAATCAGAAAATGTAGTCAAAGTAAACAAAATGCCTTTAAAATAAAAATATATATGAAGGGTATTAGCCCAAAATAAAAAAAAATTATATTAAAAAATATTAATTATTCATAATTAAAATTATACGGGGTAGAAAATACAATAAAAAGTTTGAATTCATTATTTTTCTCCCCAAACCCATAGTTTCAAGCTTAGAAGCACTGAACTAGAGTGTGTGTGTGTGTGTGTGTGTGTGTGTGTGTGTGTGTGTGTGTGTGTGTGTGTGTGTGTGTGTGTGTGTGTGTGTGTGTGTGTGTGTGTGTGTGTGTGTGTGTGTGTGTGTGTGTGTGTGTGTGTGTGTGTGTGTGTGTGTGTGTGTGTGTGTGTGTGTGTGTGTGTGTGTGTGTGTGTGTGTGTGTGTGTGTGTGTGTGTGTGTGTGTGTGGATGAATGTGAGTTCCAGCAGTCACAGCAGGTGGTGTGATTGATTTGCAGAGTAATGGGTCTAATCGTTACTGGCTTGAGGATGCACCTTGTTTTCTCCTTTAATTCCCTTATTAGCTGTGATCTGTGTCACATCTGTGTCTATCAGGGCTAACTGAGATCGACTACAGAATCCCACTATATTCCAAATATCACAAAGCAGACACACATTTTGCTACTACAAGGAATATTCATTGCACATATGACACATAAAATAAGATCAGAAAACATTCAAATATGAACATCGGAAGTTCTTACATGGCTTTCTGGAAAACATCATTCTGGTCCAACAGATCTCCTACACACAGTGGTTGTTCTAGATTCATGTTTTTCTTATCACTTGCGAGTACAAATTGTCTTTGCAAAGCAAAGAGTAACTTCTGTATAAATGTATTAGAAACTGTGTTTACATTGAATTGTAAGACCAATATAAAAAAAAAAAAAAAAAAAAAAAAAAAAATCATAGCCGTTAACACATATTAATGATCCTCAACCACCATTGGCAGGTCTTGTAAAAGTGAATTTAGGACTTATTCCAGAAAGTCATGAATGTTCACCTGCTTTTGTTGCACTGCCATGTGCTTCTGCATTACTCACCTGGAGCTCAGTTTGGAAGAAGAACTTCTGCGGACACTGGGAGCAGTCGTATATCTTGTCCTCTTGTCCGTGGACGGCAAAGATGTGCTGCTGCAGCTTATTGGCCTGAACAAACACTGGGGGGAAAAGGAAACAGCAGTCAAACGATTGGCCGAAACACTTTACCCAAGAGTGTACAGTAAATTGGCTATGAAAATAGCTGATTCGATTAAGAACTAATCCTGAGTGAGGAATTAAAAAAAAAAAAAAAACAAGAAAGAAAGAAAAATCCATGACTACCAACTTTCACGCTTTGGGTAGGAGAGGGAGAATCAAAATAATGAATTTTTTGGATTTGAGGAAAGAGGAAGGGGGAGGGGGCGTTCTCAAATGAAAAGCTCTCAAACTCTCTTTATCGGAGAGCAGGGGATGACAGCCGGAGATGGAGGGAGAGACAGAGACAGACTAAAGTATCCCCACCAGACCTTGTGATATTTATCAATAAATCATTCCTCTTTCCTTGGGTTTTTAAATTCCGTTCGTGTATTTTTTTTTGTTTTTGTTTCAGTAAACTTAAGTTTGCTGTGTGTGGAGACTATGAATTATTGAGCGTCCCTGGAGGAGAAGGCATCCACTTACTTATTCATGAGCCACACAGGAATAGTGTTAAAGTTTAAAAGAGGACTGCGTACCTGTAAGGGAGGAAAGGGGGAAGAGAACGTGGTGTAGCCAAACAACTCGGTAAAGGTGAAAGAAAGACGGAGAACTAATCCGCAAGGAGGAAGAGAGAGAGGGAGACAAAGGGACGGACAAGGCAAAAGAACAAATGATTTGATCAGGGGGATGGAGAGAAGGACGAATAGAGAAGCAAAAAGGAGTGTACAGTGAATATGGAAGTAGCTGGAACTGGGAGAGGAGTAATAAAGAATGGGTGAGGGAAGAAAAAGATGAATCGAATAAAAAACCAGTGCGAAATTATCTGGAGAATGGAATGTTGCAATGCTGGGGACAATATGGCCTCCAACTCCAGTCTTTAATGTTGACAACCTCAAGTAATGATTTCTGATTCCCAAAGGTTGGCTGACAAACAGTCCAAAGTGACTTTCAAACTTAGTGTGAGGAGACACACACACACACACACACACACTAGGCCTGCTTAACTAAATGCACACGTACACGGAGGGTCCTACCCTGGAGAGCGAGAGCGGATTACACTGCCTTTCTATAAACCTGCCCTTTATTCTCTGACCTCTCCTCTCCTGAACACACACACACGGATCTTCTCACCTCAAAGACATTCAGCATGACAACTGGCCTACAGAAAAAACTAGCAGTTTCTATGTGATACATTATAGCTTACAAAATGGCCATTATGATTTGACAAAGCCAGTTAACTGTGGGCTCTTGTTTGTCTATTCTACTGAGGTGCCTTCTGGTCCACTGAAAGTGGAACGTCTGACAGGGGCTCGATCTGCCCAGGGGTCATGAGTCCCACCAGGCATCATAGCGGGGAGTTCAGCTCTCATTAGCTTTAGCATCAGCTCAGCAGGTCGCCTGCACGAACTGCAGCCTCCTGTCTTGGCCACGTTAAACTTTATTAACCATTATGTGCTTCTGCATAAGAGTGTGTCATAATATCTCTCTTCTATCTCAGGTCTAGTGAAACTGATCTTTATTTATATAATGTAGTGTGTATATGTACAGTAAACGTGTATATTTTTATCTTATATGCATTTCAGAAGCCATAAGCTGATCTGCGTTCTCAAAGTGAGTCCATGCCTGGTCTTCTCTCTCACCAGGATGAACAATGAATTTAATAGTTCATTCAGTTCAATTAGCAGGACAAGGAGGAGAAATGGAGCAGAGGAATGGAGGGAGAGAGAGGGGGTGAGTGGTGGCAATGAGGATAAGATTGAGAGAAGGGGAGAAAAAGAGAGAGAAGAGATGAGAAAACTATGTGAAAAGAGACAAATAGATGAGACAAAATGAGATGAGAAAAGCGAAAAGGGAACTGAAAAGACTAAAAATAAAGAAATGAGGCCGAAATAAAATAGAAATGAGATGAGGAAAAACTGACAAGATAACGTGATCACAAAGGAAGAGAAGACAGAAAACTAAAAAAGAGAGAACAAGATAAACAAAGAGGTGAGAAAACAAGTGTGAAGAAGAGAATGGAAGACTAAAAGTAAAGAAGAGAAGAGAAGGAAACAAGATAAAAACAAACTAAAAGAAAGGAAATAAGACAAAAAGAGACAAGAAGACAAGAAAACAGGTTAGATCAGATTAATTAGTGCTGTCAAAATTAGCGCATTAACGCAAGCGATTCATTTTTTCAGTTTAACGCGTTAAAATTATTTAACACCATTAATGCAGGCGCGAGGTCTAGGGTTGGCCACCCCACTCTAGCTGCTACTTCTGTCTCTTTTTTCTTGACAAGGAGTGCATTTATTCAGTCGCAGCAAGTCTTTACGACTACATCAAACTGGAGACGTTTCAGACGCGCGTCCACTTCACTTCAGCGCCAGGCGCGAGACAAACGAGCGCGGAAACGGTCCTGTGCTCGTAGCGCGTGCTCTTGCACGAACAAATGCACCAGCGCGCGCTGTAGCCTTTATCATTTCATATCAAAATGCAAAATAAACTACGAGCATGCAATGTCGTGATCAGTTAAGACATGAAGTTATCAAAAAGCAGATTAAAGCTGCCTCAAAACTGTGCATGCATGTAATATGTTATATATGAGTTACATTAAGAACATGTCTCTGAAATGTTTTCAAAACTGTCCTGGAGCAGCCCGCACTGTCTCCCTCATCTAACACACCCAATTCAACTCGTCCGCTCATTAGTAGAGACTGAAATGGGTCCGAACTTAAGTGGGTCAGAAAAGGTAGAGTTGAGAGAAAATATGATGCGTGTCAGATCCACGTCACGTTCAGCAGCAACAGCTCTTAAATAAATAGCAACCAAAACCAAATAACCAGCTGCTGTGATGTCTGTTAATCAAAAGAAAAGGAGGAAATCAATAACTTTTATAGCTTCAAGTATTCATCTGTATTTAGTTTAGAATTTAGTGTTTGATAACTTTATTCAATTTCTGTATATTTCTGCTGAGGGGCACAGGTAGCTAAATATGACATTTATTATAATTCAACTTCAACTTCAAATGAGTTTTAAGCACTCTGAAATACAGGAAGTGTAGGAGAAGATTGTATAGACAGATGACGGTCATTCCAAAGCCTTGGAGCAACAACAGAAAAGGCCCAATCAACTTTGCATTTTAAACAAGATCGAGGGACCATTGGATATAATTGATCATTAGAATGCAAAGACCTATTGGATTGATGCAAACTGATTAAATCAGAAATATACCATGGTGCTAAACCATGCAAAGCTTAAAAAACATATAATAGCACTTTATAATGAATCCTGTATCGTACAGGAAGCCAGTGTAATTTGATAAGCACAGGTGTATTATGCTCTCTCTTCTTGGTTCCCGTTAATAATGGGTTTATGTGAAGATTGTTTAAAGTTCACTTAAATTATTTATATATATTTATTAGAAGTCTAATTAATGTTAAAATTGATAGCTCTTAATTATAATGTAATGTTGAATGGCTATAGTCAATGGTTAAATATCAGGGGGAAATTTTTTATAGGGAAATCAGTATTAATCGGTATCAGTGATACTGGCCTTCAGTCATAAAAAAGATGACATTAAACAAATATAAAAAATATACGGTCTTTATGTTGTTTGTACATTAATTTGAATATTTAATGTGAAATTATTGTAATATAAAAGTATATTTAAAAACTTTAATGACAGGTGGGATTAATCGCGATTAATTTCAGAAAAATGTGAGCTTAATTTGTTAATTTTTTTAATCGATTGACAGCACTAATGAATATACATAAAAACAAATAGTAAAAAAAAACTGGGAGAAATTAAATGAGATGAAAAAGAGGAGAAAAAACTAAAATAAAAACCCAAAAATGAAATGAGACAAAAAGAGAAGACAACAGTTACGATGAGATGAAAAACTAGTTGACATGGGGACTGAGACAAGACGAGGCGTGATAAGAGAAGCACAAAATAAAAAGAGATAGAACAAGTAGAGAAAGACAAGAAGCAAAGAGATAACAAAAAAGTAAAGACACTTTTACATATAATCCTACATGAGGGAATGTGCTAAATGGTTCTTAATTGACTGCAGTTGGCCACATGCATGACCATATGACCGTACGCCGTACCCTCTCATCACTGGCAGTGTGTACCCCCCCCCCCCCACACACACACACACACACTCTTTGACTGCCCCTGACCCCTCGACCTCAACCCCACCAACCCCCTGGGCTGAACCCCTCACCTGTAAAGCAGACGGGACACTTGAAGGTGCCTCCCATGCCCTCGAAGCTGTGCTCGATCAGGTGACACAAGAGCTTGGCCGGAGAGTCAAACATCTGGTTACACAGCTTGCACTCATGATTGATGCCTTCCTCTGCAACACAAGAGCATGATACAACAGGTTACACACACCAGCAGGGTCAGACAGAGAGAATGAGAGACAGAGAGACACAGACACACGCTGCCAAAAGACAAGGCACAACATTTTTACACATTAACCGTCTGCGAGGGCGTCTCGTAAGTATTTGAGCGGTCGAAGTCTTTGAGCGAACGGGGTCATTTTTCTGTTTCTTCCCGTCCTTGCACATCATTTGTGGTCCCAGGCTTATAATCTTCAGCTCTGGACAGTATGACCACCCGTCCCATCCCTCCTCCCCCTCTTCTGCCCAGTGCCGTCACTTTCCCGGCCGGTAATTGCCTGCTGCCCCCCCCCCAGCGCTGCAGGTTCTGTGCCCTCCCTCTGCCCGCTGCTCTATTTTAAGCCTGCCTTAGTGACATCAGTGCCGCCCCCTGCTGGTGTGGGACAGATGAAAGGTGGGCATCGTGTCCTGGCTGGACGCCTCTGCTCTCGTCTTATCACCCACCCTACACACAGGACTGAGCCCGGCCCGCCTGCCTACGCTCCATCAGACACCCGCCACCAGACTCCCACCCCGATCCCCCGAAGCCCTAACTGAGCCCTGGGGTACGGTAGACGCCGACACAGACCCCCCTCTTCCCAAAGCATCCAGCACCCCGTCGGCCCATGCAGACAGGCCCGAAGAGTCCCGCTGCTGAGCTACAGGGTGTGCGGACGGTTAATAAAGTCTTCAATCATATATCCCCACCATCACCCTGACCTCCACCTCCCACCCCTCCCTTCCAAAAGCCACCTCCGCCGATTCCAATCTCCGCTCCATCTCAAAGGCCCACACAAGGGTGCTCTAATCCCCGTTTGAAAGGAGCAGGAGGAGAGACGGAGGGGGCAGCGGGAGTGAAGGGGGGGATTGGCAAGGGCACCGCTTTGGTCTGTCCTCCCCCACTGCCTCCTAAAAGACATTGAGTTTGGGAGGGGTGGAGGATTCCTTTCTGGGAGAATGAAAGCAGCGGCAGACAGAGGTTATGACTGAGTTTAATATGTCAAATGCCTTTTTGGAGCAAAATCTGATCGGCCAGATTGTTTAGAGATACAACAGGATCCGTTTTGCGGATGCAGTCTGAACGAACGCTACGCACAAGGATAAGGATGAGAGGGATGCAATAACAAGTGAAAAATGTATTCTTTTCTGGGAGAATAAAGCGGCAGCGGACAGAGGTTATGACTAGCTTTAGTGTGTCAGATGCGTTTGGAGGACAATCTGAAATACAGTAGTTAAGGGAATGTTTTGTATGAGAGAAGATCTAGTGCACGGCTGTGAATGAGCCAAATACTATGCACACAGATAGAGAAAAGAGGGAAGCGAGACCAAAGTGAATGCACGGCAAAAAATTATATTCTTTATAAGTATTTTTGACTTTTTTTCAGTTAAAATATGTAAAAACTCTTGAAACAAGATATTTACTTGAGGAGCGCCACAGTATAAGATATTGAGAGAATACATCTTGAATGTAAGTGCATTTTGTTAATCCACATTTTAAGTATTAAAACAAGTAACATCTTTTTTACCAGTGTGCAAAATACAGTTATATTCAAAGTACTGAAGTAAATGCATCTTTGTGGAAGCAGATGAACTGAATGAACCGCACACAGAGGAAAGCAAGCCCCAAACCAAAAATTGTGCAGAATGACACAAGGACAGGTAAAGGAAGAGGATTCCTTTCTGGGAGAGAGGAAGCGGTGACAGACAGAAGTTATAACCGGGTTTAGGATATAAAATGCCCTTCTGAGGGAGGATCTACACTGAAAAAAAACAAGACTACATCCGTTATGTGGATATGGATGGACCAAACAATATGCACACGGACAGAAATGAGAGGGAAGAGAGACCAAAGTGAAAAATTGGGAACAATGAGAGAAAGAGAGTTAGAGGAAGAGAATTCTGCTAAAGAAAGCAGAAAGCAAAGGGATAATTGGGCTGTCCAACACAAAGTAATGGTAGCCAAGGGGCCTGTGAGCATGTGTGTTTCCGCATGCGTGTGTGTGCACTAAAAGTAAGCCTCTCTCTGAAAGAACTGCAGTTGATCAGTAAGTACGGAACATGCTCCATCATCTATTTTCCAGTCTGCGCAGAAACACTAAGCTCTCCACTTCATTGTGTGTTTGTGTGTGTGTTTCTATATGAGGGAGTGATGGGGCTACGTTGGGATTACAGTTGCTTGTTACTGCAAACCAGACTAGTGCTGTCAGGGAGAGCATTTGATCAGTGAGGCTGACACAAAGGTCTCAGAGAGGGGGACTGCAGTGTGCTAGGGGAGCCATCACACCACTAAAGAGGAGAAGACAGACGTGTAGAGTGCAGCAGAGGGCCTAGGAAGTGCATGACAACAACACGCTCTTTCATAACTGAAACTAACTGGGGGTTAAAAAAAGAACAAAAGGACTTTACAAGCACTGCGACACATCGTGAAAGGCAAACCGAAGAGACTTCAGAATTCCTTCCCTTTATCTCAGAAAGCATTGATGCTTGGCATGTTGTGTGTATATATGTACACAGTGCCGTTTGCATGTTGCCACGTAAAAAGCTTGATTGAAAGCAACCGATTTCTTTCCTTTATCTGAAATATGATTATGAGAGGGGTTAAACGATTTAAATGCCATCCACCCTTTCTCCTAAAAGATTTTCACCCTATATATATCACTTATTAGAGCCTGTGCTAAGTAAAGCAGGAAGGGAGCGAGGAACAGGAGGGAAAATAGAGATATAAGAGCAGCTAGAGGCAGGGATGTGTGTCTGAGAGAATATTTAACTGGAATTGAGAGGGAAAGAACAAGAAGAAAAAAAGAAAACTGGCCGCCTCTAAAGGTATGCAGCATCTTAATTGAGAAACGGCATGAAGCCGCCACACATTCGCAGAATCACTGATGAGGGCTTTCCAGGACATCGATAGAGGGAGCGCGAGAGAGAAACAGCAAGAGGATCGAATCAAGAAAACAGCGATCGCGCAAACAGATAGGTGGAAAGCAAATGAGTAAAATACGTATTCATGTGGTCTTCCAGGTTGTTATTCCACCGACTGAACAGGCCGACTCTCTTTGCCGCTGCGCCTCTGCAGTGGCTGCTGCTGGAAAGCTTGGCCAATGTGCTTCCAGCTAATTGACCAGAGGGAGCCAGGTGGCGCCCTGGCCTGTGCCGTTCCTCTGGGACGGGCCCATCTATATGAGAGTGCCTCACTCCTTCCATCTTGCTCTCTCTCGGTCTCTCTCTCTCTCCACCCATCACCCCTTGTAGCGTGCACTGGCACACAAATGAGCTGTGTAGATGGGAGCTGCACATCCCAT
The DNA here is from genome assembly GCA_027422405.1 of Ptychobarbus kaznakovi. Classification (NCBI taxonomy): domain Eukaryota; kingdom Metazoa; phylum Chordata; class Actinopteri; order Cypriniformes; family Cyprinidae; genus Ptychobarbus; species Ptychobarbus kaznakovi. The sequence continues at coordinate 8,466,822 of CM049809.1, read as the reverse complement.
GTGGCTCAGCACCTCTCGCCTGGCCCTGAGGCCCGCGGCCCCGGCCCCCGGATTGATGGCCCGAGTGGTAGAGAGGCAGAGCGGGAGAGCTGTGGGAGAGGAGGGGAAGGAGGGGAGCGAGCTGGGGCGAAAGGGGGTGGAGGTAGCGGGCTTCTCTAGGGGGCGAGCTCAAGGTGTGTTGCCATGGCAACTCAGAGAGGGAGAGCAGGGAGAAGCGGCGGCGTGCTGAGCTTGACCCGTACTGGTGGGGGTGGCAATGTGGGCCAAAACCGAGTGCACACACACACACACACTCCTACTGCAGGGCTAGGGGGGTCTCGAGAGCTCTTGCTTCCTACTCTTTCTTTTCTTTCTTTCTTACACACAAACAGCGAGTGCTGCATTGCTGAAACAATCCCAGGAGCCATCTCTCTACTTTCACACCATACACGCACACAGTGACTCACTCCGCAACGTTTCCTTTATACAACTTTCATTCATGCCCGAAAAGTTCAACCCAGCCCTCGTTGACTCGACAAAACATACACACGGCCTGACGGCAATACTGAGAGCAAAGTGGGGGACATGACTAACTCATCCGTGTTCTTTCCTGGCTGTCGATCTGATTCACACGTTTCCTATTATCTGCAGCAAATATTTCCGGAACGCTCTCTCTCCCGCTCTCTCTTTATCTGGCTGCCAAACGCGATGGAGTCTCCGGCTCCAGATATTTTTGGCAAACGTGAATGGCATATGGAGTTGACCAGCTTGGAATCTCCTATCAGATTACATAACAGTAGGACGCTGGATCCCTCTACCCTGCAGAAACCGACCTTCATGCAAACAAGCAAACAAACAAACTCTCCATCCAAAGCGCAAGCCACCTCTTCGCTCGTCTACTTCCTCCATTACTGTTGTGTGCATCTTAACTCATGGTGCGTCCTTGCTTATTCGCTGCCGTATACCCTGCTGGTGTGGTTGTCTTGTTGACTCAGGCTGGTGCACGGATGAGTGTGGTAAATTTCTACCAACTGTGGCTATTGACTCAGAGCTTAAGCGAACCATTGAGATCCATAGTCCTCTTAAAAGTGACAAAGCTGAGCTTCACATTTAAACCTGGTACCGTGTATATGAAAAATCATACTGACATACAAGTAAGCAAATGTGTAGGTGAATGTTTGGCAAACACATTGCAAGTTGTATCAACAACATGCATTCTTGCATTTCTATAGCGGTAACAAACTTCACTACTCAAGAAGAAGAGAAAGTTACTATCAAATGTCTGTATTTTTTAAATGTATTTGTCTTTATTTAGGTAAATATCTATAAATGTGTCAATATTGTAATGAACTTAAACTTGCTAATCAAAATTCTCTGTAAATTATTGCTTCGTGTGCCATGCAGAGCTGAATTGAGAATGCCTTTTAAATTCAATTCCTGATTTTGATATAAGGTAGCCAACATAATGTAGAATTCAAATGTCATAATTCAAATTAATTTAAATGACATAACCGCAATTTTGACTAGAAACACAACGTTTATTTAAAAAAAATTTATGCTTCAAAGTTTTTTAGATAGATAGATAGATAGATAGATAGATAGATAGATAGATAGATAGATAGATAGATAGATAGATAGATAGATAGATAGATAGATAGATAGATAGATAGATAGATAGATAGAAGTCTGCATTCATGTACAGTGTTTCAGGTTTAAGGGTTACTCTTACTGGGAGGTCTTGTCAATATCACACTCTTCATTATGACTGCTGCTTCAGGTCTCTGTGCGGCACAGAATCAAATTAGCTTTCCAAAGACTGATTATGCCTTGATACTACCAGGGTGCTCTCATCCAGCAACTTCATTACCCATAATGCACTACAGGAGCAGCTGCACAAGTCTCACATTCATCTCAACCAATGAATTGCCCCCTATAATAAACCAACCACATACTCTTCCAATCAAAGTGCTCTGTCCTTAACAAGAGCCAACCTCCTAATTCCTTCTCCACCAATCAGTACGTGTCAGCAGGTCTAACCCCCTATGAGGCAGGCTGGTCTGGCTGCAGTGTTGATGGCCACCCAGTGCTCCCACTGAGGCAGCGCTCTCTCATTTCCAGCACACACAGATAAAAAGACCGCACACTGTGCTGCAGATAGAGTCTGCAATCAAAAACAGAGCTCAAATCATGGATAAAACATGCATGTTTACCACATACAGACCTTGCCATGCCTGAAAAAATGGAACAAGACGGTTTTGACCGAGGCTTTTTCATGGCTTAAACAGTGAATTAAAGTGAATTAACCGAATTATTAAAAATGAATGTGTGTGACTGTTGCCAGGGCAAAAAATATGCGTGCCCATGCATACATACACACGCAAACAGTAACCCACCCACATCCTCTTGTACATACAAACCACCCTCGACCTCATAGTCATACACACTTGAGGACCTGATTGTTAGCGTGTAATATATGCACAGCTATTTGTGTTTTGAATGTTAATTGAATGCTGGAAAGTGCCGGTGGGGGAATAGTTCTAATCAGCATACCAATAAACCCTTCACATGATAAAGTCTTTATAAGAAGCACTTACTCCCATGGCCTCCATATACCTCAACAGTCACTGTACTCCTCCTCCTCTCTCCCTCACCCATCTCTTTCCTATCATCCGTGTGTCCTCGAACTTTCTTAGATGACGCGAATGCAAAACAGCCACGTTACAACTGAATCCAACACGTGTGACCATATGCTTCAGTGATTAAATAATAGTACATCTAGACTATAAAAACAAGGAAAGAGAGGCATGTGATGCGAATGCACGAGTCGCCATGGTAACGCAAAGGAATGAATAATACGCTCAATGAAGAATTATTACCCGTATAATAAACTCCTCAGAACAGCCAGGTGACTTGGCCAGGGCCTTGTTAAAAGCAAGAGAGACAAAGCAACACGTAGAAGACACAAATCTATATTTCAAGGTCAAAGTGAGCCGTAAGTCCTTTGCCAACTGCAAACTTTTATTGGAAGTGGACACACACGTGAGCGCGCCTGCGCTCGCACAGCCCCAGATTGCTAATTGCAGTATAGAGGGTAATTATGGCTCTGGTGAGTGGTCAGCAGAGTATGTGCTGGCCAGTGCTGTTGGCCGGACCTGGTCTTTGTGGGGTCTTATTGAATTTGAGGCCTGGTGCAGTGAATTTGGAGTTGGCTGAGCTGTTAGTCGGCTGCATACACACTGTCTGTCTCTCCCTAATGCTGCAATCTGCCACACGACTTTCCGAAGACATGACGGGTTGCTTTCGAACACAATGGCTGCCAGAGGACGCAGCTGCCTTTACTATTACAAACACACAATGGTCACATTCAGCAAAGTATGCACAACAGTCCTCTAAAAGGGACAACATGGCTCTGTAAACAATAAGCGTTTATGCTCTTTGTGCGCACATGCATGTGTACATTTATATAATATATGTATGCACGTGTGCATTAAATCCACACCCCTGGGTGCGCCGGGGGCTTTTTATCCACGCAACATCTCCCAAATGCAGCTCAAAAGCAATATCCATGAACCTTTCCACCACAATTGCTCATTGTCGGTTTGGCCCTTTGGGACACGGCGGATTCCTGGGACTTCATTTCTGTCCTCCCCCCTCTCGTTCAACCCATTGAACCCAAAACCATATCAGCTGTATAGAAAAACAATCGGAAAAGAATACCTCTATCACATGGACATTCGAACCACATCCTATACTTCCGAAAAACAGGTCGCCTAAGCCTACTTTCCACTTCCACGTCCTCTTAGCTTTCATCTGTCTCTTGTTTCTTTTTTCTGTATTAGGACACGTCTTCATCTTTGGTTGGCTGGTTGTGAATTATCTGCTCACTAAGGAAGGGGGGAAAATTCTGAGCAAATATGAGGAAGCAGCAGGATGCTAATAATGCACCTCCAGCTGTTCAAGTTAACCTGCAAATGTGTCCATCTGTACCTCCAGAGAAAGAGGTAGACAGAGAGAGAGAAAGATGAAATGCAAGAGAGGATAGAGAGGGACGGAGTTATACAAATGAAAGAGATTGAAAGGATAAATGCGCTCACATGAAAAAAACAACGATGGAGGTGGACATAAAATGGTGGATATTTTGAAAGAACTAAGAAAAGGGGGACAGTTAGATTGAAGGGAAGAGAGAGAGAGAGAGAGAGAGAGAGAGAGAGAGAGAGAGAGAGAGAGAGAGAGAGAGAGAAAGAGAGAGGGGTCCTGGCAGTAAGCCGGCTCTATGTGGATGATTATAAGCAGTCGGAGTGACCTTGCTGCGTCTGGACCGTCCCCGCCCCCTGCCCTGCATCCGACTGTGCCCTGCCTTTGGACCCTCACCCAGGGCCAAAACACACACCCACTGACATCCTGCTGGGGCCTCTAGGGAACATAAGGCACTGTGGACAGATCATATTAAACTAACACACACACTTAATATCTCACTAAATAATGCTTGCACATATGCACAAATCACACATTTAATGAAGACACTACATCATTTGTAGGTCATGTGTATGAACCTCTGCCAAAAACTCCCATGGACGCCCCCTCCTCTCCCTTCCATCACAATCTTTCCTCTCGCTGTTCTCAGTTAGTGCGTCTATAGACTCTTCCTCTGTAAATACTGTCATATCAAAGCTCTTCAGTGGCTGTTTTATGTGGATGTTTACAAACTGATCTGAGACACATCATCAGCACCGATGATCAGAGAGCTGAGACTGTTAGGGGAGTTCATTGAAAAGAGAAGAGCTGCGGTTCCCTACATATCTGCACGTATCTGTGGGGAGAGAGGGGAACGCTCGAGCGCAGCGACAAAGGGGAAGAATGGAGGACGGTGATGGAGAAGTGCAGAAATCCAGGTTATCAGAGCTGGTAAAAGTGTGATAAATGTAATTAAGGGATTAGATTAGTCACATCCGCTCGATCTGCTCACCTACAAGGGTGCAAAAACAAGTCTTTTTTGCAAGACTTTTTAATTAAAAGTGAAAACGCCGTTGTTTCTATGCCACTAGCGGCACCAGTGGAATTGCCAAAACAAGAGTTTTTAAACAGGTTTTGCAAAACACTCCTGCCGCCCCCTCTCCGCTGCCTGACACTATAGTGAACTCATAAAATGAACTGAATTGAATTTTCAATTAAAGAATTGTCTGTGAATTTGACATTTTCACATCGCATAAAATGTAACTGGAGAAATGTGGAATGGCAGGAAGAAGAATTTACTGAATTGTAGGTAACCATCAATCAATCTACCTGCCCGTCCATCCATTAATCTGGAATTTAAATGTTCTAAGATCATTTTTAAGGTTTAAAACTATTCTTACGATTTCAAGTGAAAAATACATATTAAAACACATGCACGCACGCACACATATATACAGCACATGCTATTTTTTATTTCATTTTCCATTGTTAGTTGTAGTTCCTTATATTCTATTTTCATTAGCAATTGTGCCTCATGTTTGGTACCTCAAATTCAAAATAAGACTCAAATGTAGCAATTTTCTTAACTTTTGGTCACATGATGTAGCTTTCCTGTCACAAACCCTTATGTTCTTCCTTTGACACAATTACTTTTAAAATCAATGGAGCGCAGCATTCTCTGACGTAGCATAAACTCTCGTCCTGCCCAAAAGACAATTTTTTGTTTAAACAGACAGTGTTCAGAAAGTTTTGTTTACACTCTCTGAAATGTCAGTCTACAAATGGTTTAGTACATATCTCCACTTGTCATTGAAAATATAATCGAAAAAATAATACATACACAACCTTGCTCATTACTGCGCTTCCTCAAATCACGTGCAGGAGCCGTGTTTGCGTCTCAAATGACTGTTCTATCCCCTGTGCAGGGCGCTGCCTTTGATGTAACTTAATGGAAAGGTTTCTTTCTGCAGATTAGGGAATAGGGAACGACTGAGCAGTTTGAAAGAAGGCCCATCTTCCCTCAGGACTGCAACATGCTCTATGCCTGCATGATATCTTCTCTACATGCCACTTCCTCTGAGCCTTCATCTCCCAGCATGCCTTGCCCAGCTCCTCTGAGTCTAAATCTCCCAGCATGCTTCTCCCCCCTACTCCACCCACAGAGACTGGCCAGGCCATAGTGCACCTGGGAGTTACCATGGTTACCCAAACCCATGTCTTTTGTGATGCTAGTATCACATACTCATATACAAACAAATCAATAAATAATGCTGTATTAATTATTCGAAGGCCAGGATTAAATATACATGTGTTTAGAGATTTGTTTGTGCATTCAGACAGCAGCAGGGCTTTTAAAACCGCCATCTTGGATACAGCATTCCCAATTCGGACCATGACTCCCAGATGACGCTGACGTACTTACAGACACAGAAAACAAAATAACTAATTTCCTACTGCTGGAGAGGCTTTAAAAAGTGTAAGAATGTGAAGGAATTGCCTGAAAAACAACTACAGATTCTCATATAGAATATCCCAAATGTTTCCTAAATTTTTATCGAATTTGTTTTCCAAATGCAATTTGAATGACAATTATTTTATGTACCGATTTAGACAGATCTAGTAGTTCTTAATACTAAGATGGCAGTATGTATTTTCCGGCTATGGTATTTACGGGAGGTCATATGCTCTGGACGTGTGCATCAAAAAAATAGCAAGAAATGAATTAAGATGAGGATCATACCTGACGCTGCTACTAAAGTGGCCGTTCTGAACAGTCCAGACGCTCTGTATTCATTTAATTATCTTTTTAAATAAGATGGGATGCCAGCAGTACTTGAACCACCAACTGTTCCCAGAAAGGTTTTGGCAAAAATATCTACATTCATAATGAAGGTGCACAGGGCAGAGAAACAAGACATTTAGCTTTAGTTACAGCAGCCGGCAAAGGTCAAAATAAACCAGGTGAAGTGTTATAAAAAATAATATACCCCAGACATTTCTTTACAAATGGGAATAGATAGCAGTCCCCTGAGTTTGTCGAAAATAAGTAATTCATTTGCTCTATAATTCTTACAGAGGTTGTCTAATTTTCCACAGGCGTGCTCAAATCAGGATTACAAATAAAACACAAATTTACCTGATCTCCTCAGGGAAAACTAGTCCCGTCCAAATAGTTATTTTGTCACTTTTACTAGAATTTTTTTCCCTTTCTTTCTGACTCCTCACAACTCCCTCACGCGTTCTTTCTGTCCCAGACAGACTGTTTGAAGGTGAGCAGAAACAACCACAAAAAAACACAAGCAACCACAAAGAAACACCAAATACTAATATTAATATCAGGGTGTCAAAGATTTGAGTTATTACAGATGACAAAGCATTAATCGGGTGAGCATAGGGCGTGTTCCCCTGAGGGGTGACACCAAACTGGATGTTCAAAGACCCCAGTCGAATAAAAATCAATATTAATGCGCACACATCCAGAACAAAGGAAGTATGTCAGTGCTTCTGTTTAGAGGATGCTTTTTCATCCTAACTTAAATTTTTTTAAACCATCGTTCATTCCCCCACTGAGCGGAGGGAGGGGGGTGTTTGCCCCCCTGGGAGAACTCATCTGTCCCACCTAAAGAGTCCTCAGTCAAATCAAAGCTCCCAGCAGCCCAAGGGCCCTAATTCAACATGTCACATCCACACTCACGGGAGTGAAATGAGAAGGACAGCACAGGGGGGATGCATACTCTACTTTCCCCACCCCATTTCTTTCACTTTTCCTTCCCATTTTTTACACTGTGTTTACCATCTTCATTCTTTTCGACTTTTTAAGGTCCTGGACCTTGGCAGACAGATTTGGATCAATCTTTGGTGCGAGTCTGAAAGCATGTTTTAACAAAAATAACGCATTTATTAATTTATCTTAATGAAAGAGAATCAGATCTAGTTTTTTACTTTTCTTTTTCTTTGTTGTTAAAATCTAGGTGTCTTTGTAACATATTTTTTACAATTACTTTATTCATATTTGCTCATAATACATAAACTAATGTTAACATTATACAACTTGATATGTTAAAAATGTAATAAAAGTGTTGGTAAAAAAAAGGTTTAAAATAAAATCATATGGTCAAAAAGTGGCAACTTTTCCCTCCAAATACAATAACGAAACTCGCAACCTCAGAACGACACCAAGAGTTAAGCTGAGGATCAGCGGTCGGTCTAATTTCATTGGAGGTGCGCGACAAATTTGTCAAACACATGCAAGCTACACATACATGCAAACAGCGCACACACACACGCACAGATGCTCGCGCACACACAGGCCAGATGGAGCAGGCGAGGCAGGGCCGAGTGCCTGTGCACCTCATCCGTATGCTGCGTTTCCTCACTCCAGCGATGGCTCCTCAATCGTTACGTCTCGGATTTGAACTCCTGAAACGAGCGGTATTGTTGTTTTGCCGTCTGCCCTCCCTCTCTCTCACACTCATCAAAATAACATCTGTTTACATCTATGCAAACACCTGACAGGCAGCTGATGCCCCTTCTCTACCCTCTGCTCTAACAAAAGCTTAAAAAAACAAAGGCGAGGGAGGGCGAGCCTAGAACCGGAGCACATCTGTGTGTACAGCCACTGGCCTGATCCAGATGTGGGCTGCCGAGCACTGTAGGCGAAAACACACCTGGACACATACAGCAGCAAAACAAAGGGAAAGGGGGATCACAGCCCCCCTGCTCCAGACTATCTATTCTCACTCTTTCTCTCCATTTCATTTAAAAGGGAGCAAGGAATTGTCCTGTCCATGTATGGTGGCCAGTTTCACCTACAAATCGAATGCACAAAATCAGCTTATTCGTGGGCTAATTCTATAACTAAAGAGGGAAAAGGAGTGTGAAAGTCTCACAAACGGCTGTCTCCCTCAAACCTCCCACGGCTGCCCATGCTTAATCCCCCATGATGCACCGGGGCACTTTCAGAGCCACTGAGACCCACACTGGCACTGAGGGCTCACACACATACGGCCATCCAGATGCTATGGGTAATTAACCTACCTCTGTGAGCGAGCGCGTGTGTAAAAGTATGAGAGACAGACTTTGTGCGTGCGATAGAATCATTGCCATTATAAGACGACAAAAGAAAAAGGCACGACGGTCACGAATGTGCACTAGCCTAAAGAAACACAATCAGTTGAGACAAAAACACGAGCGCACACACACCGCAGCAGTTGAAGAGTGAGATCAGGGATGAATGCATGCTGTGGCACAGGGGAGGCAGTTCTGGGCTTGGCTATGCCCAGGGTCTTAATGACTTAATTGAGGTAATTATTTGGATAAGAAGTCCAATCACCTGCCTCTTTTCCTCAAGGTCCTCATCAGAAGCTAATTAAAGAGCCGCTCCCAGCGCGAGTCCGACCGGTGCTACGTCAGAGGGCTAAGAACTCGGTAAAGAAAGAGTAAACTCTCCACGCACCCACATCTCGCTCGTCTCACCAACCTCCTGCTGACCTCTGCGCTGCTATTCAAATTTGTAGCTTTCTGGCTGTTTTCGAAATCTTAAAAAATGCTCTCGTTTTCGAGACAGGGAGGCATCAAGGCATTTTTTATAATGCAATGTTTGCATAAAATTGATTCTACTTAGATACTCACCATTTTTTCAACACATGCTTCGGTCTCTACTGAAAAGTGTTGTATTCATTAAATATTTGTCTATAAAACTAAAGCAAAAGTCTTCAACGACGGGTCTGATGCCCCCTAAGTGGGCCATGGTGGTACTGAATGGGGTAATTTTTGTAGAAAAAAAGAAAAGAAAATACGCACGAAACAAAAATTTTAAGGGAAGTCCAACCAAAGATGAAGTTAAGATGATTTTTCATTGGCCCCCTTTATTAAAATATATGACAGAAAATTAAATGTATAAATATATAGATCTGTGATTATTTTAATGGTTTTGCATTATAGGAAATTATGTGAATGTATTAATATGCTACTATTAAGGTGCACCAGGTAAAAACATGTTTTAATTGTTTATGATCTAAAGTATACTTGATTTTAAATCATTATATGTTATGTTTTGGTGCCTTTGAAGTTAGTCTGTTAAAAGAATAGTTCACTCAATTTATCTGCACTCATGTTGTTTCAGAAAAAAGGAAGTAAAAACACAATAAGAAAATTGAGTATGGCCACCATACAAGGACAGGACACAATAAGAAAATATTAAGTAACTTTTAGTTTTATGAAGCCATGTGAACTTGAAATCCAAATCAGTCGGATTCATAAATGAATGAATTCAGAATGAATTTGACTCAAAAGAAGACAGTGTACGAGTCTTACGGACCACTTTATGATACTTTACATTTATTTTTCATCAAGTCTAACAGTCATTACGTGAAAAAGAGTGGACAGAACATTCTTCAAAAACGCAACTTTTGTTTTCACCACAAGTCAGTCAGTCAAAAAAAGGTTTGAAACAACACAACAGATTTTTCATTTCTGGGTGAACTATCCCTTTAAGACCTTGCCAGCTGCCTTTGGTTTCTATCCTATCATTCTCATCCACATCTATTCACTCCTGTAATCGCCCATCGGCGGATTCTCAAGTCTTCTGTTTTCAATTTCTCCTTCCTTTGCACATTCTTATCGTTTACCTCTCATGCCTCATGATTTCCTGTCTCATCCTCGCCCGCTCCTCACCTCTCTCTCTCTGGCGAGGTGGCATGTAGTGAAGAGAGGCCTCTCTCTCCGACGGCAGCTCTGCTGTGCTGGTTTAATTGCGACAGCACCCTCATGAGCGGCTGGAGCTGGGGCCGCCTCAACACCTCCGCAGAGTGTTCAAGGGTAACCAGCAGGGGTCTACCACCCCCTTACTCTATCTCTCTCCCTCTCTTTCCTATCTCTCACACACACACACACGTATACACATAGACACACACATGAACGCAGTGGGCCCCTCAAACAGGCGCCCAGAGAGTAGCCGTCAAACACTCACTCCTCACATCTCATTAATCAGCTCCCAACATCAAACAGCAACGCTGCTGCTTCCCGGGGGCCTGCCCGTCCGCCCGCCTCACACTGTTGTGTCTATCGTGGCAAATGCATTTCTGTTTCTATTGTGTATGTGCATGCGTGGAGCATACCGAGTGCGCCAAGTCTGTTTTGGCCAGTTTGTGTTGGATAATGAGCTGAGTTGAGACTGTTGAGTTGAGTTTAGCAACTGTTGCCGGTGTCTGGGTCAGGTCGTTTTTTTACGATAGTCCGCTCGCCTGTTGCAGTGTGTTTTATAAGCATTCAGCGCATGTACTGCGTGCTCTTCCCTATGGCTCTGTGAATAAAATCCCACACTGTCTCTCCTCTGATTGGACAGGAGCAGATTCGCCTTTGCATTGGCAGTTATTGCGTGAACACACGTGTCAGACCAACGTTTTGCCTTAGACAAACGCTCCACCGTCACAAGGTTGTTGTGAATTCTTTGTCACATATCTTTGTGTTGTAAATTGAGATAATGATAATCATGATAATGTTTAAATGATTTAAAACAAGTTATTTGAAAATCAAATCTCTGTATGCCATGATCGTTCTCTTTTTTTATGAATTTGCAATGTTTGCACAACAACCCGTTTACTAAGATACTGTATTTTTTGACATACATTTTTTAAACATAAATAAGAAAAAATGTATTCTAGTCCATACATTTTCATTTAGTCATTTAAAGCATAGAATGTAAATAAAATGGAATGCCATCGCTTTTTAATGAATTTTTATGAATTGCTATATAATGCAAAAAATTGATTATTGTTAATAAAAACTATTAATTCAATATAAAATATTGCACAATGATAAAACATATATATATATATATACATACACAGTACATATATTAGGGGTGGCATGGTACATTGTATGCCTTTCGGTTCGGTACATGAGGCCTGACAACGAATACAGGCAATTCACCCCCAATCCAGAAGGGGGCGCCCGCAGTAATGCAACACTGTTTGATAACCGCCAGCAGAAAAACAGCAAATGCCATGAGTTGCGCACTTGAAAACAAAGCCCCCTAGACAGTGACCATGTGCTGATTCTGAACGGGTCTCTCACATGACACATGACGAAAGAGTGGACTGTATTATAAAATTGTATGCTGATATTATTATATGTATATATGTATATATATATATATATATAATAATATTCAGTATTACTACTGTGCTACTCTCTATTCAAAATAAATGAAAAGAAACAGAGCATAGTAGATTTGTTTTTTTTTTCCTATTGTACCGAAATCGCATCGAACCGTGACCCCCGAACCGTGACATTTGTGTACCGTGCCACCCCTAATATATATACACAGTATACACACACACACGTAAATATATATATATATATATATATATATTGGTGCTGTCAAAGTTAACGCGTTAATGCAAATTAATTTTAACGCCACTAATTTTAGTAACGCATGATTAACGCAGCACGCATTTTCTGTTTGACCCATGGCCTAGCCCGTACTACTATAGATGGAGAAATGGAAATGGATGGAGATTCTGAAAGTGTTGCCAACTTAGTGACTTTTCAGACCACTTTAGCAACTTTTTTTAAGAGCCTAGCGACCAATCTTTATAGGGTTTGCCCAAACGTTATTTAGTTTCTGAGACTCGCTGGTAGTGCCGCGCGAGCGCGAGGTGTCTCTTTCCGCTGTGCACACATCTCTCTCTCTCTCTCTCTCTCTGCATCTGTTCTGTTCAGCGCGTGTCTGCGAGGAACAGCGCTTTTAGTTAAAACAGATATTATGTTGCTTGCTTCTCTAATTTAACATGCAAGTACAGCTGACATCACAGCACAGCTATTGTCATTATCTTATGTATAGCCTATTTGATTTTATCAAACGATCTTGGAAGGGAGAGCTGGTTATTTAGTCCTAATGGGTCACGTTTTAGTCACTATTTCATATTCATGCCATTGTCTGACAACAGAAACAGTCAAATATATAAATGAAAACAGGTTTATTGAGAATTTAGCTGCATCAAAGTACAGTACGTGGGCAGAGAGAGGCAAACAAATGTAATAATAAATAATAAATGCACATTTTGCATGTTCAGAAGAAGATCTGCCCTGTCCTGAAAAAATGTAAACCGGTTTGTGTAAGTAAATTGCTCAGTGCAAAGAAAGAGAAGTAATGGGAACCTGACATTTCTTTTATCATGTCTAATAGACATGAACAAGATCTTTAAAAAACATCTATGCCTTTGAAACATGTCTAGTCTTCATGCTCTATGTTGACTATGGTTTCAATAATAATAAACATATATTGCATAATGCATCCATATTTGTCATTGCCCATGTTGATTAGAGTATTAAAAACATGAGAAGCATTAATTTGAGGTATATTTAGAACAGATAAAATTGTGCGATTAAGTTGCGATTATTCGCGAGTTAACATATGACAACAATGTGATTAATCAAGATTAAATATTTAATCAATTGACATCCCTAATATATATATACACACACACAGTTTATATAAAATATAAACTATATAAATATAATATTAAAATATAAAATAAAGATATATAAAACATATTTAAAAAATATATGCTGTATATGATGATATAAAATATATCAATATACTGTAAATACAATGTACAATAATACTTGTATGTATATATATATAAAATACACACGTACACACACACACACACACACACATTACACACACACACACACATTATATTATATAAGATTATATTAAATAAAATAAATATATATTTATGTATTAATTTTATACGCAAATCTGTTGGAAAATAAATATATATTTTTATGGTGGGTCAGTGAAAATATTAACAGGGCAATAACAAATCACTAACTTCCTCAGCGTCTTAGTTCTGAAGGCGTGCTGGTGTCAGTCACGCACTCGCACCTTAATACGATCCATTTCCAGTGGTAGTCACCTCTAAATGACACTAAAACATTATTCCCCGCATTGACTTCCCCCTTTTATGAGTGTAGCACACAAACAGGGCGATTAGACAGCAGCTGAAGGTTCCATCAGCATTTGAGCAACGATTTGCCTCTCCCCAGCTGCAGCCCATTACAGGAGGGAATGAATTAATAAACCAGTGAGGGGAGGGGAAGAGCAAGAGAGAGAGAGAGGAGAGAGACTCTAGAGTGCATCTAGCCTCAGAGCTGGCCTGGCTGGAGAGCTCATCTGAATATGGGCCTCGTTAGCAGGTATGGCTCACAGGCAGAGAGACAACGCACACACAAACAAAAACACACATACAGAAAATGAATAACAGCATAAATACAAAAAGTCATAAAGTCTTGTAGAGAGAGGCTCAGCGTCTAGGGAAAGAAGCAAGGCAGAAGAACTTGGGGAATTTAGAAACAGCAGACTACTTTTATTATCTGCTATGTCAAGATGCAACACTGGTATCTCACAACGACTAGAAGGATATAATACATTCAGACCCTGATATATAGAGTTACTGTAGAGGAAAGCTATTAAGTGTGCCAGTTTAGTGCACTGTAAGGCCCTCAACATACACTATGCTAGTATGTCAATGCAAATGCATCTAGCTTGCTGTTCATAATGCAACTGAAGTACATTTTGCATGGGCAAAATTGTTGCATATGGTTGCTGAGCAAGTTAGTAAAAATGTTGACATGTTTATACCTTGCTTTCTAAAAAGCAACACTGCCATAGGGTGTAAGCCAGTGTAAGCCAGAGCGCAAAGACGAACTAGAGTACAGTAGGGACTTTTCAATCACTAATGAAGTAGGTATGGAGAGTTGTAATATCCCAGACATCCTATTTGTAGTACATCCACCATGCTGGATGTTGGCCTATGACTTACAGTACTAACAACATACGTTAAAATAACTGTAGAACTTTGATAAGTACATTTGCTTGTTACCTATAACACCTTTACTTGAAAAGAATCATTACATTTTCCGAATCTGATGTCTACTTAGCTTTCATGGGGTACAAAATGTCCACTTGCTGCACACATCAGCATCTTATGGGATGCAGAAGGTGATTCAGATATTGTCAGCATACTTATTCATGAATACTGCGGGTTCTGATTCATTTGATGTGCATTTTGCATTCTACATAGCAGGACACTATTTGCATTGAGTCAAGAGTGGCATAGCTGAACGTCCAGCAGTGTAACGGTGGTAATGGCATCCAGACGTTCGGCACACACTCACACACGCCTGCCAGCACAGAGGAAGTGCCAGCGCCACCCGTAACCTGATATCCACTCACAGCTGTCCAAACACCACAGAGAGAGAGAGAGAGAGAGAGAGAGAGAGAGAGAGAGAGAGAGAGAGAGAGAGAGAGAGAGAGAGAGAGAGAGAGAGAGAGAGAGAGAGAGAGAGAGAGAGAGAGAGAGAGAGGAACCCTCTGGGGGTCTGGGGCAGGCTGGTGCTCCCCACAGTGTAGGGTGCATTCTTTCCTCTCCTCTCTCCATCCTCCCCCACTCTGTCTTTCTCCTTCTCTTCCTCTTCTCTCTCCCTCTCTCTTTTTCTCCCTTGGCACCTCTTCCCCCTCCCTGCTAATACCACAGTCTGCTGTGCAAAGTTGGGCCAATCACTGGGGCATCTGGGACCTGGCTCAGGGTGGGGGGTGCAGAGACACATGATCATTGCCGCATGTGTGTGTGAACGCGTGTGTGTGTTGGAGCGGGGTTTAGGTTTTTATGCCTGTTTATCCTTTTGTGTTTGCGGGGGACTAGCAGCAATCTGGGGGTCTGTTCACATTGTTTTGAGTCTGAGAAGGAATGTTCATCTATTTGTGCTTTTGAATGAATTTATGAGTATATAGTTTGGGGATAAAATTATCTTTAAAAGTAAACTAAATATGACAAAACATCCTTTAGGGACATACTTATTTGGGGGAAAAAAATCCATAAATTAAATAAATAATTTGTTACACATATACAAATATGATACAAATCTAAATAATAAAAACCATAAGTTCCCTTTGGGGATGTCCTCATTTGGAAAAATGATCCATAAATTATAATTTTACCATCTCATATTTATATATAAAAGTGAGCTAAATATAAGAAAATTAATATCTAAAATATAAATATAAAAATACTACTATATTATTAATCAGTAACGATAAATACACAGTCTATAGTATGTTCCTATTTAAATTGCTAAATACACACGTGTTTGATAATCTATGAAACCGAAATCTACCTGACTATAAAGATTACATGTTGTGGCATTCACATACCACTGGGTGTTGTCTGTCATGTGTTAAAATGTAAGGGCCGAGGCTAAATTCTTTGTATTAATGTGTGTGTGTGTGTGTGTGTGTGTGTGTGTGTGTGTGTGTGTGTGTGTGTGTGTGTGTGTGTGTGTGTGTGTGTGTGTGTGTGTGTGTGTGTGTGTGTGTGTGATGCGAAGCTCTAATCTGGCTCTTGGATGATGGTGTCAGTGTGTGCTCTCAGCTCTCTCTCCTGGGGTTGGTGACAGTAAAGTCTCTCTAATCCCCCCCAGTCCCTGATACACAACACACCTCCCGCTGCATGCTGATGAGCCTTTCTCAACCCACACATGCTTGCACACCACGTGCATACATATGCAATCCCGCATGCGAGCTCAAACGTCAAAAGTTTCTCTCTAACCGAGGCAATGTAAAGTCACTTACAGATAATGTGTACATATGCAATGAGTTGTTGTGTTCTTTTTAAACATTAAGGAAATCTACTAGCAGTTTCTGCATTAAAATTGTTTTAATTTACCCTACACCAGTTTTTTATGCAATGTACTATGCAATGCAATGTGCAATGTAGTAGGGACATATACAGATGGAAAGACTGTAACACTTTGTCCAAACCAGGTGCGATGCGTTCAAGTGACAACGATAAAATCTTTTAAAGTATCAACATACCACTTGTGACATACTATTGGTTACTTCTTTCATTTTTGGTCCCATCACACTACTGTAGGTGCACCAAACAAAAAATGTTCTTACTGGCTTCACTTCAGAGCGAAAGAGAGATGAAGAAGGAAAAAGACAGAAATAGAGTAAGAAGAAAAAGAGCGATGAGGATTAGAAGGAAAAGAGAGAAAGCAAAAAGGGACCATGAGAGCGACCCAGGAGCACGTCAGAGGCCTATCAGTAAAAGACAATGCTCATTTGCAGCACAAGTCAGGACCCTGCAGACGACCCGGGCTGAAAATGAATGGAGAAGCAGGGGGGTGAAGGAGCCAGGAGAAATGAATCCTCTAAGTCAGCCCCTCCTCTCCTCACGTCCATCTGAAAGAAAGGAGCAGGCCAAGACGAGGAGGAGAAGGAGGGAAAGCTGGAAAAATGGGAACCAGTGGTTCCTCCTCGTGGCTCCAAGGAGCGGGATTTACACTCCCATGGTTGTAAGAGAGACAGAGATAGATGATATTATAGCAGGAAAGCAGTGGTCCAGAAGCAGAGAGAATCATTAATGGTTATCAGAGAGGCGCAGAAGTCCCCCATCCTTGACTGGGCTTGAGAGCGTTCCTGTCTGGGTCTGTTTCCATTAGTAAGAACAGATTCCTAGTCTGGTTCCATCTAATTACGCCGCACCTCACTACAAATGTTAAACTCTGCGGGGCCTTTTAGCAAGTGAGCATGCCACTCAAGGCTGGATGGGAAACAGAAGCACCTCAAGTCCGCAGAAAGTAGACCTGAGATCCAACACAGGTGCAGGGAGCACCTGCAGCCCACGCCATCCATCAAAGCCAAACACCTGCCTTTAGAAAACACTTCTTCTCCTGACTAACCCTTTTTTTCCTGCCCTATCATCCCCCTTCCACCTCAGGAGCTCCACAGCCCAGCTGGATCGAGTCTTTCTCCACAAATCAAAAGAACGGCTTGTGTAAAGTCCGTGTTGTCAGGCGTTTGTTTGGTCTTGCCTTCCCAGCAGGCAGTGCGCCGGTAGCCTTTTGGGAGGGGGTGGGGGGTACAGCGTCGACCCAGCCAACCCGGCTCAGCCAGTCCTGACACTTCTGACCCCATCTCACCCAGGACCTGCTGAAAGCCCCGTTTTGCCCCTTCGAAATAGAGCAAAAATGCACAAATGTACACATACCGATGACTTTTATATTGATGAAAGATGCGAAAGAGATACACAAACACGACAACAACAGCACAGACCTATAAAAAAGACATGCAGACATAAAAAACACCCACAATTCTAAAAACAAAGGAACCCATATCCCTAGGGTGGGCTGAGCTGTCGGTGTTGAAAAGCAGTGTGGACTGGACTAAGGGGAGCGAGGACATGTTTGTGCGAGGGAGTGTGTGTGTTTTGTTGTGTTTTCTGAACAACTGTCATTGTTCAGTGCTTGTTGGTGAGGGCGTCTGCGTGACAAAGCCTCCCCAGTTGGCTTTACCACAGAGACCCACTGACTTCAGCCTTCTCAGCAAACCCGAGGCCTCCTGTGACTGTGCATGTGTGTGTGTTTGTGAGAATCCGAAATTCCGGCAAACCAACTAAATATGTCAGAACATTGAGAAAAGTGTCAAATCGTTCTTTTTCCCTTCTGGAATCCTCACAGTGTGTGTGTGTGTGTGTGTGTGTGTGTGTGTGTGTGTGTGTGTGTGTGTGTGTGTGTGTGTGTGTGTGTGTGTGTGTGTGTGTGTGTGTGTGTGTGTGTGTGTGTGTGTGTGTGTGTGTGTGTGTGTGTGTGTGTGTGTGACAGATTGCACAGATACTATTTTAACTGAACTGAGCTGGACGATGACATAACTGAATTCAATAATGAAATGCCTTTAACAGAAAAATTTACTGTTATCATTTTACATTAGTGATACACTATTTTCCTATTTTTATATTGTGCAGTTGCTTTGACACTGAGTGCGAGTGCGTGACAGACTGAGTGCGTGTGTTTTCACTTCAGACCTGGCTGCAGCTGTACAGACTCCCTTCCACTCGACAAAGGGGAAAAAGCCTGCTTATCAGCTTATGTTAACAGTGTAGCATTTGAATTCAAAATATTGAACTGCTACTATCATGAAACAAACACTGACGGCACTCCTGCTGCTGTAATGTGCTCTGTGACCTTAAAATTGGATCTGGGCCCATCTCGGAGACAATAAATCTGCTTTAAAGCATCTCACAAGTAAAAAAAAAAAACTTCTCGAAGAATTCTTAAAGGGAATTCTCTGATGGTAGATGGTAACCCTTATGCTGATTACACAGGGTAGGACTGCATAGTGTGATAGTGTTTACTGTATTATATACAGTATTTGTTATGAAATACCATTTTCAGTTAAAAAGGGAAATAATCGAATGAGATTATACTTATATTACTTACATGTATAAAAATAAGCATTATTGCATGTAAATACAACAATATAAAATGTTACAGGAAATTATAATTAAATGTAATTTATTTTAAATTAATTTCAGTTTTAATATGTAAAAGTTTAGACTAAGACTGACGTAATTTGATCATAAATACAGTAAAATCAGCAACTTCATAAAATATATTATTCCTGATTTTTCAGTGACAGATTTTCCTTCAGAAATCATTTTAATATGCTGATTTGGTGTTCAGGAAATATTTCATAATGTTGAAAATGGTTGTGCTGCTTAATCGTAATACATAAATTGTAATACTTTTTGATTCTTTGATAAAAATAAAAGTTTAAAAGAACAGATTTCAGTTGAAATATAAATATTTTGTAACATTAGAATGCCTTTACTGTCACTTCTGATCAGTTTAATGCATCCTTCTGATCTTTGACGACTTAGACACACAACCTCAGTAAACATTTGCTGGTAGACCATCTCTCTAGCCTGCAGCTCCTCTCCATTAATGTCCATGCCGCTGCGATGGTGGGGTGTGTGGGTGAACGGTGGTGGGGCTGCTGGGTCGTAGCTCCTGGAGTTGGGTGAGAAAGTATGTGGAGGGTGACAGCTGCGTGGGCCCCTCCCCGCCTGCACCCGCTGGGGGTTCTGCTGTACTTCACTCTGTGGACGGGAGCCTCTTTTAATCTACCAGCGGGGCTCCACAGCTGCTGTAAGCTAGCCCAAAAACGTCTGCCTGTCTAAAAAACCCACGCTCCCCCATTCTCTGTAACCCTTACACAACTGAGCCTTCCTCTCTTATCTTCTCCTCTCTCTTACTCCCTCTTCTTCACTCTAGATTCACGCTGTCAGTCAATGCAGGGTGATCCAACCACACCAGAGGAGATGAAAAACAAGAACTTCCTCTCTTGCACAACTATCTAGTACAGAAAAATGCATTCGAAGCCATAGTTATAAACTTTGCCAAAGAGAGATCTTGCTACATGTACGTTCATAAATATTATGATTATTGCCATAAGTTTCATCTTCATTCATCTAGTTTAATAAATGCTATTTTTAAATGCTATTTTCTTAAATTATTGAATATATGAATTTAATTTAGTCGGCACTAAATTATTTTTAATTAATTTAACAAAAAATAAAAGTGTAGACTAAATTAAATTAAATTAGGTTTTACTTTATCCTGTTCTAAAATGTATTTTAATTGATTCATTTTTAATTCAAATGAATCATCTGTTCACTCCATTTGCACTACACATTGTACATAAAATTATACTCCTTTCCTCTATTTTATTGAAAGCACAAATGTAATTGTTTAATGCCATTTATGCACACTACATTGAAACTGACAGAGGTAGAGTAGAGTGAGGTGTAAGGTTGAGTTTAAGTTACACTCTTTCCTCTTGGATGTTCTCTTGCTGTCTTATCCAGCGAGTGAAGAGAGCCAGAGATCCGCAGAGGACTCCAGCCTCACTCCCCTATTTACATTCCAGGTCAAATCTCCCACCAACAAGGTCAAGAGCACGAGAGAGACAGAGGGAAAGTCTGGGGAAGAAAAGGAGGAAAGAAAGAGAACGAGAGCGAGCCAACACATTTCACCTGTTGTGCCCCCCTAACTGAAAATGGCAGTGTTGGGCACATCATGCAGGCAGTTTGGTTTCATACCAATCATGTTAAAGGGACAGTTCATCAAAAAGGAAAATTATGTCCTCATTTACTCACCATTACGTGGTTTCAAAGCTTGTGTGTCTTTTATTTCTTTGTGGAACACAAAACAAGTTATTTTTTAAGAATAATTTGTCTGTATAATGGAAGACAATGGAGTCCAAAACAACATTGGACCACACTGACTTTTATTGTGTGGACAAATGTACAGACATTAAAAAAGATATACATATTTTTGTGCTCCTCAGAAGAAAGTAAGTCATGCAGGTATGGAATTACATGAGTGTGAGTAAATGTTGAGAGAATTTTCATTTTCAGGTGAACTGAATCTTTATCTGTCTTTACACACAAAACCCAAAGGTGAAGTAACAGACCACAGCATGGCTCCGCCCACAGTGAAATCTCATTGGACTCCAGGACATTATCCATTATCCGTTGTAACCCGAAAACACAAAATACAATGCATAATAAAAAATGCAGGTAAAAATCCTGTGTAAAAATCAATACAGAAAATTCATTCATATTAACATAGTAGATTGTGCCCTATTTTACTGACTTTACTTAGAGTATAGCACACTAACTACTATCACACTTCTTAAAAATACAAATGTTCAGAATGTGTAGTTTTACTTGTTTACTAGCTAATAAAAAAAACTTACATTTACATTTATGCATTTAGCAGACGCTTTTATCCAAAGCGACTTACAGTGCAGTCAGGCTATAAAACATTTTTTTTTGTCATTATGTCAAAACTTAAATTGTAATAGTTAAAAAATGTGTACGATTTCAAAAATTCAATGTATTTAAAAATAGTTATTTACATTTGAATATTGTATTATGTATTTATATTATTTTGCGAACAAATATTAATTAACACTATATTTTTTGCTAAGATTTGATGCAGTGACAATTTTTTTTGCAACTTTTAGCAACAAATCAACCTTCCTTTGGTAACTTCCACATCTCAGGAAATTACTCCATCATGCCAATATGTACACAATCTTGACATGTGAACATACTCGATCATTCCCTCTCTACCTTCCACACACAAACACGCATGCGGGGGTAAGACATGTTTTCATGTGTCCTTCGCAAACCCTCCTGCCACATCTTTCCCAGCCTCAAACTCAATTAGTAAATTAGTTCCACATGACTGGGCAATAAACAGCGATCAGGGAGCTGATAAACACACACTCCACACCCCATTAAGAATCACCTCCACTCTGGAAACACACCTCTCCTGATTCACCCAAACCACACACACACACCTAACTCTCCCAGGCATCGCCAACCACTGCGCACTGTCTGCCTTCGCCTCGCTCTGCACTCGGAGCTAGCGACGCTACCCGGGACAGAAACCAATTACACTCCAGAGACCAAGACAGAAAGAGAGTAGGATGAAAGGATGAGACATTAGTCCATCGACACCTCCTCTCTGTGTCACACATTAAATCCATATCGCAAATGAAGCGTTATGGCCGAATCGGATGCAGTCACTGCCGCTAATAGGCAGACCGCAGGCAGTCCGAGGGCGCGGGGGGCTGTCACTGAGGTACAACCCTCTGATGGAAGGAGCGAGAGAGGGAGGGGAGTCGACAGAAACGGCGGGAGATGCAAACAGGAGGAAACTTTTAAATTATGCGCTGTGAAAAATGCGTTTGACAGAACATCAAGTGCCATCACATCCTACTTCTGCTCGCACACATGTGGAGATAAGTCCCTCGCCTGCAAGAATGCACAGGCACTCTGGTACCCGCGGCCTGTGTAAACGAACAGTCGTGCACACACAAACGTGACGCGTAAATGCACAAACAAACACTCTGGCGTGCACGCACGCGTGTGTGTATGTGTGTATTTTGACAGGGTTCAGAGAATAGAACAGTTTGCGATAACAGTGGTTAAAGCACTTAAGCTGCTGTAATTAGAGTGTGACTGAAGATCCGCATTTATCAGCCGTTTCAAAGAACAGCATGAGCGGGATCAACGGCGGAGACGAAACAGCCCTGCTCCCAACCAGGCTTTTATACTTCTGCAGACACATTCACGCGGTATGGCAATCTATCCAGAATGACATGCTCTAAACTCATGTCCTCTATCGGACGGCCGTCAGGAGTCGTGGGCAGGGAAGGATAGACCTCTTGGCCCAGGGCGGAGAGCTCAGAGCCAGGGCATGGTGTGAGATATGGACCTGCGTATCGCTCCAATCCGACAGCCAGCGAGATGGCAGGCTCTGGGCTTAACGCAGCGAGCCAGCCTGTACCCAAAGGCCTGCTCTCATGTTGGATTCAAGCCTGCATTCTCTAATGGTAAAAGTACTCAGTCACTTCTAACTACACAGTCTTTGTCTTCCTCAGCAAGAAGGGAGAACATGATCCCTGACATCCTATTACAAGAAGGAGGAGGAGGAGGAGGAAAAAGACGGGTATGGGACAAGAGAGAAGGTTGAAAGGGTCTAAAGTGTCCCTCTAAAGCACACAATATTTCAGCATTTATATGTATAAGGTAGCTCTAGTACTTTTATATGATAATATGCATGGGTTAGTGAGAATAGAAAAAAATACTATAAAGTAAAAAATAAACAATTCAGACACAATTATAAAATGTGTATATATATATATATATATATAGAGAGAGAGAGAGAGAGAGAGAGAGAGAGAGAGAGAGAGAGCTGTATACAAGCTGTTATTGCATCAGTGATTGAACATGCATTACCTATATGAACATCACTGTATGTATGTATATATATATATATATGTACATACACACACACACACATATATATATATATATATATATATATATACACACACATATATACATATATATATATATATATATATATATATATGAGCATCACTGATACATTTGTTGGAGCATAATAAATAAATTATGAAGAATATTTTTGACAAAAATAAATGAATAAATTAAATAAAAAATAATATAATAATGAATCAATAATAAAATAATATATAGCAATATACTGTATATTATAGATAAGCAGACTGGTGGACGGACAGAGAGACAAAAACATTATTTCGGTAACACCAACGAATGATAAAAATGGGTAGAATCAGAGGAGGACAGGATATAACATTACATAAAAGCAAAAAGGTCTGTTTATCCTGATATGCCAATACCCTACAGCGCATAAAGGAAGTGACCTAGGGTCATCACAATGACACTAGACTGTGCCTCACAGTTTACCTGTGTAAAGTGTTGCCATGGCTACAGGATGCAGCATGCAGTGTGTGTGTGTGTGTGTGTGTGTGTGTGTGTGTGTGTGTGTGTGTGTGTGTGTGTGTGGATAGCTGACAGGTGGAGTGGGTGAATGTGGCAGGGCTCTTGGATGTGAAGGGCTCTCACTCCTCATCCCCTCAACTCCTGTCTTCCCTCTCTTCCTCTCTCCGCTCGCCTCGCCGGAGTCATTACCGTCTAATTAAGTGCATGGCTTGTAACACAAGCAAGGCATTAAACTGAAACATTTCGCCCTTGTAAACGATGAGAATGATTATCATGCTAATTCAGCCGCTCTGCCGAGGAAATGGGGCGGCAGGCGGCGTATCTGCTTCTGCTTGTCTGACAAAGCTCTCAGCGCTTTGATTCATTCCGTCGCATTTTTTTCCCCATATTGTTTGTGCTCTTTGTAGCTTCACCCTCCGCTAATGAAGAACTAAAGAGTGTCTTTCAGACGAATGTTCTCGTTTGCATATATTTGTACACTTTGAGGAAGGGAGACGTTAGAGCATGAGAACAGAGGAGCTTCTAACAAGACAGGCGTTCCGACATGACCTATAACATATTTACTTCAACGCAAGCATCCAAACACTTAAAATCTGAGGTTTAATTAACAGGTTTAATGTCTAATGGTAGTTTAATGCAACAAGTTTCCAATGATGCATAATTCAAAACTGAAAGCAAACAACTTCATCACACACACACACACACACACACACACACACACACACACACACACACACACACACACACACACACACACACACACACACACACACACACACACACACACACACACACACACACACACACACACACACACACACACACACACACACACACACACACACACACACACACACACACACACACACACACACACACACACAGAGAGAGAACATTTAATTGAGGGTTTGAGCAACATATGCCACATTAAAAATAATAATAAAAAAATAACATTTTATCAGCAAAATGTCTTCAAAGATTGCAGCAGGTAACTTAAAAATTCAGATTAACATGGAAGTGATAACTTTAATCACTTGTCACTATTGCACGCACCTGTTTTTAAAGACGTGTAAGAGGTTGTTAGCGTTCAGCACCTTAGCGCGGCTGAATTCAAGGGTGTTAGTCTTCAGAGGTCTTCAGCAGAGTGTGTGCATGAGCGGACAGACAGGTGCTAAAACGGCCATCATCATCATCATCATCACAACTTAATGAACATTTTGTTTCGTTCATTTTTTTTATCTACTTTCTTTAAATAGCAGTATATCCGTTTTGATCCAAAATATTTTTTTACATTTTTTTTAAGTTTCATTACTTTTATTCAGCAATGCATTACATTTTTCAAAAGTCACAGTAAAGACTTGTAACATTGTAAAAACTACAATGTTACAAAAATTTCTATTTCAAATAAATGTTGTTCTTATGAAGTGTAATAATAGTTTAATATGAATAACATTGTTTTTTGTAATTAAGTTAATGCAGCCTTTGTGAGCATAGAAGACGTGTTAGAATTTTGTTTTTCAATCATAATCTTTTTTTTTAATAATCATGTATGTGTAAAGAGCTTCCAGTTTTTTTATCATTTTTTTATATTTTTATGTATGGGTTGGGGATACATTCGTGTAGAGTGGTCACATGGGTGTATTCACTCAGGAAAGATAACATTAAAAAATATGATAAAATTGCAATTCAAAATTAAAATATTAAATAATTGACATATATATTTAAAAATAAACTCAAAATCGTTATAAAACTATATAAAGAGAGTCTCACTCAAAGAGACAAATGGAGTTCTAACAAGTTCTACTCCAAGTTCTACCCAGAATTCCTTCTACCCTGTCAACTCCTCCATCTCCAGGCACACCCTCACACAGAACCCCTGCTGTTGTAATTAAAGGTGTCCTTGACAGTGATATAGGTCCATTTTCACACCCCTGGACCCAAGACCTTTTTTTGTCCCTTTTTTAACAAATCAAGCTTCCACATCAGCAGCTCAGTGAGACCATAGACACACACACACGCGCGCACACACAAACTCTCTCACACACACACACACATTTACACCCACTGGGGTGTGTGATGTAAGGTGTAGCTGAGACCTCCTCTTTCTCTCCGCTCTGACTTGATGGAGGTGCTAAAGTCTTGATGAGTCTGTGGGGACCTCACACAGAGTCAGAGAATCAAACATGCTGCGATATTTGCATACTTTTATTCGTAACTGTGGGTATGTACGAGTGGGTGTGAGAGAGGAAAAGGAAAGAAAGGAAGACAAAGGGTAACTTGCACGGCCTATGTAGTAACCGCATCACTTTGCTTTGATTTTTGCCATTATATTTCGACCCCTCACTCTGCAGATGCCTATTTCCTCTTTGTAAATGGTTCCTCACTACAGTACGTCACAAATACTATTATGTGCGACAAAACAACATTCCTATAATGACACACAAAAGTATCAACTGCTTAAAGTGTGTTAAAGCCCCCACACAAGACTCATGTCAGCGTTTGCTAATGTTATATTGAGTGACATGTAGAGTGTTAGCTCTGGTATTGAAGCATAATGCAAGGCAATTAGCCCTTTTGCCTTCCTTAGCCACATTTTTTATTGGTTTATCTTTGGTGTCTGATTATAAATTGTACAAAATATTTTTTTTAATTCTTAATCATGAAAATAAACCAGAATACACTTTTTTGTTTTGATTTAACCTTTGGTTGACATGCTAATTGCTTAGTTAACTAGCTTAGCATAATGCTAACTGTTTGCGAAAAGCTTTTTTGATTAGCTAAAACAAGATATTACGATAATCTGCTGCAGTTTAATCAGGAAGATGAGATTTGCATGACACCAGAAATTGTAATTTTCTAGAGGAAGGTATTAAATACAATGTGATACGTTTTCAAACAGATGTTCAAAAACTTTGCATGTCTGAAATTTTTTTTAAGAGATATAGCATATGTAGATATAAGCACAAAGACAAGCTGAGCAAAATTTTGATGTATTTATTTTTTATTCTTTGCACGATGTATCAAAGGACTTCTAAGCTTCTTTTATAGTGTGCATTTTCACAGTTTTAGTCTAGTTTTTTTATTGGTACAGTACCTAGCAAACTTATAAAACAGTCTGTGGCATAGAAGCCTAGACACAAAGAGACATTAGCGAGAGTGTGTCTGTGTTTGCCCATACGTGAACCCATAGCACAGTTGGACTGCTCTTTCAGTGTTTGGAAGATACATCAAAATTGGTAAGACAATTTCTGCCAGCAATGACTGTGCACCCCTAACCTACTTGGACCAACAATTACAAGTAACAGAAACAAATCCCACTGGTCGATGTCCTGTGGTATTAAATGATGATTCCAAAAAGACTCTCTCTATGTGCTATATAGTTGACCAGCCAGAGACCAGGTAGTTTTTACAAGGGTTAATAAGCTTTGTACACACACGTACTCGTGTGGATCAATGCTGTCTGGGTCGAGGCTGGATAAGGGATTGTGGCAGACTGGAGCAGGCCTCGGGGCACAAACCCCACACCTTTAATCTGCCCCTCCAGCTCTTATCCATATACACCCAGAAAAGAGCACAACCGCGTCTTTAATACGCACACACATACGTGTCAAGACAACATCTGCTAAAAGTTAGCACTTCTAACTCTCTTGCAGTCTTCAAAAACACACACACATTTAAATAGATACAAACTGTAATATGATTACTTCGCTACAGGGAAGGACACATTATGTGGAATTGAAAATGAAGAGAATATGATATGAAGGCAGAAAATCTCCCATAATTATTCCAACTCTCTGCCTGTCATCCGATGTCTACCGAAACCTCAAGTCACAATGACATCCTCAAGGCGGTTTACTGCCTTTCCACTCTGCAACAAATCTCTGTCCACCCCTGCCGGCTTCGTCTTTACAACCTTCACGTTCTGTTGAGATTGACTTAACAGTTTTTATGTTTGGGTATGAGAGCTCCCAATGATATTTGTGTAAAAATAATAAATAGTAAGTTAACAACTTTTTCAAAATTATTTTGATAAGTTCCTTTGACCTAATAAAATTCAAGTACTTATATACTATGAAAGATAATTACCAATAATTTACCAGTAATTATTCATACATTTAAAAAAAATGGAAGTAGTTATTGTCAACTAAAACTAAATCTAAAACTATTAATACAAATTATTAAAATAAAATATATATTTTTTAAATAAAATAAAAATATTCAATAAAAAATAATAATAAATAATACAAAAAAACGTAGAAAAATTAACTTAGAAATGCTGCCTTGGCAACTTATTAAAATAAGTTGAAGATAAATTACCAATAAAATTACAAAACTAATAAAAATGACAAAAGCATAAAAAATATGAAAATTCAAATGAAAATATAAAATAAAAGCAAATTCAAAATATATATATAAAAAAATGCATATAAACAACACTAAAATGACACTGGC
This sequence comes from Ptychobarbus kaznakovi, assembly GCA_027422405.1. Lineage (NCBI taxonomy): Eukaryota > Metazoa > Chordata > Actinopteri > Cypriniformes > Cyprinidae > Ptychobarbus > Ptychobarbus kaznakovi. The sequence goes on along the minus strand of CM049809.1, from coordinate 8,438,248 downwards.
AAATACAAACCATATAAAAAAAAATAAAATAAAAAACAACAGCCGTAAGTGTACACCAGTCAGAGAACTTTAATGTGAGAATTTGTTGCATTACTTAGTATCTTACAGGGGTCTCTGAAACCCAAATAGGTAAAAACAAATGTTTCATGGAGTAATGCTGAAATTTTGTTTATGAAATCAAACTGATATTTTAATGTGTGATTTTCAAGTTATAAAGTGGCCCTGGGAGTCTCTGAGACACAAAACAGAACATGTGGGTTAAACAACTTCTGAGCTGTGAACCACTGCAGATGCTGCTTGGATTTACTTAATGTCTAAAAATAAAACCGAACCGTTTTGTCAGTGTTTTGACATTTCCTTGGACGAGTTAGGTCATTTTTACCATAATCTATTTATAACTCGGTGTAGTTTGGAGCCCCCTTTTTTAAATCAACAGTTATAGCACAGGTATCAGATTAATTACTGCAAGAGTGCTTTTAACATCTGCTTCAGTGTCATGTCTAGTGGGGCGAGCGTGTTCTCCGGCCTCAGCGGAGGTGTGAAGGGTGCGAGTTAAAATAAGAACAGTGGCATCTGGGAAGGCGGCTAACTGGGAGCCACAAAGACAAGTCGAACGCTCTGTTTCCTTAGAAACACCGCCACACCATGGAAGTGCAGAGTGTGTATGCCGATGATTGAGAGTGTGATGGTATGGGCGGCATGTTAGTGCGCTGTAAACACCGCAGGAGGCGGTTTTGTGTTTGAGAATGTGTGTGATATGCGACTAATTGCATTGTAGTAAGCATTGTTGAAGAACGTACAAGATTACCAATGCTGAGTTCTCAGGGTAGATTACAGGGACTTGTGTATGTTTGTGCTTCGGTGTGTGTGTGCATACTAAGAAGAGATAGTGAACATAATGACCAGCTAAGACCGCAAAACAACACCAAGAACGAACTCACCATGAAGTATTGCGTTCGCCCGTCTATTTGTAAATCAGGTTCACAAAATGCAGGAATCTGATGCAGGTTTTTGTGTTGCGACTGCTAAGCGAGTTTGCCCCCCAAGAACGTTCTTGTAAGAGCATACTTTGCTAATGATGGAAGCGCAAATGCATCCAAACTCTTCCGAATGTCCCTAAAGGTATCTGCGGCTCCTCCACAGAGTGGGCGGGTGCGAGCCGTGGCCCCGCTCGTTCTGCCGGTCAGTGCCGCTGGTTGCGAGTGCGGTGTTGAGAGCTGCAGGTAGCTAAAGGAGAAGAGTGGAGGGAAGGCGTAGGCTTCATGCTTTATGTTTTCAGTAATTAAAACAGCATTAGGCTATTTATTTTCTCTCCCCGTGCGTAGCTGATTGGGCATGAGGGAAATGTGGGACTCGCAAAGCCGAGAAAAGAGCACAATTACACGCCATCAGCAGACAACATTAACTCACTAATAGGAACACGGCAATAAAAGTTTATTATTATGGTGTAGCGATGATTGCCTGGTTTAAGCTAACATTTATAATACTTAGCGATGATTAGGAGTCGAGGGCGGGTGAGGGGGGAAGGGTCACGAAAGATAACAGAAGATGGAGCGGGAACCTTTTCCTCCTGCTTTCTCCTCGGCGCATTTGATCAGGGAGAGAGAGGGATAAGGCTGAGGGTCTGTTCCTGAGAGGATAGCACTCATTAGCCAGCCTTCCAGACCTCCATTATCTTCTTCTTCGCTAATGTTCTCTACCACTTATTCAAGATGGCTCACCTCCACACGGATCCCACGCTATTGGCTGCCACCATAATGAGCGAGAGATGCGGTCGGTGTGGAGTAAGTGTGTTTAAAATGAGTTTGCTCTTCGAGCGCCCTTTCCCCGGAGAGGCGACGGCAAGATGCGAGACGCCTATGGATATGTTGATCCTCTTCTTATGGAGGGCCCTCATAGACCCCGCTCACCCCATAAATGCATACCTACTGCTGAGTCTAGGCAAATACTACCCAGCAGCACCTGGCATTGCGAGCGATTAATGTATGCAAAGCTACTTAAAAAGAGAAGTGGGGCTGCTGGAGGAAAACTAAAAATATGAGAAAAACACGAGAAAGAGAGAGAAAGATTTGGAAGAGAATAAAAAAGAGGAAGAAGAAGGGATAGGCCGAGAATACAGGGAAAGAGGTGAGCGCATGGTATGAGCTATGGGGATGGGGAGCTAAGTGTGGTGGGCTCTTTTGCAAAACCTAGTGAACTGCTTTGTTGTCTTGGAAAGCAGTTGCCTATTTAGACAACTGAAATGTAACCTCATAGGTGACTGGTAATGCTATATTATAGGCAACCACAATTTCTATAAAAAATTGCTATGTGACTTTTTAAAATGTCAACTCTTTCAAATTATTATTTTTACCTGCATTCAAAAATTTAAAATAAATATTGAATACTTAATTTAAATTGCTATTCCATATCCTGTTTGCAACAATTCAAATTCTTTTCAGTGTTAAATGTTTATTAATATTCAATATTTCTTTAGTTTCTCTTTGGTCTGTCCTCCATCATGTTTTTGTTTTTAAACTAAAGTTGTCACAGCATATTCTGGGATCACTTTCTCCGCGAATTCAATGTTGCCTTAGAATTTAGCCAAAATTATGTATCTTAAGAGGCAGCATAATTACGCTGCCTACATTTTGGAACAGACTTCATGGCTATAATGCTTTAAAATGCTGCCTACGGAGGCAGCTCACTAGGTTTTGGAACGGATCAGTAGAGTATGAGAGAGATAGGGCGGCTTTTCCTTCTTTGCTATTCTCTCCACGTCAGGGGGATAAATTATTCAGAGCCCAGGGAGACTCTGGCCTTATCGTGTAATGAGAAGGACACGCATTGATACCAAATATTGCTGTTGGGAAACTATCGATTGGAGAGCTATTTGTCCAGAGTTTGGTCTGGAAGTGAAATCTGTCAGCGGCTTTTAATATGACTGACACTTACGTAGAAGCCCAACTCACAGTTCGCCCTCCTCCCTCCCCATCTATCCATCCATCCATTCCTCCCTCTTCATCCATCTCTACCATTCCCTCACGTCCCTCCAGTATAAAGGGGATTTACTGACAGAGGAAGGAGGGGGCTGAGGAGTGAGCGAGACAAAATGTGCACAGTATTGGAGAGCAAGAAACACTGTCAATAAGGTGCCAGCAGCACAATTAACACCTGCAGGAAATGCAGCTAGTCAGCACAGTGTTTACCCTCTGACCTCTGACCCTACATCAAAAGGTCATCAAAGAATGAAAACATGCCTGTCTCGTTCCCAACACTGAGATCTAGTTTAAAATGGATAGTCTGGTGCATAAAAGTGAGGAGAGAGTATCAAGTAGCTTTCATGCTTAACTTCCCCTCTGTCCTTGGGCGAACACTGGAGTGTAACTGCGCTAGAAGATCTGGCCCAGGAGGGGAGAGGATGCTTGCTTTGGCCTGGAACTGAGAAGTTCTGGCTTTCCTTTGGGGAGGAGGGTACGCAGAGGAGGCTTGTGGTTCCTCCAAGGTGGTCTGATGTCCCTGCCGAGTTTCAAATGGAAAATCTGAAGCTCTCTTCCTCACGCAAAAGTCTCAGTGTTCACATGAAACTGTTCTGGCTGACAAAACATTAATAAATGCATAAAAAGAACACAATGCAATGCCAAATTTTGCACAAATATGTTTAAAGTGACATAAAAAATTATTTATCTTCTCTTTAAGAAGTACAGAAAAGGAATATGTGTGTCTTTCCAAGTTTTGGAGTTATATGGGAGACCAGCATGGTAGCGACAAGGTGATGCAACAGCCAGCTCCACATCACATGCACTGGCATGCGTGGAGCGCTAACGGCCGTCTACGACAGCGCGGTCGGTGGCCTGAAAGAACAGCGGACAGTAATAACCCTCCTCTTTCCCTCACACACATACCTAAAATTACAACATCAATGTGTGGCAGAGATGAAAAGAACCCAAAACATCATTACAATTAGAGTCTCCAGACTATTCAGAGTGCAGAGAGAAAAGGAGAGGAGGTGAAAGAGAAGTAAGAAGAGAATGAGAGAGAAAAGAGAGACTTAATGAGAGGGAAAAAACCCTACAACAACAAATCCTCTGATTCTAAGCTAGCATTTTCAGATAACTTCGGCTCAATACTCAAATCAGGTCATTACAGTCTTAGTTTGGTTAACTTCACAGCTTATTCTGGCCAATAACCGTACACTCAGTGTGTCTGCCTGACAAGTAAGATGACTACAGTTTCTCTTTATCTCAAATAGATTAAACGACAATAACAGATAACAGATAATAAAAGAAGTATAATATATATTTATATACAGTTATAGAACTACTGTTGTAAAGTTTAGGGACGGTTTTTGAAAGAAGTCTCTTATGCTCACCAAGGCTGCATTTATTTGCTCAAAAAAAGAAAAAATAAATATTGTGAAATATTATTAAAAAGTAAAAAAAAAAAAAATCTATATTAATACATTTTAAAATGTAATTTATTTCTGAGATGGAAAAGCTGATTTTTCAGCTGCCATTAATCTAGTCTTCAGTGTCACATGAACCTTCATAAATCATTCTAATATGCTGATTTGGTTCTCATCAATTTCTTATCAATGTTGAAAATGATACATTTTTAAGGATTATTTGAAGGCTAAAAAAACAACAGAATTTATTTGATATAGAAATATTTTGTAACAATGAAAAAGTATTTTAATCAATGCACCCATGCTGATGAAAAGTATTAATTTCTATCCAAAAAAAGAAATAAAATAAAAGAATACACTGTCCATGTGAATGGTTGTACAAAACACAAAATAACATTTATTTTTTTTGTAAAATAATAAATTAAAATAGTAAATAATCTAGAAATGTACAAAGAAATGTAGTACTTAGTTTCCAAACACACTGGTAAAAACCTGACTTGGAAGTTGCATTACAAGTCAGGCAATTTGATTCAAGCAACACAGAAGTGCACTGTGGATGGCCCATGGTCAAGGCAGAGATGTGACTAAAATGAGAGAGGCAGGTGAAATTTAGTCTTAAAATGGTGTTAAAGCAAAAACTAAAAGCAGAAATCAAACTAAATGTTGTGATACTTCCTAAAAGCTCCTCAAAACTACCTGAACATAAATTTAAACATATGTTTCATGGCTTTACTGACTTTTTATTCACACACTGACATATGTGCTTGCTATTCCCTCTTTAGCCTAGAAACAAACTCTCACACAAGACAAATAAGTCTCAGAGAGAGGCACACACAGACAGGCGCCTTTAGAAGAGGCCAATGTCTCATTATGAACGTGCATTTGAAGTGCACGTGTCTTTGACAGTATATAAGTGTGTGTCATTGCGGCATGTGTGTGTTGTAAGCGGAGGAATCTAGGCCCTGTTAAACCCGGCCTTCCTCAGGGACTGCTCAGCTGGTGGAGGGGGCTGGGGGGGGGGTTGGCACAGGGGTCTGTAGCTCTAAGAAGTCAAATTACCTCTGAGCCCGACTCATCAGCTCCTCGCACACCCACACGCCACACACTCATTAATGGCGTACTCACCAGAATATTAGCACAGACAGGACTCACAAACACGCACACGCATGGCACCAAAGTAACACTCGCGCTGCAAGCCATGGACATAAAACTCTCGGAGCAACTATCCACGCTTCGCTACACACTTGCGCGCATACACAACATGCAAACACACAAAGGGACGCGTGCAAATATCTTCAAATAAACGTAACACATTCTCTCGCACACACACATGCACACACACAGGGGCATTCTTGCGGGTCTCTAATGAAGCCCCAGTTGTGACGGCATGGAGGCGTCTGAGGCTCCGGCGGGATAATTATGCCGCTCCCTCACAGCTGAGTTTGGCAGATGTAGGGGAGGGGTGCGAGCGGCGCCGAGCACGGAATAACGAGCGCGGGGGAGCGGAGGTGGGATTCGGCACGGACCCCGCCATCCGCCATTAGCAGCTTGGCACCGTCACAAATGAGTGTTTTTCACCAGAGCACCGGGAAGGGCTGCGAAATTCCAACAAATTCTAAGCTTGCGTGCTGTCGCAACACCCAGAGATGGCGAGAGAGAGATTGAGAGAGAGAGAAACACAAACAAAAGCAGGGTGGAAACAGAGGAAGATGGGAAGGGAGGGGGGGAAGGTTCACGCCGCCATGACCGGATTTGTCACCTCTCTCAGCGCAGGGAGCGCAGAGCGTGGCACCCTGGGAAATTACCAAATCAGAATGCATTGATTTTCTTCAGGGAGGAGGCAAAAACATTCCTGAAAAACTGACATGGTTGAGAATTAAGAAAGAGATTGTATCAGACCTTTGTATTATTGAGAGCAGAGAGTGGTAGACTTTTGTTTTGTGAGGATGCCGAATAAAACCGCTCTATTGTACGCCTCTGGTACGGAGGGACCGTGTGCGCGTCGGGCCGACTATTACATACTCCTCCTCTCTCGTACCATCCTCGACTTCCATTTGTCTCTCTTTGTCCTCTTGTACTGTAATTACCATAGTGTCGCCAAGGTAGGACCGCGAGCTTCACTCCAAAGAATAACTTAAAGTAATTGTATAACTGTGCGTGTATGTGTGCGACGGAGCTATCATAAGTGTGAAGAAGTCCCACAGCAGTGGACGGAAAATAATCTCCAAATGTTGTGCTTTCTGCCAGCTTTCTCTCCCACACATTTCAAGTCCTGAACGGTCCTTTTCCCAGGTTTGGTCAGCTGAGTCATCCACCGCAGGGAGGTTGACCTTGCAGGCCGGTGTCACAGGAAAGCAAGCCGCAGTGATCGCTGCCTTGACTGTGACTTCACCCCGTATCTGACGATCCGCGGCGTCTGCTACAGCTGTAGCGTTTAACACTTGCCGTTTCTGTCACTAGCTAAAGAACAGCTGTTTTTGTTTCACAGCTCTTTTAGTAGACACAAACTCTGTTTCAAAACCTAGTGAGCTGCCTCGATGCCTAACTTTCCAAAAGAGAAACCTAACCATTGTGGAATGTGAAGATTCTTTCCTTAAAAAAATATCAACATATTCCAAAGTGTTGCTCTAAGCTACCAGACAATAAACAAGATACATAGCACACCATTTCTATCTATACTTTTCAGTACTGAATGAAAAGTAAATATTTAAAAGTCAATGTTTCTCTTGGCTCATCCGCCATCTTTGGTTAATTTTTTCCACTGAGCGTATCGGAATGCATTATGGTATGGCATCCTCCACAAAGGATTCAAATAGCCTTAGAATAAGACCATAAATGATGACTAGCTTTTAGGAGTCTTCAATGTTGAGAACGTACCTTACTAGGTTTCGAAACGGACCAAATAGTTTGTGTCACTCGTTCATTCATTCTACTCAGTCCGTCTTCCTCTCTCTGATGGTAAATGATCAATTTCAAGGTGACCCTGGCTGAATTGCGGTGAGTGTTTTGTGCGTGCGGGCGGGCGTGCGGCTGCAGCCTGGACCCAGTAATTAACACCAGCGCCTAATGAAGTCCAGCTGCTCACCGCGCAGACTGAGAGGCTGCCAAAAACCAGGAGAGCCCCTGTCAGCTAGCCTCATCCTCCTCACTCGCTCTCACTCACTTCCGAAGGTCAACCTCCCTCATCAGCACCCGGTCAGTTCATCTCTCTCTCTCTTTCTCCCTCCCTCTGTATCTATTCCTCCCGCAACATCTCTGTACCGAGTAGGGAGGGAAAAGCACTAATCATGCATTCCTCTCATCTCATCCCTCATTCCTTGCCAAATCTCCCCCATTTCCCCTCAGTCCCACGGATCCCTCCCCATTTCACCCGCACGTTGCATCCCTCGATCTTTATGATACCCAATAATCTTCTACCCTCACTCATTCTCTTAATCTCTTCATATGTTTTCCATTTGAAATTGTTCAACAAATTCAAGGTGAAATATCTGAATATGTTGATGATACTGAATAAACAGGGAGGACACAGCATGATAAAGCTGATAAGCCAATCACTGAGTTCCTTCTATATCCCAAAACTTCTAGATTACTTATTAAAAAAGTTGTCTTTTATTTTATTTTTTAAGCTCACCAAGAGAAAAGCACAAGTTTAAACTAGGGATGGACAATATTGTAATTTAGGCATCACTGCCTTACTATTTAAAGTAAGAAAAATAGCTATTAATTTGAAGTTTGCTAAATATTATAATCAACTATGCTATTAAATAATTACGTTTTTTACTAATTAGCTAGATTACCTTCAAGTGAGCATTAAATTATGGCAAATGTAATCTAAATGTAAAATAGTATAAATAAACATACAATAAAATATAATAACAAATAAATAAAATATTATATTTATATTATATGTACAATAAATATATGTGACCCTCTCTGTGAAAACCCAGCAAAAGTCTTTTTTTTGTGATTTGCTGTTTTCTACAAAAAAATCATCCTTCGTATGGTAAAGAACATTCTGTGAAAATTTAACCTTTATATCTTTAATATTGACGAGTAAGGTCATGTCAAAGATTGAAATTATAGTGAAATTAATGTTAGAAATCAAACTTTGATGCTTGTTTTCTCATAATTATTCGATTTTGAGACTTTAGACTGGATTTCACAGAGAGGGTCACATATGTATCTCGTATTTTATTTACAATGTGTTGTTGTACATGTTATTGTGTACTATATGCATTGCATAATGTAATATACTTTTTAATCTCTAATATCTGATATGGTAACAATAATTGTGCATCCTAAGTTCAAACTTTTAAAATGTAATAGAACAACTTTCTTCAATAAATCACATGATTTGAGGTAACAGTCTGTATTCCAAACAAGCTGGGAAAAGTTGCAAGTTCAAGTTTAAAACTTATGAACAATATACCACTAGTTAATGAAATGAATGCTCTAAACAATCCAGATGTAACTCAAAGCAAGAAACATAAGCACAGAATGCCTCTGAACGCAGAGTTATACATACAACAATTCAAGCAGACAGACAATCAGCCGAGGCATGTTAGAGGCATACCCACAGGGTAAAAGTGAAGATTTAGAGAGAATCCTAAAAGAAACCTAACAGGGGATAGGCCTATCTTAGATCTACCGTACCGTTTTTTTTATCTACAAGTCACACCTCTGAAGTCCCTTCTGTATTCATCCTTCCTGCCTTCCATCTCCTCACCTATTCCGGATCAAAGCCAGGATTCCTGTCATACAGGCACCTCTCACTGCTCCTCAGAGAGCGGCCTTTGAAGAGTCCGACCCCAGGTGGCCCCTTCTCCCATATACGGGCTTGAGCACATGCACATACACTGAGGGGCCTCCACCCGTCTCTCTGGGACCTCCGCCCCCGCCCTTCCATCGAGAGTGTGCCTTACACTGATTCCTGTGCATCTCACATAGAGCACTGATGAGCTGTGACATCCGCTTATTCCTTCCTCCCTCCCACACACAGTATATACTCACACACTGAGCTGATGTGCAGAGGCAAGATCACACCAGACAGCAGATGTTAATTATCAGGCAGTATTTAGGGGGCTTTATTTGCAGAGGTTACCTGGCACCGCTGTATCACCTGCACCACTCTGCTTTACTGAAGACAACTAAAGTGAACTTGGGTTCTTACAAAATCTATACCTTGTCCCCACCTTTTCTTCTGCTAAATCGCACACTCCTTGACCCATGCACACCTTGATTGACCTCCTTAAAGGGACAGTTCTTAAATGAATTACTCACCCTCTTGGTGGACCAAACCTGTCTGACTTTCTTTTTCTAGCCGCTTTTCCTTGCGATTACTATGAATGGGGACTTTAAAGCTTCAAAAAGGATGATCAAAATGGTCCAAATGACTCATGCTCCACATTTCAAGTCTTCTGAAGCTATATGATAAGCTTTTTAAGAGGGAAAGACCAACATTAAGTTAAGTAGAACCAAAAAAGTCTGATTCATGAATGAATCATTCACTGTATCAAGTGATTCATTGAAAAGATCCAACTCAAAAGAATGATTCATTCACAAATTGGACATTACTAGTTCTTTTAGGAATTCTCATGAGGAAATCTAATAATAATGGCATAGATCCATTCTGTTCCTCTCACAAAGTTATCACAAGGCTTCAGAAGACTTGGAATATATAGTGACTGAATCATATGGAACACTTTTATTGTGTCCTATTTGAAAGTTTAAAGATTCAGTCTATTCATTGTAACTGCATAGAAAGAACATGCAGAACACTGCAGAAAGAATATTTATAAATAAATACCTACAGATTTTTATATTTAGGTGAACTAACCCTTTATTACTCCACCCTTATCACATTTCCTCCTCCTCATCACGCATCCATTGTGTAACGTCATGTGCACGTAAGTCCTCTTCTTCAGCTACGACAGATGCCACTGTCACTCGAGAAAATAAATTCAGAATACTTAACGAATTAAGTGAGGAGCAAATTGCGGCTGGCCCCCTTTCATTATGCACAAATAGGCAGGCAGCTTGTTTGTCTTTTTAACAATTACCGCACGCCACGAAGGGAGGGTTGGGAGGCTGACGAGCTCCTGATATCGCCGCTCCTTCCCCTCCACGGCAGCTGGCTGAGACACACCTGGACGGATCTGGGACGGTGGGGAGGGATAGGGGGGAAACGGGGCAGCTGCACCTCTACCAGATTTACCTGAGAAAGATGTACACACATGCTGCTAACATACCAGCATGTCAAAGATTCATTCGGATCTAGCGCTTCCGGTGTCAGAGATATCGGTATCAGTAAACCCGATCAACTATAGACACGTTCCTCCGCAGTGCTTTCTCTAAGCACACCAGCAACCCCTACCCATGCGATTTCGCCACGTCGCCCGCAAGTGTACCTCATTTTCCATTCTGTTCCCACACCTTTTGGAGAAGGCTCCCCCTGAGCAGTTCTCTTATAGATCTCCAAACAGCTTGTAATTACCTTTAATAAACAGCATAAGAAGCAAATCAAGCGCAAACATGGCAAAATGAGCTCTCAGGGGGATCAGACATCACTCAGCCTTGCAAACAAACATTTCGGCAAAACATTGCTGCCTCACTCCCTTTTCAACATGACATTCTCTGTGGGGGCTATTCAAAGGAGGGAAGAAGGAAGAAAGAGAGAGACAGTAAAGGGATGAAATCAGTGGTGTTTTGTCATGGAGAAAGTTAGGGGTCATGTGCTACCACAGCATGTTTGAACTTGAATGTGAATTCACAGACATCTACATACAGTAGAATAAAACGGCATGATATACAAGTATCATATTGGTTATTTATTTTGTCTCTAAATTAACGTAACACTATAAATGACATATTCAAAACTATAAATTACTCATAACACTGTTGAATGTAATCTTTTAAAAACACTCAAAATAAATAATTTAAAACAACTGATTATAATTTTTTGTGTTTTATGGTGAATGTATTTAGAAAAAAATGTATAGAATACTATAACATCAGCTATACATTGGTTATCAGTCAATCAAGGAAAATAATAATTGGCTTATCGAACAGAATTGTTAAATTCTTTCTATATTCTGAATACACTTCTGTTTAAAGGTTTGTGGACAGTAAGACACGTGTGTGTGTGTGTGTGTGTGTGTGTGTGTGTGTGTGTGTGTGTGTGTGTGTGTGTGTGTGTGTGTGTGTGTGTGTGTGTGTGTGTGTGTGTGTGTGTGTGTGTGTGTGTGTGTGTGTGTGTGTGTGTGTGTGTGTGTGTTATACATAAAATATATTGAACTTTCTATTCATCAAAATCCTGAAAAAAATATTTTGACAAAAATATTAATAAGTACAACTGTTTACAATAAAAATAAAAATGGTTCTTGACAACCAAAGCAGCATTTTAGAATGATTATTATTTTATTTATTTATTTATTGTGATTCTGAAGACTGAATTAACAATAATAAGTAATAAGTATACAGTCATGATGCAGTCAGGCGGTTGTGGTCAATGGGGTCATCGGGACCCCGATTTGAAGCACACCAAATCAATAAATAAAACAAAACATATTGAATGAGACATCCCACAGATACCATACAACTAGTACAGCTATTTAGTTTAGCAATCATTACACAAAAATATGAGTGCAGAACGACCAATCAGAATCAAGTATTCAGAACACCTGCCATAGTAAAACTTGAACATATGCAGATGTGCATGTGTTTAACCATGCACGCGTGTTGCACTGATTTGGCCAAACTCAACTCCCTCAATCTTTCTCTCTCCCTCTCTCTATTCACCTATAGCAGCGCACCCTCCATCATCCCCCTCAAACGTTGCCCGGCTCCTATGAGGTTCCGCCTGGCTAGCTCCAGGTGGTCTGTGATGTGCATGAGGGGCTGTCATCTGTTCCCATGCTCACGTACTTGCCACATGGGCTGCAGTAGAGAGCGCCACACCATTAACAAGCCATAAAAACCAACCCAACCCTTTTAAAACATCAGAACACTAAGGAATAACTGCTCTCACCAAAGCCACTCAACCTAACATCAGCTCGGCGTGCACAATAGAGACATCAGGGGCTGGATAACAGGGAGTGACATGCAATGTGAAGGAATTATGATTTATTTTGCTCTCATGACTACAGAATGGAGGGGGCTGGAGTATGGCTATACATACACACACACACACACACACACACACACACACACACAGTGTGGCCCTAGGCTAGACACTGGCTTGCTCGCGTACAGGCGCTCAGTGAAGTGAACCCTCATCCACATTATCTACATCCATTGACTCCTAAAGCTTCTTGTGTGCTGCCTCATTAAGTCTGCGCTGACACAGAGAGACCGCGCCAGGTCTCCTTTAGTAGCCAGCCTCCGTGCATGTGTGTGTGTGTGTATTTGTGTAAGTGTGTGTCTCTCTCTCTACAGCATGAGTTGGCCATTACCTCCAGCAAAATAAAAAGCCTGCACTGCGCTGTGGCATTACTTTGTTAAAAAAATAAGCACCGGTCATCTTTATCACAACGAGAAAATCCTGTAATCCTTCACTCTGCACTAAATACATTTCTGACTTTGCTTGCACACATGAAAACAGGTTTTTGACAAATAATAGCTGTGATGTGACAAGACATAGATTCAAATATGGAAAAGCGCACCCACAGTTGAGACAAGAAGACTATTATGACATCACAGAGAACACCCTGGGGTCAAACGGCAAGCATCTATGTGGCGTTGCCTTGACAACATGTGCGACTCGTGCTCCAGGCATCAGAATCACTGGGATGAATAACTAAGAATCAACGGTGACATTAGCGATGATCTCTGGAGAGCAGCCTCATTCAGGTGTATGTGCGTTCATGCTCCTGGCCCAGCCCCATGCACAAATCACCACTATGACAAAGTGTGTGTGGGTATATGTGTGTGTTTGTGTGTAAACTGGCAGAGCGAATGGGATATGGAAATCAAATGAGATGATAATAACAACCAAAAGCACCCTTTTAAGTTACTTTTGACATCATATTCTAAATTAAATTATATTTTAAAACTGAAATGAGAGTTTCATGAGCTGTTTATTCTAAAATAAATGTCTTTTAAATTTCAAGTAAGTTTCTGAATTTGAAATAATGCAACAAACAATACCTAGAATTACATTTTTTTTTTAAGTGAAATAGTGACGTGACATACGACCAAATATGGTGACCCATACTCAGAATTCGTGCTCTGCATTTACCCATCCAAAGTGCACACACACAGCAGTGAACACACACACACCGTGAACACACACCCGGAGCAGTGGGCAGCCATTTATGCTGCGGCGCCCGGGGAGCACTTGGGGGTTCGGTGCCTTGCTCAAGGGACCTCAGTCGTGGTATTGAGGGTGAAGAGAGCGCTGGACATTCACCCCGCCCCCCCCCCCCCCACACACACACACACACAATTCGCAACCTTTGGATTATGAGTCCAACTCTCTAACCATTAGGCCACGACTTTGACTTAAATGTGAATGTATAGAAGAATTGAAATAAACAGAATTGAAATTCTACGGAATGTATTCAAAGAATGAATTTTATGAAACTAGAGAAACATTTAGAAATTTGTGAAAGATAGATAGATAGATAGATAGATAGATAGATAGATAGATAGATAGATAGATAGATAGATAGATATGCAAGTTTAAAAATGCTTCATTTACTCTAACAAAGCTCCAAAAACATTTTGTTCCAAGCTCACTGAATACACCACAACTGCCCACATTTACATTGAAACAACTCCTATTCTATGTTAACGTGGAGGAAGTAGGAACTAAACCACCATAACAAGAAAATATTATTACTCCACTTGATATAAAACGAACAAAAACGCAAGATGTGAGGAAAGTCCACAACACATTATTATTTTAATCCTTTCAAAACGTAAATATGGCTTTGCAAAGACTGTTGCCGAAGGGTGGAGGCTCCTGAGTAAAAGCCATTTCTCATTTCACATGCTGCAAAAATGGTCTGTTTAATTCTGAGGGTATGGAAAATGAGCATGAAAACTAAATTACGGGGACCTGAGGGAAAATAAATGAATGACAAATGAAAAAAGTATGGCATGACCCCTTTATGTGACCAATCATGCACTGTTCTGTACTATAGCCCCGGTCCTTCTACTCAAGCAGTGAGAGATGTATGTGTGCTTGAGGGGGGTCATTCATTCAGGTAATCTAGCTAAGAATGGAGAGAGATAAGGGGGAACAAACCTTGCAGCTGGGCGGGCTCTCCTATGGGCCATCCGACAGGCAGGGAGGGTGAAAAGAGAAGGCAGGGTGACAGTTAGTCAGCAGCTCTATGATCACATGGGGGTTAGATGGAGGAGGAGGGGTCAGACATGGGGGTCATGGCTCACTCGTGGTGACGGTATGTAGGGAGACTGGGCTGCCATGGTTTTGCATGTCTTAAATTGTCAAAATACACTAGAACTAGAAAATAACCATTGTTCTGGTGTGAGTTCCTTCTAAAATGACACTTTTGTCATCATTTACTCACCCTCTTGTCATCCCAAATAAATCATAAGAACCACTTTAATTATATTTTTGTCATTTTAGCTTAAAAACACCCGTGCCCACTTTTATTACTAGGAAAAGACCATAAACTACTCCTAAACTTCTGGTTTTGTGTTACACAGATGAAAAAGAAACATCATACATGTTTGGATGAATATTAGGATGATTAAATTATGCCAACATTTGATAAACTATTCTTTTAGAATTAGTTATCCTACCATGCGTCCAGAATGTATGTCACATACAAATGAACAAACTTAAAGCGATAGTTCACCCAAAATTGAACTCACCCTTGTATCCAAACCTGTATGACGTTCTTTTATCTGCAGAATGCAAAAGAATGTTTTGAAGAATGTTTCAACTGTTTTTGACTATATAATTGAGGCAATTGGGTCTAAAACAACACTGGACCCCATTGACTTTCACCGTATAGACAAAAAAAACACATTTCACAGTAAAAAGAAAGCCAAACAGGTTTGGAAAAAGCATCCAGTATGAGTAAATGAGGACAGAATCTTTATTTTTGCATGAACTAGTCCCTCCCAAAAAATAAAATTGTGTCATCATTCATGTCGTTCCAAACCTGTATGCATCTTGTGCAGAAGAAGATATTTTTAAGAATGCTGATAACCAAACAGGTTTGGTTCCAATTTTTTTGTCCATATAATGGAAGTAAATGGAACTGTTTAGTTTCCAACATTCTTCAAAGTATCTTCTTTTGTGTTCCACAGAAGAAAGGAATTCATACTGTACAGGTTTGTAATGACATGACAAAATAGAACTTTTGTGTGGACTATCCCTTTAACAACTCGTCCTCTAACGTTCAATCCTGAACCTTTCACAGATCACAGCGGTGCGATACAAGAGACCCTGGAAAAGTGAAACGAGGACAGAGAGAAAGAAACGATACAGCTGAGACGAGTGAGGGAGAATCAGCGTTGGACGGAGGGGGGTGAAGAGGCTGACTACAGCTCAATCCACTAATAAAGGCAGATGAAAGGGAGGTTAAACACAATATGCTAATTGAAATGTGTTGGCTGATTAAGGGCGATTGAGAGGAGAGTGGACGTGCTGTGAGTTCTGTACGCCGGTGATTAGTGCAACATTAGTGTCTGCATGCTTTTCCTTGCGACGTGCCCAAATGGACGGATGGAGATGGAGATGTGGGGGGGCAGAAGTGGATGGAGAGGTGAAATGAGTAAAGCCTCCTCCTGCTCGCCTCTCCTACTGTTCCCATACTCTCACCCAACATGAAAAGCAAAGAAAAACACAGGAAACTTGTCACACCCCAAGGACTGCATTGAGGCCTGAAAAACAATCCAGGCTATGTGCGTCTAGCAAAACACAAACATTATAAAACATCACACCTTATCACAAGGAGTGTCAAGAACGTGTCAAGGTAGAAGTGTGGAATACTAGGCCGAGTTCCTCGATATTGTTTGAGAGGCCTTGTGTTTTGTGTCTGCTTGTTTGCTACTCAAGCTTATTTTCCCCTCTCTTGTCTTGCTTATCTGTCAGTCTGTCAGTATTTTTATTACTATGATTCTTCGGTCCACAATCTTTTGTGTGTGAGGGTCTCTCAGGAGCACAGAGGATTTTTTCTTTATTGTTTTCCGCTGTGCAGCTGTAGACCCACGGGTTGCCCCCCGCAGGTGTGAGAGTGTGTATGTACGTATACATGTGTGTGATTTCTAGCATTCGTTCTCAAGAGTCCGCGCTTGCGTCGGCTCTCCCCCCGCCAGCAGGCCGCGCCGCTGTGCAGAGGTGATCATCAAGGGGTGCTGTGCTAAATGAAGACTAAAATTAAAAGCAGTGCACTGAGATGCCTGTGACTATGCAGGCACATCCCCGTGAGGGTGGCCCGACAATGGGACACAACATCTTTTTGCCCCCAAACCAACAGCCTGGCTCAGAGGGGTTCTGTTATATTAATATGAATATAAACTCACTGAGCTGGATCGAGCTTCCCTTCTCATTTTTATCTGCACCCCTATCATTACAGGAACAAATCAGAATGGCGTCTTTTATGTGCTTGTACTGCCAAAGTGTAATTTTAAATCTGTTTTGCTTTATTAGATAGATGCTGAGGAACTTTTATGCATAAGCATACATGCTGTATTCTGGCCCATAATGGAGTGAAATAAATGGATAGTTCACACAACAATGAAGATTCTGTCATTATTTACAAGGTGTTTATAAGGTTTACAATTAAAAAAAATTTGAAAGAGAATGTAATATTATAGAGATTGTTTTATTGTGTGTGTGTGTGTGTGTGTGTGTGTGTGTGTGTGTGTGTGTGTGTGTGTGTGTGTGTGTGTGTGTGTGTGTGTGTGTGTGTGTGTGTGTGTGTGTGTATAATTTAAAAACACTAAAAGTTAATTAAATTATATATTTTATTTTCAGCATTTTTATGTACTCTTTCTTTTTTAATCTTTCAACTTTTAATCTATTTTGACAAAAGTAGTGAAGACTGAAGTAGTTTAAGTCTTTGGTTCTTTTAATTGTAATGATTTTGGCTCACGTTTAACAAAAACCCTCCAATTCACTATCTCAACAAATTAGAATACTTCATAAGACCAATACAAATTTTTTTTTGTGAATTGTTGGCCTTCTGGAAAGTATGTTCATTTACTGTATATGTACTCAATACTTGGTAGGGTCTCCTTTTGCTTAATAAACTCTTATTGTGTGAAAAGTCAAAGCCTGTGTAACATCTGTGTTGAAAAAAAAAAAACCCTCCAAAATACTGTATAGGTGGCAAAAAATGACCTAAAAGTAAATAATGGCAGTTGTTATGTTTGGGTAAACTGGGTGAAATATAACATCAGAGCACATCATGTACTCTATTTATCAGCTTGTTTAGATTCCCTCTATAACAGTCTCTTTGCATTCCATCAGCAGTCACACAAATAAACGCCACAAAGCACCACAATTCTCAGCTCTACTCCTTCAGTCCAGCCTTGTGTCATGGCTGAGACAGGTCTTGGTGTGGGGCAGTGAAATGTGTAGTGCAGTGTCTTTCTCTTCACAGGGAAATGAGAGGTTTTACACCGGCTCTCACATTATGGAGAGTGTGCTTCCGGATGGGGTGTGAAAATATTACTGTTATTGCCAGGATTCCATTTCTCTGGTAAGTCTGAAAGTGTCATTCACTACTGTATTTCCGACAAATTAGAATACAAACATTTAATATAGTCTGGAAATTAATATGAGGTCATACAAAGCTGCATGTATAATAAATATAAAATATTTTAGATGGCTTGGGTTGTGTAAAAACCCTACTCGGATTGTGTAAATAGATTAGTTTTACATATATCTGAATCACAGTGTGCATTAGAAAGTCTCCATTTCAGAAAAGATTATTTATTTTCAGAATAAAAAAAAATGAGTCAAGTTCAAACAGACCAATGGGATGTGTCCGCTGTGCAGACTGACAGAGCCTTCCGCCAATGAGAGAAGAACCTGAACAGAAGCTGAACAGACGATCACGGCAACATGAAACTAATGATAATGCAGTATAAAAACCACACAGTAAATAAAAGTCTGCATGACCCGGTGCAGTCTGGAGCCGTCGGTTGTTTGATGAAATCAGGGCAGCGCTAATGAAATTCATTTTTCCCGTACACGCGGATTGCCGCCTCCGTGCTAAGGAAAATCGTTACGTGGTCTCTCCGCACAGAGACAAACGTCTACATTAAATAATCACACGGCTTCAATCAACAGGCAGGGAAAAATAAACCCACATTCCTCCAGGCTCACCGCCTCCTGGAGAACAGAGCTCTGATCGCATTCGCCTGCCTCACCAGTCAGATTAATTAAAACACTAGGCTTTTTCCACCCCTCCTATCTCAGTGTAATCAAGCTCTTTTGCAGCAAACCGCACAAGCTCGAAATCTTTATCGATTGCCTCACCTATGCTCAATGCCGCTTACATGCAAACGCAGGCGGCGAAGATTTGAAACGACACCAACATAATCTAAACCTAAATTAAAGATCAAGTCACAAAACCTCAAGGTGCCCTAACCACCTGAAGCACGCCTTAGGAAGCCTTCGGGTGTGTAAAACGAATGTTAAAGGTGTGTTTTTTTTGGGAGGAAAGTCTCTCGTGATTGGTGCATGTTCCTCTTGGCTGCCGGCGGAGCAAAGTGACAGTACAGAAAATGATACAGGCAGCGTGCTCACGCAGTGGTGGCGCGCTCACAGGAAGGACACAAGAGAAAAGAGGAGAGGAGAGGAAGAGAGGGGAGCAGATGTTGCAAGTTTGAGGAGGTAAACTGATTGAGATGAGGTGTCACTTCAGCCTACTGGTGACTGTGAGAGCGAGAGAGGGGAGGGGGACGAAGCAGGAAAGAGTGAGAGGAAGGGAAAGGGGGGGATGTGGGAGGCTAGGTGAGGTATGATCACACCTCGGCAAAAAGGTAGGACGATTGAAACTGGGAACCGTGTGTCTGTGTATCCACGAGCAGGGAGGATATTCCAAAACAAAACGCTGGAGGTTGACATATTGTGTCTGTCTATGTATGCAAGCTTTTATCAGATGTGTCAATCATATATAAGAGCAAGTATGTGTGGGTAGGAATGCATAGGGACTTCCACACATCAACTACATTCAACATATATGCAACGACCACACTAACACACACAGCTGCTTTTGGCAGAGATGTACGCATGAATATGCATAGTGAAAGCACTGATGAAACACGGGAGGCGGAGAGATCAAATTTGTGCGATTTCCACAGCTGCCAAACTGTGAGGAAAAAGCACAAAGCTAAATTGTTCTATTTAACACGGCAGGAGAAGAACATGTAGCCTTCTAAATGCTCACTCAATTAGTAAGTTCAAGTCAAATAATCAGCAACAATTAAATATATGTCACAGTGAAACTACACAGTCCATTTGCTGTCAAAATTCAGCTATTTCAGTAATTGTTTGATATTGACGTGACAAATCAGAAAGCGCACATAATATAAATGAGGCTGTCTACAAAATGACTGATTCCTAAATTGCAGCATAAAATTAGCCTATTATAAGAAAGGACCATTCTTAACTAACATAAATTATAGTGAATTTCATTGCAAGAATTGCTTAAGACATTAAAGACTAAGATATGTTTTAATAAATGCATTTGTGCATAACATGTCTAAATTGATTTAAACTACATTGTTCTAGAAGTTGAAAAAAGGGCTTTTAAAATCTGACCAGCACTTATGACAGTGATTCAAGTATGAGGATGGTTGTGGTTGTCAGTCTACATACAGCCAAATAAAAATAAAGTCTCATTACTGTTATCTGGACCTTGGTCACTCCAAAAGTTTTACAAGTGATCACAGAGATGCATGATGCAAGTATACCTGCTGTATAAGTATATGTAAAAAACAAAGCACTGTGCATGCTTGTAAATTCCAACATAAAAGACGGGCTAAAATATCAAAGTCTTATAATAGCCTCACTAGTCATATATCAAAGCTGACAGATAGTGTAGCTATTTAATGATTGCTTCGTAATCTCAAAAAGAAAGAGGAAGACAGAGTGCAAAAGCGCTAAATCTAGAACTCCTTTGTGATCTCACTTCAATTTTCTGGCGCCTAACGCTGAGTCTGATAAAGGTTAATACACGACTCCCTTTTCATTATTCAAAGACGTCATCAATCTTTGAAGAGGGGTGGAAAAAATAATAAAATAACAACGGCACTTAAAATAATCTGCCTCAATTCCATAATTAATCTCCTCCAGCTTTTCTGACAATTATGATGTTAATTAACCCAAAATTCCCTTCATGGCGATGGGGAGAGACATACGATCCGCTTGCCGTCTCACACGCAGCCTTTATCTCTAGCATCAGTATCTTCAGAGAGGAAAAGAGAGAGAGGATGGAGGGATGAAAGGAGAGAGCACTCAGCGTGGTTCAAATTGGATTGTGTTGGTCTGAGATTGGGCAGGTTAGATGCAGTTAGGTTGTGATTGAATGGTGAAGGGTCAGGTGAGATGGGAGAGAGGGATGGGAGAGAAATAGGTGGATGGGAGGTTAAAGTCAGGGCGGTTAATATGGGAATAATTGGGTGCAAAGCACTTCCATGCTCATTATATAAAGGAGAAAATGAACATGGAACCGAAGGGCCCTTGAAATAAACTCAAAATTCCTCCCACCTAAAATAAGGACAGACAAAAATAAAAGTGTAGATTGCGAACACACACACACCACACACAAGTCTATGTGGTTAGGCACAATGGCCTTTCTAAAGACAGATGCAGCATGCTCACTAGGACTCTAAGAATATATCAGGCGGCTCCGCTCTAGAATCGGCTGTCAGGTCTGGAGAAGGCCGGGAAGTTGCTGAGGCTCAGAGCATTGCGCCGTTTGTTCTGTGAAATTACTCACAGGCCCAGCTCGTTAATCTACACTACAGTGTGCTGCAGCAGCAATTATTACTTAAAGAATAACAACACCAAGGGAGGAGGCATATAAAACAACTACAGAGGAACTGTTCAGTTAAGATCATACACTGCAGCCAGGGCCACTAGCCAAAGAAACAAGAAACACGGGATGGAAAATATCATCCACCAGGAGCCAAGTCCCACCCAGCACTCTATGGCATGCTAGTATTTGAGGAAATGCATTCCTATAACATAAGCCATAGAGCCCTTTATTAGTTCACCTAACCTATCATAATTAGAATTCCAACATCGGTAAATAACACCCCCTCCACGAACACATGTAGTTACTCTATTCGTAAAATATCTGCAACAAAAAGCAAAATGCGTGTAATTGTCCACGACAGGCTACAGGAATGAAATGAAGGGGAATAAAACAGATCCTAATTGTTTGTTGGCCTTTGCTGAAGGAGCGAGACCTGCAGTCCTGGTCTCGGCTGCATGGTGAAGAGTTAACAGAGCAATCAGACCTGCAGCCGAGGCCTCAGCTGCGTAGTCAAGTGTTAAACAATGGAACAGCTGTTGAGAGCGATGTCTGCACTTCCAGAAATAGAGCTGTTCATTTCACCTGTCTGTCTCACACCTGTGTGCAGGGAGTGAGAGAGAGTGCTGGGGCAAGACTAAGGCAGCAAATAAGGGTAGGAAAGCAGGAGGAGCGACTGGCAAGCAGCCACACACACACACACACACACACACACACACACATGTAAAAACACACGAACGCACGCGCACTAGCAAAGGAAACTATGAGGTTGACTTACCGATCATATGATTGGCAACATGGATCTGGATCTCTCGTTCTGTCTCAAAGGTCATTTGGCATTTGATACACTGATACGTCTTCTTCTAGAAAGAAATATACAGGATTGGAATTCACATTGACAAGGCTTTTTTAATTCTCTACACACTTGCAAACAGCAGACCTATCCTATGCTGTAACGAGAGGGGAAAAGGCAGAGATTCTCCTATATGTTACACTGAGCTGAGACAAAAGCACAGGTAAAGATTGAGTGTTCCTGGAAGTTCACTGTCAATATCTAGTGAAGCGAACAGGCTGTACAATAGCCCAGCAGGAAGAGGCTGCTGAACCCTCTGGGGCCAGTAGTAATGTAGCCATGAATTCACACATCTCTCTTTGACTCAGAACACTTTGGGAACACAGGGAACTTATACACTAAAAATACTGCCAGAAAATGGTTGCTGGCAATATGTCCCCTTTTCAAAAGAAATTGCATAAAATTCTTCTTTGAACTGCCAAAGGAAAAGGGATAATAGGAAAAGAAACACAAAAAGAGAAAAGGTAGAGAAAGAACACAAATTTGAGAACAAGAGGAAAACCTCAAATGACCTAAAAAATACAGTAAGCAAATACAAAACCATTTTGTGATGGAACATTTCTGTCAAACAGCCCAAAGCTTGTTGACAATGGCTAAGAGTCATCTTTAATCTTGTTTTCACATTGAACTATCAAGTACACTTTTCAGACAAAATTAAATATAATTGAGATGGTTTTATCATGTTATCATAAGGGTGAGGCTTTGACACTTACTTTAGGGACAGGTGAAGCATCGGTAACTTTCTTAGCTCCACTGGTCTCAGGGCTCATCCCGGGATGGTCCATCTGAACGTGGCTTTCCAGGTCTTCCAGGGTCTCAAATTTAACAGCACACTCTGGGCAGCGCAGTCCAGTGGTGCCCTTCTCCGCAGCCTCTTGTGGGGTGACAACAACAGTTGGGGACTGGCCATTTGTACCCCGACTCATGCAGCCAGCACAAAGACCATAAGGCAGGCCGTTCACATCTATCTTGACCAGTTCTTGCTTATTCTTGAAGTCTTTGAGACACAGGGCACATTTATAGAGTTTGTGGGCCTGCAGCTGGCCATTGGGAGATGATGAGGCTGATCCTCCTCCTCCACCACTGACTCCAGAAGACGAGAGCTTCTGCATGTGAAAAGTTCCATGAATCTTCAGTTCGAGTGTTGAAGTGACAGTTTGCATGCAAACTACACAGCGGAAGCCTGTGAGAGAGTTCCTCAGGTCAGGGTGCATCTGGCAGTGCTCAATGAAATCTTCCTCACTCTGCAGGGGCATCTTACAGATACGGCAGTTGCCAGTGTCCAGGCTCTTGCTGTGGGTGACCTTGTGCTCAGTGAGAGTAAGCAGTGAAGGGAAGCGTTCACCGCAGATGGGACACATGTAGTGTTTTGCTGGGCCACGGTGCGTCTGAGCATGTTCCCTCAAGCCGTTCTCAGAAAAGAAGGTCCGTGAGCAAACATTGCACTTGTGGTTACCCTTGATGAAGTCTGCCTTCTTTTTTCTTGAGCATGCATCGTCCTCACCAGGCCTGATATTGTGGTCTCGAAGACGGTGATTTTGAAGCAGAGACTCCATGGTGTAGGCCGCACCACAGATGTCGCAGGCATACATTGGCTCTGAGGCATCAAGCTCCTCTTCACCACCGCTAGCTTCATGGCTGTTCACTGTTTCCTGATTTCCTCCTTTTAATAGCATGTTCTGCAAATCTGCTTGCTCAGCAGCTGCAGTCGATCCTGCTGTGGAACGCTTAGAGTTTTGAGTCACCCCATTGGGCGTTCCATTTTGGCTTCCTCCATTTCCATTGCCATTTCCTCCATCAAAAATGCAGTGCTTCTCTCTGAGATGTCTTTCCAAAAGGACAATGGCGTGGAAGGCCTTCCCACAGAGCCGGCAGTTGTACTTTTTACTGTGAGTAGTGATGTGACACTGGAGCTCTACTTCTGTGCCAAAGGTCTCCCCACAGAATATGCATTTGCGTGCTTTTCCAGTTGACCCGGTGCTAGTAGGGTGACCCAAATGACTGTGCTTCACATGTAACTGCAGGTCACTTTCTTTGCGGAAGTCCCAAGCACAGGCCGTACAGCGAAACATTTTCTTCTCATTGCTGTGCTTGACGGCCAGGTGGACTTGTATAGACACTTTTGAATCAAAGACCTCCTGACACAGTGTGCAGTGGTACAGCACAAAGGTGTGCATGTCTAGCAAGTGCTTTTGCAGATCGTCTACAGAAGAGAACTGTTTGTCACAGCTCTCACAGACATATTGAGTGGAAGTGGTGGTGTAGTGAATAGTCAAGTGCTGAAGCAGTGCCTCTTGAGAATCAAAGTCCTCTTTGTTGCACTGTGGGCAAGACTGCCTCCTCAGTAACAGTTCCAGGTGGGACTTGAGATGGGTTTGGAAGCCCTCAAAGCTGGTGAATCGAAGGTCACACTGATTGCAGGGATAGTCTCCATTAGCAACTGCTGGAGTGCTGTCACCAGTTACCCTATGACGTTTGGGCGAGGATATCTCCACATCAGATGAGGCTGGGCTCAAATCTGCCACTTTGACTTTGCGCTTGTTGTTGGCTAGTGGGATGTTCTTGTGATTCTCCTTAATGTGTTTCGTGAGTTTGAGGAGGGAACCGAAGATGGGTGAGTTGGTGCAGTAAGGGCAAGAATACACTTCCATGAAGGACTGCGATGGCTGCAAGACTGGGGACTCCATCTTGGTCACACCTCCCCCACTGCTGCAATGGGTCTGTTGGATGTGCTCAGTGAGTGAGGACTCTGTAAGGAAGCCCATGGAGCACTGGTTGCAGAAGAAAGCATGGTTGCCCTCCAAAGTGGTGGATCCAGCAACAACAACACCACCAGATAAGCAGTGAGAAACACGAATGTGCTCTTGCAGGCTGTTGATGTCTGCAAACATGTCAGGACAGTAGTTGCAATGAAAGGCCGAAACGTTACTGAACTGCAGAAGGGGAAAGTTTGACGCAGCGCTCCCAATGGATCTATGTGCTTTGCGCACATGCTCATTAAGATTATAGAGAGTAGGCAGGGTTTCCAGACATAACTGGCAAGTGTGGCTCTGCTGAGGTTTGTCTGCATGGATAGTCTTCAGATGAATCTCCAGGACAGCCAGGCTGTTGAAATCTCTCTTGGAGCAATATGGACAACTGTAGGTCACTTTGCTTGACCAGCTTCCATCATCATGATCAGAAGAAGGTGCAAGCTTTCGTCTGCTCTGTCCAGGCTTAAGGGTGGAGTCTGGGGTTGATCCTCTCTCCAGGGAGGCACTGGAATCAGGGGTTGCGCTGCTCATTGATGCCACGCTTCCCAAGACTGGATCAGGACTGGCACTGTGGTTACTGGAGTCTGGCTGCCGGTGGCTGTCAAGATGGCAATATACATCCTCTACAGATGGGAACTGTTCAGCGCACAAGGGACACTTGTGTTTCTTGTTGGCATGTGTTCTGTCAATATGGGTGAGTAGAGTGCCTTCATCGCTGAAGATTTCAGGGCAGTGGATGCATTGAAGCTCTGCGCGGTCTGAGAGCTGGGGATGCTGCGTCAGCACGTGTTTCTCAAGTTCATCTGTCTGACTGAACGTCTCCTCGCAGTAATCGCACATGTATAGGTCCTGGTCTTGGTCTTGGTCCTGGTCAGCTACATCACTGCTAGATCCATCTCGCTTACCATGGTCTTTCTTTGCCAGGTGTTCCTTGTTCTTCCGATGAGCTTGCATGTGGCTCTGGAGAGAGGAGGTGGAAGAGAAGCCACGCTTGCAAATGCTGCACTTGAATGGTTTGCTGGAACTGTGTGTCTTGAGGTGGATCTTGAGATGATCGCTGCGAGAAAATGCTGCCTCGCACTCCTGACAACTGTACTTCTTGTCACCGGTGTGCAGCTTGACGTGACGATCACGGCTGCGCTTGTGTTTG
This sequence comes from Ptychobarbus kaznakovi, assembly GCA_027422405.1. Taxonomy (NCBI): domain Eukaryota; kingdom Metazoa; phylum Chordata; class Actinopteri; order Cypriniformes; family Cyprinidae; genus Ptychobarbus; species Ptychobarbus kaznakovi. The sequence continues at coordinate 8,412,144 of CM049809.1, read as the reverse complement.
AACAAACGACTGCAGAAGGTACATTTGAAGGGCAGCTTGTCACTGTGGATCTGCTCGTGGCGCTTCAGGTAGCTGAGGCGACTGAAGGACTTGTCGCAGAACTGGCAGGGATAAGGAAGGCCAGAGCCCCCTTCTTCCTCCCCTGTGCCCATGCCCATATCGCAGCAGCCATCCCCTAGCATCTGTGATGGCGATGCCACGTCTTTGCTAGAGGGAGAGGATGCCACCCAGGAGAGCCCCGGGTCATCATCACCATCTGCAATGCAAAACACAGACAGAATTAAAATGTTAGAGAGGCAGAGAAAATATCAAAATAGAAGCAAAGAACTAAAGACAGCAAACCCCAAAGGAGTAGAGAAATAAGGACAAAATGTATTTTTTATCCTCTTATCCTACCTCAGCAAACAAGCTCATGCCCATATCCCCCAGATTTGGATCTGCGTTCTCATATTTTCATTATGGTCACCAGATTGAAAAGCTTCTCAAAAGTGATTAGAGCACATTCAGAAAGGAAGGACCTCTTACTGGACAACGCATACAAAATCATAGCACTGGATTATTTATGTTTTTTCGCTGTTTGTGCAAACACACGGCCAGTCTAGATTAATGCAGGCATACATTATACAAAGATATACAAAGCGGGTTGCTCTTAATTCTGTCCTGCTTTGTGCAATCTGATGGGGCCTGACACAGTCCACACGTCATCTATTTAGCATCTCAACTAGCAGACTCCGAAGGAAAGCAAGGGAGAGAGCTCATGACTTATTGAGCAGGGATGCTGCGAGCACAAAGTCCCACTGCGGCACAGACAAACACAGAATTTTCTATCAGTGCACTGTTTGTTTGCTTTATTTTCTCTAAGTTGTATGTTCACTCTTAATGCGTTGAAAAAGCCTCTGGTATAATGGATCCAAAAAAATAATATGTTTATAGAGGATAATTCTCCACATCCCCTAAAAGCTCCATCCGCACTTACAAGCCAAATGTAACAATGGCCTCCTATGCTCAGTATTCTAATTAGAAATGAAAAACCCACTGAAAAAGAGTCACAATCTATGACCCAACACAAAGGGAAAAGGAAAAAAAGAACAAAGAAAGTACATCACCTCAGCGTGTATTGTATAAACTAATAACTTCAACTCCATATGGCAGTTGTAGGATTTTACTTCCGCCCACTACTCTCCCATTACACAAAGGTGAGCACAGCAGAACTTGTAGAAAATAAATTCAAGTGATGAATCGATCCACTTTAAAATGTAGGTGCTGTGCAGAACAAATAAATCTCCACGGGGGTTTGTGGGTAGAAATTTGTAAAACCATGAATTATGAATTTAGCTCTAAGCAAGAAATTAATTCAGAGCTGGAGTAAAGAAAAAGTTAAAAATAGAGATATCGGTAAATGAGTAAAATAAGAGAAGAAAGTGTGACATCAGGAAAATACTTAAAGAGGTCATTCTATCAAATGGGAGCCTTTTCCAGGTTAAGGTAATTCAGATTCAGATTTACCATTTAAGTATTTAATAAATTATGTTGTGTCTCAAGCTTTATGATGCGATTTACTTCCCCTTCTGTTAAACAGAATATAAATTTTTTTTTTTAAATCACTTCTTAAAGTGATGATGTCACTGTAAGTTTTTTGTCTTATGCCATTTTTAATACATAAAACTATAAATGTGTTGTCTTTTAATTAAATATTTAATTAAAATAAAAAATAGAGGGAGAATACAGACAAAATGACAAGAGTATACACAGAATATCTAATTTAGAAAGAAAGTTATCTCATGTTTGTGCCCACAAATATACCTCTTCTGTACTCTTTTCATTTTCTGTTTCAGTTTCACTCACTTTCTCAGATTACATTTAGCGTAAGACATCCTGGCCCACCTCTCACACACCTCCTCTGCCACTTTCCCCACCCTCCTTCAAGTACAGTGCCCTCCTTCTGTTCTGTTCTCATGCTTTTGTGTCCGTGTCAGGATAAGAGCCATCCCAACACAACCTAAAACCCTTGCAACACAGGAGAGAAAGTGTTGCACTGGCCCAATGAAAGAGCCCAGATGAAAAGCCCATAAGGGACTTAACCGTGGTGAATTCTTTGGCTGCACAATGAGACCGTGGCCCCTGACAGACCATTCTCTGATCCAGCCACTGTGGAGGTGAGAGGGGGCGGGTATGGTGGTGATGGTGGGGGTCGACTGACAGGTAGGCCGTCCTGCTGAGACACAGACATGTACCACAGTACAAGAGATACAAAGAAACACTTGCTTGAGTTCAGAGCCAGAAAAAGAGGGAAAAAAGAGGCAGAGTAGAGGAAAAGAATGGAGCCCAAAAGAAAAAAAAGCTCCTGGCACATGTGGTCATTCTGGCGAATTATAAATCTATTAATGCTAATGCAATCCCTCTGACTGCGACAGAATGTGAGAAATCACTTTTGAGAAAGAGGGAGATTATAGTCATTAAATAGCTTTAATCCTCAGAAGTGTGGCTGTCGGAAAATGGAAGATCACATGGCTTTTAGGGGGCTTTTGTCATCTGTCCGCCGGGGGACTTGGCAAGAGCACTAAACAGGGTAAGAAATTTCAATGAAAAGTTAAATTAGAAAAGAAACAGAAAGAATAAAGTGAGGGGGGGGAGAGAGACAAAAATGGCAACTGGAGCGGGTGCAAAAACATGAGGCTCCTTCCACGCTCCTGTTCTTTCCACATTTACAGGCTTGACCGACCTTCCCTTTCTTTTCAGATTTTCTCCCTCTCTGACAGTTTGTTTCTCACTTGTTCCACATTCCATCCCCAAACTTTCTTTCATGTTGTGACTCATTACCGAATTAACAGGCTGCTCTGGTGGTTGCCCCTGGCGCTGGCCTTCTCCTTGCCAGCCTGTCCCATGTGGAGGGGTGGAGCACAGGATGGAAGGGTGTAGCGAGGGAGGGAAGAATGGGAAGACAGGACTGGCAGAAGGACACATTCTGATGTCCATGGATGGGTCTGCCACCCTGCCTCGAACGGGGCCTGGTAATTGGGACCGTGATAACAGAAACACATGGTTATGGGGGCAGCCACCCCAGCATCTAATCTGCAGATCTATTCTAGGAGGTTCAAGAGCAGTCCCCCCCACCCTGCACAGACCCCCATGCCTCCACCGGACCAGGCTGGGCTGAACCACATCGGGCCAGTTAATGGGCTAGCCAAAGCACTGGCATGCGGGGCCGGAAGCGTGGTGGAAGACGGTAATGAAGACGTGCTCGGTCTGATGTATGTCCTCTCTCCTCTTTATCAGACACAAGGACAGATAGAGGAAGGGGGGGGTGGGAGCCAGATAGAGAAGAAAAAAATAAAAAAAGAGAGATCCCCTCCATCTCTCCCAACACCAGAGCTGTGGATTTTGTGAATGCCCCTACCGACACGAGCCAAACGTCAGAGCCAAAACAGGCTAGTGTGTTCATTAGCGCTTGGAGGCATATACAGCAGACCCACACTTATGACATACAGCACTGCTGTTCCCCTTCTGGAACAACACACCATCCAAAAGAATACAGCCGTTCCACGATGATTAACACACAGAAATTAATGCTACATGAGAGACGAGGTTAAATATGCCCACTTCGACAACAACCGCACCAACACTAAACCAGTTTCACATTCATTCCAACATATTCTATTCAAACTTGACAAACGAAGGCAAACATTCTGGTTATGGCCTGATTAATCTCATCACCCATCTAGTTTAGATGCCACTGCTAACATCTCACTTTGTCCTAAAATGCTTTTTAAGTATTTTGCTTTAGAATTACCCAGAAAGTGACGTCGTGGAAAACAAGAAACAGTATATTTTGTAGAGATCGGCCGATATATCGGTTTACCAATATTTTTCCCGATATTTAAGCATTTTACCATAATCGGTTAAAAAAAAATACTTTTTTTTTTTTTGTCACATACACAATTATACAGAGTATAACTAGCAGTGAAATGTGTTCTCTGTATTTGACCCATCCAAGTGCACACACACTTGGAGCAGTGGGCACTGTTCACTCAGCAGTTGATGCCCAGGAAATGCTCCAGCACGGCCACCACATGTAACTTTTAACAAGATTCACTTGTTTGAAACACGATAAATTATATTAACATTTACTATAGAACCATTATTTCGCCAATAAACATCTCTATCGAAATTAATTATTTATTTTCTCCACAAGCGATCGCAGTTTGAGTATAGTTCTGTGTAAATAGATAAACGCGCTGTCAGCAGTTTTCATAATTTAGAATGAGAAAAAACATTTTAATAATTCTGATAAAACGTGCCAGTTAAGAAATGCAATAAAATACGATGTTTTGTTTGTTATAGCTTATTTCAATATTCCAGAGAATATTATTCAGTGAATTATTCTTCACTCTTTAGCCTATTAAACAGCGTTTAAACCTAAAACTGTAGTTTAAAATGAAGTTGATATGACTTCTGTCCTTTATTTTCTCCATTTGAAAACATTAGACATTCTTATGCTTATTGTTAATATCAGTGTTGCTGATGATGCTTTTTATAAATAAAATGTTTTATTGTTTTAAGATTAAATTTTACATGAAAATTTTAATTTTCAACAGTCTTTTGTTGTTGTTAAGATGACTGAAAGATGAAAGAGGAAAATACAAAGCGAAGAATGGACTTACTTCACTCTGTTATTTATTTACTTTATAACAGTAAATAAATATCGGTTCTGCATATCGGTTATCGGGTACATAAACGTACAAATAATCGGTATCGGTTATAAAAAATCAATATCGGTCGATCACTAATATTTTGCACCAAAATGTTGTGTATTTTTTGCTGGAGAAGGTTAATATTTTTTCCACAAATGTTTCATTTATGTTATCAGTGACCAGTGTTGGGGAAAGTTACTTTTAAAAGTAATGCATTACAATATTGTGTTACTCTCTAAAAAAGTAACTAATTACATTACTTAGTTACTTTTTATGGAAAGTAATGCGTCACGTTACTTTTGCATTACTTTCGCGTTACTTTTTAAATATGTGCAGGGCTTGATTGTTTGTTTTTAATACAAGAAGTTCTATTTATAGCAAATGTAAAAGCCTTTCACACCAAAAAGTGTAATGAATAAACTTCAGGTTGAAGGAAGAGTAAAATCACGTCTGTACAGTAGAACACAGGAGAAGATTCAACACTCTTCAGCAATAAAAAAGCAATCAAGCACAATTGTTAATGTAAAGTCATTTTAGCTTATGTTGAACTGGATCATCAAAGGTCAGCAGCAAACACATTGGTTAATAAAATGAGATTAGATACATTTGTGTTGTTTAACATATTTAATTATTGCAGGCTTGCGTCATATTCTGAGTTTGCATTTCACTGTTTTAATTCATTTTGATGAATACTGAATCTGTTTTTTGCGAGTGGGATGAATTAATACACATTCACATTTAGTCTAGATTAGAACTACAGTAAGATCATGTTCACACAGCGCACTGTCAGTCAATAAATGGAAAAGAATTTTGAAAAAAAAATTACTTTTTGAAAAAGTAACTCAGATATTTTCTTGTAAATTAAAAAGTAATGCGTTACTTTACTAGTTACTTGAAAAAAGTAATATTATTACGTAACTCGCGTTACTTGTAATGCGTTACCCCCAACACTGTCAGTGACTGTAAACATCAACATGCTAATGCTGTTAGCCTCAAGCTATGCTAATTATAATAGTATTGGACCTTAGTAAGGGTAAATGCCATATTAAATTTGCCAAAAAAATTAGGCTACATGTAGAGCCTGTACAAGGTTGTTTCATATCGCATTTTTTAGCCAATGAAACACTAAAATTACCTCATTCCAAAAGAGTCCAAACAAAACAAAAACTCAGAAGACCAGGTATGATTAGACATGACTTAGGGCCTTAAGATATGACAACCTATTGAATGGACATTACATCTAAGAATGTTTATTGCCTATCCTAATGCTGCGAATCGGCAAACTTTTTCACTATTATTTACATCAACAGCGCATAATACAAACTAAATGATAGTGTAAACAAATAATTTGTTACATTTATTGTGTTGATTTTTTTGTCCATAAAAAAAGACTATTTATTTATTTATTCTACAAGTAAGGGCAAAAGTGCCTGTAACTGGGTGGAAAAAAACACAACTTTTTATAATTAAACTAATTAAATTCTGCCCAACTCAAAGTAAAAGCTTAAAGAAAAAATCCTACTGGAGACTTCTAGGGGGTGTTCATGTGCACTCAACTCATAAATATAATAATTCTGACATAACAACATAGGGAAAAGCAATTTGGTAGAATCATGGTCTAACACATCACATCCCTGACCTCTCACCCCTCCTCCACCCCCTCCACCTTTGAGCCTGGCCCCCTGCCCAAAACCTCCACCTTTCCCAGCAGCCCCCCTGCCCAGCTCACAGCCCCTTCCCCCTGGCCCTCTGCCCACAGCCCGGGGCAGGAGAAACACACTGTAGGGGGTAGAAAAACAACTTCCACCCTGGGCTCCCACTGGGCAACCCAGCACGCCGGCCAGACAGGCCTGAAGCAAGAGCCAGGGGAAAACAGTTTCCAAAGTATAGGACTATAGGAGTTTTTACTGCCAGTTCATCTTAATTCTCTCCGTTCATCTCTCCCGTTTATTTTTTGGACTTCTCGTGGAGACCTCCCTCTTCCCTATCTTCCTTCCTTCCTCTCTCCCCTAGGCAACAGGACAGTCATAACCAAACACAACAGAGGACAAAGCTATGTTGTTAAGAGGGTAAGAAAGAGTGGAAGAGTGAGGACAAGAGAGAGAGAACAAGAAGGGAGCCTGTGCAGCACACAGGAACTGACCACATGGCCAGCAGTCCTCTGGGAGCAGAGTCTCTGAGACCAAACACCTGTTTACCGAAACTGAAATACACACACACACACACACACACACACACACACACACACACACACACACACACACACACACACACACACACACACACACACACACACACACACACACACACACACACACACACACACACACACACACACACACACACACACACACACACACACACACACACACACACACAAGCAAACCAATTCCTGTATTTCTCCCCCCAACTGTTTTGCCATGTTCCTTTGGGTTTCTATGCTGACACACTCTCTGCCTCTGCCGTACCCCAACGCCGCTCAAGGGAGACAGTCTGTCAGGGGCCTGGTCCTAGTGGACACACAAACACGCACATACACACAAACTAATGTTTGCCGTCCCTAACGGTCTCTGCTCTATCAAGCTGACACTCTCCAGTCTGTGCTCGCAGGACCCCTGGCATTGCTCTCTGTACCCTACAGGGGGCTCCAGGGACACAGTCTGTTAGGGGTCTTTTCCTAAAGGACACAAACACGCAAACACATGCCAAGGTGATGTCATTGTGTAGCCAGTCTGTCAGGAACCATAATCCTGGCGGAAACCCATGTATTTATACTCAAATGTACCCTAGCGCACACACACATATGCATACTGCAGTGATGTCACAGGACGGACTGTCTATCAGGGGCCGGAATCCTGGAGGACACACACTCTTGCTGCCCACGGCCCATATGGAGTAGTTGGCGCCCATAAGCGTCCGAGCAGCCGGACTCATTCCCAGGGCAGAAGGTGAGGGGCAGGGGGTTGGGAAGGCAAGGACAGCTGACAGCCTGCTCCCCATCTCCCCTCTGGCGACCCCCAGGTGAGGAAGAGAAATGGAACACGTTCTAGAGCCTGACCACTCACTCACCTCTAGAGACCACAGAGTGCTGTACAGATGGGTGCAGTACTAACATGACGACAAGAGAGGCAAGAGAGGACAGGAAATGATGGGCAGAAGAATGAGCAGATCGCTGACACCAATGTGATACCACATGTTTTCCACATTAGGGATAGGAAAGTATAGATTTTCTAGACTGATTGCAAAAATCACATTCATTTGAACAGTCTTGATATCAATTTTTTAAATCTCCAATTTTTTGACTGAGATGCCCAATCCAGGGTCTGTGTAGCTCTGTGACCTCGGATTTGGCCCGCCATTCCGTATAATAATTTATAAATAATATAATTGGATTTATTTTGCAGTAATGCTTTTGGCCCATTGCCTTTAATCAAGTTTTTGTTTTTGTAGCAAAAGGCTTGGAAATGTGTGCTCTATGCACTCAACTATAGATCATTTAATTCATATGTTTATTAAAAAAATAAACACACACAGACGTAACAGAAATTATACCAAAGTGAATCAGTGATCAAAGTGATTGGGCAGTTACTTAAAATAGAGTTACTGTTACTGTACTGATCAACTGGATTAAATCAAATAAAATGAATCGCAATTGAATCTAAATATAAATAACCTCAATAACTGAATCAAAATGTAACGTGAATCAGGTCATAAACCCCCAAAAAATGTGCAACAAGGATGTATAGAAGCCTAAAAGGGGGCACTTAAGTGCACCCTTATGAAACCAAAAATTACAAATGGTACACATCAAGTACATCATCTGGGACAGGGAGTCTGACTTGAAAGTTTGCTAATTCAGAGCTTGCCACAGATGTTGCCGATAAAGCTTACCTTGCATTTAACCCAGAACACTCCTTTAAACACTAACCAGACACAGATTAAATCACTTCTAAAGCCTTTCTACAGAAGATAAAGTTGCTGTAAACCCAATTAAAAGCCTTCAACCATTAATAATGTTTAGATGCGGAAAAGCCAATGGCGTTTTAGTGAGGATGATTTACACGCTAAGCATTTTAAGGGGTGCAAAGGTGAAACGCAAGTACTCTGTGTGTGTCTGACGGAGATGGGAAGGTGAGATGAAGGAGAGATAAAGACTGAAGGAGAGGTTGCGTGACGACAGGGGCACTGGCAGTGGTTAAGCTCCGTTTGACTCTTGTGTTGCTCAGTCTGCACGAGCGGCGGGGGCCTCGCACTGTTAAACAGCTGCAGATTAATTACAATGTGAAGTGTACCAAAACAAGCCTCTTCACAACTCCAGCATCAGAGATGAGACGTTTGGCTTCTGCCGCTCTATTTTCTCTATTTTGCTGTTTTCCTTCAAAGTTTTGCTCCCTTTACTATACTTGCTACGTTCGGTTGAGCATAGAGTGACAATGTCACTGAGTGTACGAGAAAGAGAGTATGTTCTATCTGGCTTGTCATTTTAGAAATTATGAACACTGCCTGACTTTCATACAACAACAAGAGTAGCTGTGGAAAATGTGGAAAGACGATGAAAAATGGGAAATTCTGAGTTATGAACTCATTATACATTCATCCACAAACGGCTGACTCGCCCACTGACTCATTAGATCATGAATACCACATACATTAGTTAAAAAGTTAAAATAAATCTCTTATGCTCATCATAGATGTAATTATTTAATCAAAACTACAGTAAAACAGCAATACTCTGAAGTATCATTACAATTTAAAATAAATGTTTTCTATTTTAATATTTTATACAATGTTATTAGTGTCACAGGATCCTTCAAAAATCTTTCTGATATGCTGATTTGGTGCTTATCGAAACATTTTTAATTATCATCAATTGTGCTGCTTGACATTTATGTGGAAACATACATTTTTCAGGATTCTTTGATTAATATAAAGTTTAAAAGAACAGCATTTATTTGAAACAGAAAATGTATTTAATGCATCCTCACAGATTAAAAGTCTTAATTTAATTAAATTATGAATATCAATGGTAGTGTAGTTAATTATAGGAAAGGGGGGGGCATATTAGGATGCAGTTCCAGATACATACACACTGTGTGTTAAATGATAGGGGGAAAATACAATTTGATAAAATTGTAAAATTGTTTTTAAACTTAATCCACATATGGATATGGTTTGGTTATTATGTATTCATTTAAGTGGTCAGACTACAAAATACAAAACAGATTTGAGTCAAATACACAAAAAATCCTGGAAACTTTCTGGCGACAGCACTCATTTGATGTCTCTCTTGATCGCTCTTTTTGTCTTCTGTCTGGTAGTTGTGTATGTCACAAGTTTTACTGGTTGGGAGTGTACAGTGAGTGCAGTCAGGTTCCCACTGTGTACCGAGTCAATGGGAAGCAGCTGCCTGCCTAGCCATGCAAGAAAGCGGTGCTAACAAGCACTTTGTTCCCTTCTAGAGTCCCACACACACAAACATCTACCTAACATAACCTGGAACATGACCCTCCATCACTGAGATGTGCATTTGCGTGTGTTTGTATGTGTTTTGTGAGTGAGAGAGCATGTGCATAACAGATGGGAGAGAGGAGAGAGAGAAGGTGAATGTGTTTAAATGTGTCCCTGCTCGTTTCTCCCATCACTTACTGTACCCGTCTGTCTATGTGTTTTTCTCTATGATCTGTGCTCGGAGGCAGACAGGCCTCTAAGCAGATCACACACTGTATTCTGCCTCTTGGCTCTATTTGATCAAACTGATTCAGAAAAAAAAGGTTTAGGTTAAAGCTCACCTGCTCCCTCTGTTAATAAAGTGACCCTTGCTATTTCATCAGAATATACAACATACAGACTACAAGCAGGAGCACATGTGTTTAAATATTTAAACATTTTAGTTTTTTTACATATAAAAATCTTAATAGAAAATAATACTTACAGTATATATATTTAAATATTTATGTGTGTATTTATGTATTTTATTCTCCACTGGTGCCCCATGGACCCTGTAGTGTCAAAAACTGTAAAATAATAATAATAATAATTTATATTATTTATTATTTAGATTTTTTCCTGTGGTGCCCCCATGGCTCCTGTAGTGTCAGTGCAAAAAAATTTTTTGTATATATATTTATATATATATATAATATATATATATATATATATATAAATATATATATATATATATATATATAGAAGTATTATATTTTTTTTGCACTGACACTACAGGGGCCATGGGGGCACCACAGGAAAAAAATCTAAATAATAAGTAATATGATTTATTTTACAGTTTTTGACACTACAGGGGCCACGGGGCACCAGAGGAAAATACAATAAATAAATACACACATAAATATTATATATATATATATATGTGTGTGTGTGTGAGCCTCTCTGTGAAAACCCAGCTAAAGTCTTTTTTTGTGATTTGCTGTTTTCAACAAAAAAAAAAATCAACCTTCATATGGTAAAGAGCATTCTGTGAAATTGTAACATTTATATCTTTAATATTGAAGTTTGAAATGTTTATCAAAGTTTGAAATGATAGTAAAATTAATGGTAGAAATCGAACGTAGATGCTTGTTTTCTCATAATTAGATTTTGAGACTTTAGCCTGGATTTCACAGAGGGTCTCACACACACACATATATATATATATATACACACACACATATATACATATACATATATATATACACACATACATATACATATATATATTAGTATTATTATTTTTACATGAGAGAGTATTGATAAATAATAATAATAATAATAATAACAACAACATTTAAATATATATATACTGTACGTGTTATTTTCTATTCAACTAACTATAAACTAAAATGTTTAAATATTTAAACATATATATATATATATATATATGTTTATTTTAAAATATATGCCATTCAAAGTCCACTTGCCTCAAAAATCTTAGGAGGTGTGTGTCTTCTGAATATACAAAATACTATATGCCCCAAAAATCATGAACTACCTTAAAAAGTGTGGTCTAGTGAACATGTTTGATACAAACTAGATATGGTAATAATTTCTCTATCTGAAAGGAAGTCAAATCCTGGACCCCTAAAAAATCTCAGAGGTCCTGTCGCTGACAGTGCGACAATTTGCGGTATAGGCAGAGGTTCTGCAGTCTACAGTGTCTGTCTCTGACCACCCCTCTTTTCCCTGAACTCAATCAGCCAAACCTCATTGTTAAAAATAGTCGATGTGCCCGCAGGCTCCTGAGCTACAGGAGGAGGCTAATGGAGAACGCTTCATGCTAACTACAATATGAGCACTCCCTGCCATCCACATCACAAAGCTTAGCATTACTTATGCTAAATATTATT